>CM042012.1:38067188-38667188 GCA_023525715.1 Cichorium intybus | reverse complement strand
AAGAACGGAGCTGTGAGTCAATACACATATATATATACACTAATATGACAAGACCGGAACCAGCCGTGAGTCAATAAAATAAAATGACAAGACCGGAACCAGCCGTGAGTCAATAAAACTTATATAGACAAGACCGGAATCAGCCGTGAGTCTAGGCAACAGCGGGCTAACCCGTGAGCCATGGTTTACTTTGATGAGCCAAACTTATATAGACAACAGCGGGCTAACCCGTGAGTCTAGGCAACAGCGGGCTAACCCGTGAGCCACCGGCAACAGTGGGCTAACCCGTGAGCCATATCTAACCGGTGTAGCCTATATGGCTATGATTTTGTTACAGGTACATGGTGCGGCCTTTTGGCTATGATATCGGGTTATTAAACCCAGCTGGTGCGGCCTGCGGGCTATGAATTATATACTGATAATGTTTTGGTGCAGCTTATATAGCTATGACACAGGGTGCGGCTTATTTAGCCATGATATATGATGCAGTCCATTGTGACTAAGAAATATGGGACAGAAATGGTTAGAAATGATTATAGATGCAAATAACTAAGGTGGCTTGTTAATTACAAGTCACTATGATTCAGCCTGTAGGGCTACAGAATAGGATGTAAAATCCTGGAGTATACATGGTCAGCCAGTAAGGCTAGGAGTTTGGATTCGAAATCCAGACAGTTATATGATTGTATTTTGATACATGTTATTTGCAGATTTGGTTACTCACTGAGCTTTGTAGCTCATACCGTTTGTTAAATGTCCCTGCAGGTTAGCATGATCCTGATAGGGGAATAGATGGAGTCCGGGACTCGTGAAGTAGGATTCTTAGATGCTGTCAGTAGCAGCCCGGCTTCAAATGAGACTTCGGTATTTTATACTCTCCTTGATACGCTTGTACCCGTTTTTACTAAAATATACCCCTTTGTTATGGTTTTATGTAATGAAACCTTTGTTTAAAATGAAAAATTTTTCAGGGGTGTTTTTGTTTTAAAAGCCGGGTGTTACAAGTTACTCCCCAAATTAAGATCCGGTTGAAACTAGGGTCGCGATTCGTTCCTATGGGTACCCCAGTTTCTCTTAGTTGACTTATGTGGGATTCGTGTTCGTCAAATCAGAAGATAAAAGGAGAAGTGAAATGGGAATCGAGAATCAGAGATACGCAAACACTCACACATATGTGCGATTCAATGAATATGAGAATGGAGAAGACAAGAGGGTCATAGATGCAGGCATATGAGATCGGAGACAGACTTGGCGGAGGCAGCAGCACCGGTCGGTTCTTCTAAGGTCGCCGGAGGCTGCGACAGTGGTGGAGACGACTGCCTTAGTCCTTGTGGTCCGTGATTATGGTGGAAAAAAAGAGACAGAAAGACAGGAATGACAGTAGGGGTGCTGCTTCCGGCGACTGAAAAGAGAAGTAGATGGCGGTGGGCTGCCGGTGGCTACAGTGGTGGCCGGCAATGGACCCATTTGGTCCGATTTCTAGATTATGCAACTTCAAATCATAGATTTTGGTGAACATGGACAGAAACATTGAGGTAATCACTTGATTTTTCAAACCCTAAGATGTTTAAGCATGAAATTGATTAGAAATTCTTGTCTTAATGTTGGAATTGAAATTATAGAACTAAAGCACACATTGTGTTGAGCATTTAGGCACCAATTGTCAAGTGTAGACATGAAGAACATCCTATGTTTATGGGTAATTTCTTTGTTATGATGGAACGTTGATAATTATGATTGAAATTTGAAGCATAAAATCAACAAGGGATTATATTGAGTTGGTACTTAACATGGATTATGCTAGAAGCAATAAAGATTTGGATAAATGCAAGTGTTTTGATGCTAGAAATATAAAGGTTGCTTGATAGAAGGTTTGAACATACCTAATTGGAAATTGTTACTTTGGAAACAATTGAAAAGACGATTAACAGGATGAATTTTTTGTTTAGGTCAAGTTTGATCATCAAATGGAACTTTAATTAAATTGATAGTTGAATTATGTTGCTTCATATATATTAAAGTGTAAATTTTGAATCTTGTAAGATGTTCAGCGGAATAAATGTGATTTAGAAGTTTATGCAAGTTATTAAGATTCATAAATGTGATTTAGAAGCTTATCACATATGTTGGTTTTGGAATGGAATTGTGGATTCCACCTTTTTGGGACAAACTTTGGTATTTTACAAAGAATGACAAAAATGGATTGTAGAATTGAATTGAAATGATTATTATGAAATATTGAGAATATATTGAAGCCAAGCAAATAAAGTAGTAGCGTGTTTTACAAGAACTTCTATTTATAGAAACTTTATTGGTCGGGATTTATTAAAAATTGTATAAAAGAGGAAAATGACGGATGTTATGACATCTAAGCAATTAATGGTATTTTATAAGTATGTTAGACTTATAAAATTATTTAAATTACATGTTAAACCCAAGAAATACATAATTTGCCAAATTGGGACAAAAAGGGGAGGGGTAAAAATGTCCAAAATGGCTAAAATGCTTTAAGAATCATACTTAATGATTGGATTGGAATTAGAGGATGTTACAAGTAGTTCATATATTATTTAACACATGTTATGTGTTTAGTTTTATAGTATGTACTAACCTCTTATTAAATTAATAGAGGTTAAAAGATGTTGGAAGCAAGTAGAGTCAAGAGCTAGTGGATTTTTGTAGCTAGACATACCTAGCTACCGAGGTGAGTACATGAGGATTTTTACTAGGTACATAGCAACAAGTTTTAAATATTAAATGTTTTATATTAAATCTTATGCTAAATGTTGTATGAGTAATGATCTTTCAAATGGTTTTAAAAGCTTGAATTAGCAAGTATTTATAAAGTTTTATATGACTTTTTAATGTGAGTCTATATGCAAGTTTTACCATACGTGCCATGCTTATGAAAGTTTACTGATATGTTTTGAAAAACAAGTTTTGGCATCAAGCCTAATAAGTTAAAAGAGTGTTTTGGCGTTTAGCCTATAAAGTTTATGAAAGAATGTTTTGGCTTTAAGCCTACGTGATTTGGAAAGTATATTTTGGCACAAAGTTATAACGGTTTGAAAGCAAGTTTTGGCATTAAGCCTATCATGTTTTGGAAAGTGTTATTGGACATCAAATTGAATTGGAATTTGAAAAGATTGGTTTGGCACTAGCCTTAATGTGATTTCAGCAAGTAATTTGATGTCAAATCATATTATGTTTTCTTTTTATGACTGGTATTTGAAATATGAATGAATGCAGCAATGCAAGTTAGTATGTTACCCATTTTTGCCCGGGCCATGATATTCCCGTAACGGAATATAGAGGAGTCTATTGGGGTGGTACCTTCCCCTTCGTGAAGTAGATGTCCTAAAACACATGATGCTAGGATGGACTGATCTTGTTCTTTCCATCTTAGTATAAAAATCAAACATGTGGAGACACCAGTCAAAACATGTGATACGATGCTGAGATGGTTTGATTACGTTCATACAATTTCAGTATAGACTTGGGGTATCACCAAAGGTGATTAAGGCCCTAAGTATAAAAATCCAAGCACGAATGAATACCAGTCAAATGTGAGTAAAGAAAGTTTTTATAACGACAGTTTATTATCAAAAGCTTTGAAAATGATATATATTATGCTTTTAAATGTTTTCAGCAAGAAATATGATATGATTTGGTTACAAAGGATTTGGAAACGATAAATATTATGTTTTTAAATGTTTTGAGTCTAAAACTCATGTATCTCACGAGACATATTTATCTTACGTATTTTTTGTTTTAAATGCTATGTACTCAGGAACAGAATGACTGACATCAGATGATAGAAAGAAAGGACTTAGAAGATCTCATGGGGACATAGATAGAAAAGAGGACCGGAAGATAGAATTACCATTAAAAGCGGTATAGTTATGATATGTAGTTGAGTAATTACGGGACATTAGCTTGAGATGTCATGTTGCTTCTCTATGGTAATGATATGAGTTTTGTAACCCCCAAATGTCGTTTAAATATTGTTTTAAACTTATCTGTTTTGTTGGGACCGGAAATTTAAGGCATGACACGAGGTCATGAGAAAAATTTTGTTTGTAAAGAAACACACTTTTTGAAATATGAGATTTTACAGCTACTGCGCTTTTGATGTTATTGTATTTAAAAAACATTTGAGAAATTTGGGGCGTTACACAAGTAGAGATGACATTGTTGGCTTTTTTGAGTAGTTGGAAACTTTGTTGCCTTTTTTGCATAGTATGTTGGAAACTTTGTTGCATTTTTTGAGTAATATTTTGGAAACTTTGTTGTATTTTTTGAGTAATATTTTGGAAACTTTGTTGTCTTTTTGAGTAGTATGTTGGAAACTTTATTGTCTGTTTAAGTAGTATGTTGGAAACTTTGTTGCCTTTTTTGCCTCGTATGTTGGAATATTGGTTGATTTTTTTGCGTATAATGTTGCAATGTATGTTTTTTTTCATATAATGTTGTAATGTTTGTTACTTTTTTTGTATTTGTTGAGAATATTTGTGATGAAGTGCACCAATGTCCGAAGTCTTGAAGCCAGAAACCCCGAAGTGAATAAACAAAGGAAGACCCCGAAGTGCTACGCATGGAGGATCCGAAGACTTCACAGCCTGTCAACTTGTCTTTTGTGTGCACGCGTATAGTACAATACATGTTGCATGAATCTTCTATCCTATTGGCTAGTACACTGATAGGATATTCTCTGATAAAGTTGTACTATTGGTATCACTGATTCGGTATAAATATCAGTGATACCATGTCGTGTAAAAAGGGTGATTTTACGAGAGATTACAAGTGAGATTTCGATCTTTTGTATGTCCACCAAATAGAAAACACATTTGTAAAACCTATTATCTAATCAAGCATTTGGCACAAGTTATTCAATCTACTTTGTTCTTTCATCTTACTCATATCATATTATTGTGATTGATTACGTTATTGATTATATCTTTGATTACATCCATCTATTGATTATTTTCAACACCCAACAAGTGGTATCAGAGAAAGTCAGCTCAAAAACCTGTTGATAGAGCTCGAATTTCTTTGCTTCAGTTCTAGATCCAAATCGATTCTCAGATCTAGCCTTCCGTAATTGCTGCAAATCTCTACTACCTGTTTTTGCTGAAAAGATCCAGTTGAAATACATCAAGATGACTGATTCCACAGCAACTTATGCCAATATGCTTAATTACGCAAACCTCATTGGTTCTGCAACAAAGGCCCCGGTTCTAGTAACCTCTTACTACGATTACTGGGCTGGTAGAATGAAGGACTACCTTATTGGACTCGACAAAGATCTATGGAGGTCAGTAACTGAAGGTACACATACAGATATAGCTGGTTGTTTCTGACACGCCTAGGTCGTCGTGCGGTCAAAAATAAGAAAATACCTAACACACACTAGTACAGTGGTAGTCAGGGTCGATCCACAGGAGCTTCTAGTTAAACCAGATGACAGATTACCAACTAGTAGTGTCACGCTACAGTCGGAGGAATCAGTTTCTATCTTTCTAATCACTCACAACCAAAACAATGATCGAACAAACTCAAACCAAGCAAAGCTAAGTTCAAATGAACCTAGTCACTTTCTGAATTCAGAAGTACATCTCTGAATCAGAAGCAATCAAAGGCATTCAAACTAAGCAAAACCAAGCAAAGCATAAACTAGCCAATAACTAAAGTTCTACTTGAATAATTACTAGCTAAAGTTCAATGCCTAAACCCTAACCAAGTTAGCTACTGATTTCAACAAGGGTAAACAGTCCCAACAAGGTCAAAACACGATTCAAATGCAATCCAATCAACCACAATCCAACACAAGCATAAAAACACCGAAATATCAATATTACTTGTAACCAAATGCTTTTCATTAACAAAAACTAATATCCAATTGTCCAAACAGTAACCAAATATCATAAAACAGAAACCTAAAGTGCTCAAGGCCAGTGGTTGTCACTCCCAAAGACCTTAGCTACAATTATTACTTGATACTAAAAAGGAAATTAAATTCTAAAACATAAAATACCAATTGAGATGTTGCTGAAACAAAATCTTGGAGTCAAAGAGCTTCAAGGTCGATTTTACACCCGGTCTTTGCTAGGGTTTTCGGCTGGAAATGCCTCTATTTATAGTTGCAAATTTCCCGTGACCGCGCCGCGCAAATGAAGAATCCGCGGCGTGCGTACTTATCAGATCCCGTTTTTCCGGACTTTGAATGTGTTCCACCACCTTAAGTCCGCGTCGCGCAGTTGAGAAACCCGCGACGCGCGTACGTCTTTCCTTGATTTTTCATTCCTTTCCAAACTTCTTCCTTTTGCACGCTTTTAGTCCCTGTTTCCATTCTTTTCTTCCAAACAAGTCCTGGCACAAAAAGTGAGAATACCCAGACATATCTGATATAATTTTATCAAGAACAGGGCTCAACAACGCCTAAAATACTTGATATCATTAGGCGTTGTCAAACACCCCACACTTGTGCCTTGCTTGTCCCCAAGCAAGAGAGTTTTTAACAAATTATAATAAAGACTCAAACAATTTTTTGACTGTGTTCAGTTTCAAAGCTTATTGCTCTTTGAGTTAGAATGGAATAGTTCGCAAAAACATAATTGAATTGCTCTTTGGAATTCATGACTTTCTAGAGAACCCTTGATTACAAATTTTTTGTCCACAATGAAGTGTACTTACTCATTCAGATTCTAAAGGCCATTAAGGAATTGTCCATGACTTTCGATGTTGTCCGTGTAACGAGCTTTCAAAAATACCATCCCAGACCAGACGATCTTAGGTGGTAAGGTGCATAAGTCCCACCCATTTTAGAGTTACCGGCTCGAACAACAAAGGCCACAGATTGACTTTTCCTTCTTAAATTCCAATCCTAAAACAGATCAATCTTCTAACTCATCAAACTCAACTTATTTGACTAACTAATAGCATGATCACAACTAAATAGTATTCCTTGAAAAATACTAGTGCTATCACAATCACAAATCATTCATTTCAAAATTGCAATTTATTAAAAATTCTGAAAAAGTTGCAAAAAAAATTGATCATTTCTGCAAAAATTTCAAAAAATTTCTCTTTCGACCGTCCACACCCCACACTTAAAACCGTACAACGTCCCCGTTGTACAAAGAATCATTTCAAAACAAGGGAGAAAGAGTTACCCCTTTTTGGACAGAAGACTGCTCGGTTGGTGCTCAGTATTACAGGTTTAATTACGAACAAACGGATCCTTGATTTCGTATTCTGGAGTTGTAGCGCTACAGTAAACACGCCGGTGGTCAAGACAAGTGGAGGGGGCACGGTGACCCCACACTTGTCTGAGACAACTCCTTCTCATGTGGTATTTCATGCATAACTCAACAAACAAATTAAAAGCACACATGACAAACAAGACAATGTACAACAAGTGAAATGTATGTGTTGCGGATGCCCGCGGCGCGTGATTGAAGGACGCGCGTCGCGGTAATTACGAGAGTTGAAATCATCGTCAAATTGGAAAAGACCGCGTCGCGTCCTATAATGGTGCTGCGACGCGGTAATTTCAGCAGATTGCTTCTAATTTCAAATCTCACAATAACGATTCAACACCAAAAAACAACTATTTTATTATTACTGTCTAATGCCTTAAAGAGGCTTATTTTCCTAAACAACTTTCCTAATCATGCATCTAACCAAAAAAAAATGCAAAACAAATGTACTAAAAGAAATCCAAAAATAATTACATCAATCCCTTTCAATTATGAGCAGTGTCATCATAGTCACCTTCTTCTTCTTCCGGATCCTCTTCCATGGGCTCCTCATCCGCATCTCGGATTGTTGGCTGCGGTCTTGGTGGAGAGCATCTATTCTTTGCCATCAAAGTGATCATACAATCAGCCAACCACAGAAGTTGTTGCTGCGTATTCTCTATCCTCTTGTCGACTTCATGTGCTGTGTATGTCTGAATCTGGAGCTCCCGCGTGTGTGTCTCTAGAGTGTCCTTGAGTGCTTTCACTTCGTCTGCCAGAAAGCGGGATTCCATCGTGGCAGGGGATAGGCTGCGGGGTAAACCGGTAGCTGCTTTTGACCTTTTGCGAGAAGTTGCCGGCTTAGACCGAAGTGCCGGAAAGGGCATAAGGTCAACCGACGGGACCCCGTCGTCCACATATATCACATCCCGCGAAGTGGTCACGGGCGGGCAAAAGATGATTGGAGGGATAACCTCCAACCCGTCAGTAGTGTGCTCGGATATTAGGCCGTATGACTCGGCCAGCCTGGTGATGAAGTGGCCTCCCCCGAATGCAATCATTGTCAATGGCTTGGTAGTGATTTCTTTGAAATAGTCAGCGACAAAGTAAGGAATGTTGCAAGTGTCCAATATTCGTGTCACTGACCACATCAAATGTAGTTCCCGAGGCAGTACTTTCTCTTCATCTGCACGCGGCCACAACATAGTGGTGATCAGCCGGTGCAACATGCGGTGGGCTGGCAGGTGCATATAGCATTCACGGACTGTATTCTCGTGGTACCGGGTGGAAGATATCGTGGCCTAGTAGTCGGCTGGGGAAAAGGAATCTCCCATAGTTCGGCTGGTGCGCCTGTGAAACACCTCGAATGCTGGCGAATTTGACTCCTCCTCGGTGTACAGCCCGATGCGGTACCCGAATTCCCGCAAGGTACAACTGCGGTCACGATTTCCTAGACGAAATCTCACAGTCTCCTCGGTATCCATCCCCCTTTGTTTGTAATCAAAAGAGTAGCTAGCAAGGAACTGAAGGTACACTTCGCGGTAGATCGGCTCCTTCATGTTCATTGCATTTTCCAATGCCCAGCAAGTATAAGTTAGTTCCCCATCTTCATATCCTCCTTGTACCAGCCAATCTGTCAGATGATCCAATATACCCGACTCCCTAGTCAAGTCCCAATTGACCAAGCGGCATGGCAATATCCGTTTATTTTTGCACAGACCGGAGCGGTTGTAGAAGCTAGCCGCGCGGACCCGGTCGATCTGTGTAGTCACCGAGTTCCAATCAATAGTTTCAGTACTACCTGTAACGCCCGGTTTCTCATACAAAGTACACCCAAAAATTTTCAAATAATTATACATTAAAATGGGTATACTTGCACTCAATCCAGGAAAAACAAGATGTTATCAAGCACTTAATACAATAAAAGGTCCTCACGTTACATACCAGGCATTACAAATAAATCTATTACAACTAAAGGACGGGCTCTAAATTGTCCATCTCTCTTTATCACATGCCTTCCCCTATCACTGCTACAGATACCTGCAAAACAATAAACAACTCAAGTGTAAGCTTATAA
Source organism: Cichorium intybus (assembly GCA_023525715.1). NCBI lineage: Eukaryota > Viridiplantae > Streptophyta > Magnoliopsida > Asterales > Asteraceae > Cichorium > Cichorium intybus. Next base: position 38,657,873 of record CM042012.1, on the reverse strand, counting down.
AGCTTAGTGAGTAAATCTTAATCATACTCCACAATCTCTTTTAGTAAACTCTCTTCTCATTCTTCTTTTTGCTAGTCTCATTAGCAATATTCACTCTCTCTAAACTCTGAAACCTGCAAACATATTAGCTTTACAAACACCAGCTAATTAGTAGTAATATCAACTCAATAAATAAGTATCTCAACTAATACTACTCATAAACTCAATCCTACATACTCGTATAAACTCATTTCACTGTTAATTATGCTCAATTATAACAGTTATCATGGTTGTAGCAATCAAACTCAAAGACTCTTTAAGTCACTCACTCTAGCATATACTCTAATCTTATGCTCAAGTATAGACTATAACTCGTCTATTGTTATCCACAATTAACATAACCACTTCAACTCTAAGCTACCGCAATATCAATACAACACACATATATGTACAACATATGTATTAACTCAATCTCTGTGATTATCTCAGTCATTCAGTATATTCATTCAAACCAAGTACTCGTATATAACAGTGAATTCTAAACCTTGTTTAACTCATACAACTTAGTATCTCAATCAATTAACATGTACCATAATTCAATTTAGATATAGTCAAACTATATATAATGAATTATAACTACTCACCTAATATCGGCTTGGTACGTGGAACTCCCAATTTGCGCGTACCGGGCTTCTGTTCGCTAGACTTGGTTATATCACCATAATCTAAATCAATTCTTCAACATCCACAATCATCTCAATATCATCTATCTCAAAATATATATCAATCAAAAGAGGAAAATGGAGTATAAACGGTAAATATCAACTCTATATTTACCGAAACCCCCAAATCCACGGTTCTACTCATTCAACCGTAGAAACTCAACAATAATCACACCAATTACTCTAAAGGTATCTACTAACAACCTACTTGCAACATATATAACAATAAACAACAAAATCATGAAGATTAAAAACTAGGGTTGAAAACCCCCAAAACCGAGAGATACTCACCTCGACAAATTAGGAAGAAAGAACACGTTTACGGGGTTAGAATCATGCTTCTATATGCTTCCCCACGAACCTCCAGGCTTCGTTTCACTCAAAATCGCCATTTGAAGCTCTCAAAATCGAAAATGAAATGTTATTTCTCGAAATGGGTTTTCTGCACTTTAAAAGGCTCTGCACGCGTAACACGGTCGTGTAATATTTAACACGGCCGTGTAATGCTACAGTGCCCGTGTAAAATTTAACACGCCCGTGTAATGCTACAGTAACCAGCAAACATAAAAATACCGTGAGTTACACGACCCGTGTAACATTTACACGACCCGTGTAAGCCATTTTTGGCATTTTTAAGGCTCAAACTTCTTTCAAATGGGTTTCTAATCACCCAAACCCATACATCAACTTAACTAATCTTAATCACACTAAGATTAACTCAAAATTTCTCAAATTTAATAACACGGTATTACACTACCCGAAGAAGACATCGTGCCTGCAGAATCACGAGAAAATTACAATTACTGCACTGTTCAGACGTTCGCCGCGTCGCGCACATAACACCCCGCGACGCGCTTGATGAATATTCAAACACCGCGTCGTGGATTGTACCGATCGCGGCGCGTCGAACGATTTCAGTCAAGAAAATTTAATTATTCTGTCAATTTAAGTCTATTTTTACTAATCTAGCACTTGGGTTTCGTTCAATACAGTACTATAACCCTAATGTAGCAATCAATTTAATCAATTACGCATAACATTACGAATTACAGCATTATTTAGCAAGTTTCAAGACTCTTAAAACTAAGAAGAAGAAGAATCGGTACTTACTTGAATTTCTTGTGAATGTAGGATGAATGCAGATATCGTAGTTGATTGAGAGTTGAAAAACACGGTGAAAAGAATCACAGTTTTCGCAATTTGTTTAAATGCAGTGTGGGAATTTGGATAACTATCAAAAAGCTCTGTTTAAGTGATTATCTTTAATTTCAAATTAAGATAAGACCGCAGCGCGGGAAGCTTCTATCCGCGTCGCGTATAAAATCTGATTTTAAGTGTAATCGCGAAAACTCAATACGCACGGCGCGGATCCAAAGATCCCGCATCGCGGTATTGCAAAATTACCAAAATGACCCCACACTTGCCTTTTTCTTACCGTGATCAAATGGATGCAATGAAATATGAAAAATGTACAAATGGCGGTCGGGTTGCCTCCCGACAAGCGCTAAGTTTAACGTCTTCAGCCGGACGTGCACTTACCTGCTTATGTAGTGTATGTTGGAATCTCGGCTATGAGTTCGACTGTCTCAACTTCCAATTTCTGGAATGTGCCCGTAACAATGTATGGTTTGAGTCTATGGCCATTAACTTTAAATGGGTGCCCACCTTTCAAGTCCTGGATCTCGACCGCACCATAGTCTGTAACACTGATCACTTCATAAGGACCATTCCACTTGCTTCTCAGTTTTCCGGGGAACAACTTCAGTCTTGAATTATACAGCCACACTTTTTGTCCGACTTCAAAAACTTTCAATCGCAACTTCGCGTCATGATATCGCTTCATCTTTGATTTATAGGTGGCTGCGTTCTCATATGCCTCATCTCGTAATTCTTCTAATTCAGATAACTGAAGTTTCCTTTCTTTTCCAGCATCAGTATAGTCCATGTTGACTTTCTTGACAGCCCATAAAGCACGATTGGCAATCTCCACTGGCAGATGACATCCTTTTCCATAAACCAACCGATATGGAGTTGTCCCAATCGGTGTCTTGTACGCAGTTCGGTACGCCCATAATGCATCATCTAACCTTAGCGACCAATCCTTTCTATCTGTCTTGACGGTCTTTTAAAGAATCTCTTTGATCTGCCTATTGGACACCTCTACCTGGCCGCTGGTTTGTGGATGATAGGGTGTTGCGATGCGATGATTCACCCCATAATGTTTCAGTAGCCTTCCAAATTTGAAATTCTTGAAATGAGATCCTCCGTCACTAATGATTACTCTTGGGACTCCATGCCTAGTGAAGATATTTTTCTTCACAAATTTGCAAACCACATGATGATCATTTGTACGAGTTGCTTCAGCCTCGATCCATTTAGAGACGTAGTCTACTGCCACCAAAATGTAAACATACCCATGTGATGTGGGGAATGGACCCATGAAATCGATTCCCCAGACATCAAAAATGTCTACTACCAAAATCGGATTCAAAGGCATTTGATCCCTTTTTGAGAGATTCCCTAATTGCTGGCAATTGATGCATTCCTTGGCAGTCCTGTGCGCATCTCGAAAGATAGTTGGCCAATACAGCCCGGATTCGAGAACTTTATACCCTGTCTTCTTTCCGCTGAAGTGTCCTCCACATGCTGACGCATGACAATGATCCAGCACCTTATCAATTTCATTATCCGGCACACATCGGCGAATTATCTGGTCTTCTCCTACCTTAAAAAGGTCTGGGTCATCCCAAATGAATCTCTTTGCGTATGTGCGAAATTGTTTCTGCCTTTGTTTCGTCCAATGTGTTGGTATTGCTCCCGTGGCCAGAAAATTTACATAATTGGCATACCATGGAGCTCCATTAACCTCTAACAACTGCTCGTCAGGGAATGAGTCTTGAATTCCTGCCTCCAATCCTTCAGCTGGTAATCTAGAGAGATGATCTGCCACAACGTTTTCTGCTCCCTTCTTATCCTTGATGTCTACATCGAATTCTTGTAACAGAAGTATCCACCTAATTAATCGAGGCTTAGATTCCTTCTTCGTAAGTAGATGCCGAATAGCACTGTGGTCAGTGTAAACCACCACTTTGGATCCCCAGATGTAGGATCGAAATTTATCTAAAGCAAATACTACGGCTAGTAATTCTTTTTCCGTAGTGGTGTAATTCAATTAAGCATCGGAAAAAGTTTTACTAGCATTGCAGATGACAACAGGCTTCCTATCGATTTTCTGCCCTAACACTGCACCAGCAGCATAATCGCTAGCGTCACACATTATCTCGAAAGGTTGTGTCCAGTCGGGTGGCTTCAGGATGGGAGCCTCGACCAATTTATTCTTGAGAATATTGAATGCTTTTACACATTCTTTGTCAAAAATAAATGATGCGTCCTTCAAAAGAAGACCGCAGAGGGGTTTAGAGATAGCACTAAAGTCTTTAATGAACCTGCGATAAAAACCCGCATGCCCCAAGAATGATCTGACCCCTTTTACTGATGTTGGAGGTGACAATGTGGATATGACTTTGACTTTAGCACGATCGACTTCAAATCCTCTCTCAGAGACCACATGTCCCAACACGATCCCTTCCCTTACCATAAAATGACTTTTCTCCCATGAGAGAACCAGATTTGATTCTACACATCTCTTCAATACTTTTTCCAATTGAAACAGGCAAGTTTCAAATGTTGCTCCGAAAATTGAGAAATCATCCATGAAGATTTCTAACGCATCGCCAATCATGTCGGAAAAAATTGCCATCATACATCGTTGAAACGTCGCAGGCGCGTTACACAATCCAAATGGCATTCTGCGAAATGCAAAAGTACCATAGGGACAAGTGAACGTCGTTTTTGCCTGATCTTCTGGATGGATCGCGATTTGGTTATACCCAGAATATCCATCCAGAAAACAGTAGTACTTTTGTCCTGCTAACTTCTCCACGATTTGGTCGATGAAGGGTAATGGGAAATGATCCTTGGATGTAGCGGCATTGAGTTTCCGATAATCAATGCAGACTCGCCACCCGGTCACAGGTCTCGTGGATATCTTGTCACCATCTTTGGTGTCTACTACAGTGATTCCTGACTTTTTCGGCACCGTTTGTGTTGGGCTAACCCATTTACTGTCAGAGATTGGGTAGATGATTCCTGCATCCAACCATTTGAGAACCTCCTTTTTGACAACTTCTTTTAGGTTGGGATTTAACCTCCTTTGCGTATCCCTGGCAGGTTTAGCTCCTTCTTCTGTGATAATGCGATGCATGCACGTGGTTGGACTGATCCCTTTCAAGTCTGCGATTGTCCAACCGATAGCCTCCTTGTGGTTGGACAATACCTTGAGCAATTCTACCTCTTGTTCCTCTGTCAGATCGGCTGCTACAATTACTGGTAGAATATCCTTCTCCCCTAGAAAGGCATACTTTAAATGTTCTGGTAAGGGTTTTAAATCCAATTTTGGTGGTTCTTGTAAAGAGGGCTTTAATGTTTTTGGAATCTCTAATGGTAACTTTTCTATATGTGCGCATTCTTCAGACTTGAATACCTTTTCGTCTTCTCCATTTTGCGTCTCTTTTCTTCCAACATTTGCTTTTTCTTGAGTTTCTAATTCGTCTAATTGAAGTACCTCTGAAGTGTACTGCTGCACCAGTTCGTCTATGATGTCCACCTGATAACATTCCTCGTCTTCCATGTTATTTCCCTTGAGATCAGCATTGAAAATGTTGATCTTAGCCTGTCGGTGCCCAAAAGATATTCCCATTTCTCCGGTGCGACAAGCAATATTTGCGTTAGCCGTGGCCAAAAACGGTCGCCCTAGAATGATCGTGGGTTGCTCCCCATTCGTTGCTTGACGAGTGTCCAAAACAAGAAAATCTGCTGGGAAGTAAAATTCTCCTACCTTGATGATGACATCAACTAGCATACCCCTGGGAACCTTGGTGGACTTATCGGCCAACTGCAGAATTACATCAGTAGATCTCATGGTACCAAACTCATGTTGGTCAAATAACTGTCCAGGAAATATATTCACACTTGCACCTAGATCTAACAGAGCCTTTTTTATGTGCACATTGCCTAAATCTACTGAGATGAGAGGAACTCCCGGATCTTTCATCTTTGGAGGAAGCGTATCCATGAGGATAGAGCTTACATTCTCGGGTAAGCTAATCATCTTAGGCAAGTGGGACAGAATGTGCTTCTTATGTATACACATGTCCTTAAGAAACTTCGCATATGCAGGAACTTCCTTGATGAGTTTGACTAAAGGGATGTTAACTTTAATTTGGCTAAACAATTCCCACATATCTTCAGCTTGTGGTCCCTTCTTTCCATATGGTCCTTTCTCCGGCTTTTCCAAGGCCGTGGGGAAAGGAACTGTTCCACTTGGTTCTCCTTTTTCCCAAGTACTTGTCTGCTCCTTCTTCTCCTTTTTCTTCTCTTTTTCCAATTCTTCTTGTTCATCAAAAACTATTTCGACATCACTATCATCATCTGCCGGCGGAGCTGTAACCTTGTTGTCTACTTTCTTCCCGCTCCTAAGTGTGATTACTTCATTAACTTGCATTCTTGGTAATTGCTCCTGCTCATGCACTCTCTTTTCCTCCATTTTGGCAAGTAATTCTCCTGATTTCAGAATTGCTTCTGAATTAGACTTTTCTACTTCCTGGAGTTGTACTAATATTCCAAAAATTTCCTGCAAGCCCATGTTCATACCTCCTGGTGGAGATGGAGGTTGCACCTGCTATTGCCTCATAGGTGGTTGTCTCGATTCTCGTTGCTGATTACTTCGGAATGGTCTTGGTGCGTTGTGAAATCGACCATATTCGTGCACTTGGCTAATTTCTTCATGAGTCATTGAGCACTCATTATGATTGTGTCCTATCCCCCCACATGTATTACATATATTTTGCCCATGCAACACGTATGCCCCCTTTTCTTGTTGAAACCTCTCGAGTATTTGGTTGAACCTTTTTGTGACTGCAGTGAGCTCTTTCTGAATTTCAGTTTTCCACTTGTTCTCTGCTTCGATGTTATCGTCTTACCTTTCATCGATCCACTGACTTTTGATCCTAAGCTCAGCTGCTCCAAAAATCTCCAGGCATCTTCTGGCTCTTGCCACATAAATGTCCCACTTGATGAGGCATTTATCATAACCTGGTGTGTCTCACTAACTCCCTCGAAGAATAATTTGACTAACTGCCATTTAGGAACTTCATGATGCCGACATGATCGCAATAGCTCTTTTAACCTATCAAACGCTTCATGAAAAGCCTCTCCTGGCTTTTGCTGAAAATCTTGAATTGCTCGTCTGACCTCCGTGGTTTTACTGACTAGATAGAATTCTTGAAGAAACTTCGCCTTGAGTTGTTCCCAACTGGTAATACTATTAGATGGCAAGGATGTAAACCAATATTTGGCTTTATCCTTAAGAGTGAATGGAAACAGTCTAAGCCTAAAAATATCTCTATCAGTATTCCTACAAGTATTGGCATTTGCGATAGCTATGAACTCATACAAATGGTTGTATGGGTCGTCAGTCTTATACCCCCTAAACTAAGTCAGTATTCCTAACAACTGAGGTCTTATTTCTACTTGAGAATCGATGTTATCAGGAATATAGATTGGCGATGAGTCATCATACTCCCGTGGCTGGAAGTGTGATGCAACCGATTGCCGTCTCGGTTGTGCAAAATGTAAAGGTTGGGCGGGATTACCGTAAAGATGATCATTGTATTCCCGCTGACCTGGTGGTTGATAATGTGGTGCTCTTCTGGGAGGTCCCCGACCTCGATTCCATTGCTGCTGTGGTGCTGGTGGCACCCATCCTTCGTATTCATCGTCATATCCCTCCTCTGTCTCTGGATAATGGTATTGTGGTTAAGGAGGTTGTTGGTAGTGTATAGGTTGTGTAGGTTGGAAAGTTGGTTGCGGTTTAAAGAGAACTGGTTGAGGTTGAGATGTTGGTATCTGCTGTCTAGAAACTGGGGTGCCATTATGGGTTGGCTCTCCCCAAGACATAGCAGAAGTAAATGGATTGGTAGATGGTGGTTGTGAAACGGGTGTAAATGGGAGGACAGATGGTGGAGTGCATGATGGTATGGGTGCAGGGGCTGAAACTGCACCACCAGAAGCACTCGAGCTCCCGAATTGAAATTCTGACAGTAGGGGAATAGAAAATACCCCCGTTGCCTCACCTGATGGGTCCTGGGTAACACTTACTGGATTACTACTACCCTGACTAAAACTCATGATATTTAGACGCCTACGGGCACGATTTTTGCGCGCAGTACGCTCAATCTCAGAGTCAAAAAGCAATGGGGATAATTGCTTACCCCTGCGGGTATGCATGCACTAGTGCAACACGCCCACAAAAATCAAAAACCAAACAAATGAAATTTTCAAAAACAAGAAACAAGTTCCTACTATTCACCTAATCTAAGCTTTACAGCTCCCCGGCAACGGCACCAAAATTTGACACGCCTAGGTCGTCGTGCGGTCAAAAATAAGAAAATACCTAACACACACTAGTACAGTGGTAGTCAGGGTCGATCCACAGGAGCTTCTAGTTAGACCAGATGACAGATTACCAACTAGTAGTGTCACGCTATAGTCGGAGGAATCAGTTTCTATCTTTCTAATCACTCACAACAAAAACAATGATCGAACAAATTCAAACCAAGCAAAGCTAAGTTCAAATGAACCTAGTCACTTTCTGAATTCAGAAGTACATCTCTGAATCAGAAGCAATCAAAGGCATTCAAACTAAGCAAAACCAAGCAAAGCATAAACTAGCCAATAACTAAAGTTATACTTGAATAATTACTAGCTAAAGTTCAATGCCTAAACCCTAACCAAGTTAGCTACTGATTTCAACAAGGGAAAACAGTCCCAACAAGGTCAAAACACGATTCAAATGCAATCCAATCAATCACAATCCAACACAAGCATAAAAACACCGAAATATCAATATTACTTGTAACCAAATGCTTTTCATTAACAAAAACTAATATCCAATGGTCCAAACAGTAACCAAATATCATAAAACAGAAACCTAAAGTGCTCAAGGCCAGTGGTTGTCACTCCCAAAGACCTTAGCTACAATTATTACTTGATACTAAAAAGGAAATTAAATTCTAAAACATAAAATACCAATTGAGATGTTGCTGAAACAAAATCTTGGAGTCAAAGAGCTTCAAGGTCGATTTTACACCCGGTCTTTGCTAGGGTTTTCGGCTGGAAATGCCTCTATTTATAGTTGCGAATTTCCCGTGACCGCGCCGCGCGAATGAAGAATCCGCGGCGCGCGTACTTATCAGATCCCGTTTTTCCGGACTTTGAATGTGTTCCACCGCCTTAAGTCTGCGTCGCGCAGTTGAGAAACCCGCAACGCGCGTACGTCTTTCCTTGATTTTTCATTCCTTTCCAAACTTCTTCCTTTTGTACGCTTTTAGTCCCTGTTTCCATTCTTTTCTTCCAAACAAGTCCTGGCACGAAAAGTGAGAATACCCAGACATATCTGATATAATTTTATCAAGAACAGGGCTCAACAACGCCTAAAATACTTGATATCACTAGGCGTTGTCAGTTTCGTTGTCCCAGACGGAGATGAAGCCGTTGTTCTCAATGCTGCTGATTTAAAGACGATTGAAAACGATGAGAGAGCCATGCGAGAACTCAGAAGCGGTCTAGGTCCTGATATGAGCCATCATATTGCTGATGCTAAATCCGCAAAGGAAATGTGGGACAATCTCGAACTCCGTTTCGGAGGAGATAAAATTCTCCATACTAGCAAAGTTCAAGAAATCCTCGCTGATTTCGGGAACTTTAAACAAGAAGAAAATGAGTCCCTAGAAGCCTGTTATGAACGTTTGAGCAATATGATCTACACACTCGATAAGTACGGGGAAACTAGAAGCCAACAGGAGATAAATATCAAATTTCTTTATAGTCTTCGGAAGGAGTGGAGACCTATAATGCTCATGGTCAAATCATATGAGAACATCGAGAAATACAAGCTGGCTGCCTTATACAATCTATTGAAATCATATGAACCCGATGTGGTAGGTCGAAGAAGTGAAATGGCTAGTTCTGGACCACTAGCCTTGGTTTTAAAGGAAGAGGAAGAATCATCTGATGAAGATATTGCTGCTTACATGGTTGACGATAATGGAGATACTGTTGCTCTCTATACCGCCAACAATCGTAGATTCAAGAAACCCTTCTTCAAAAACAGCTCTGCGAAGCCATTTGTGAAAAACTTTAACAAATCAAACTTCAACTCCAAGCCTAAACCTGAAGTGTTCACTCCAAAGGAAGAGAATGTGAAGGTGTCAACTCTGAAGCCATCTGACAAACCGACTTCGGAGTCATCCAAAGAAAAGTCCGAAGGTAAGAAAGTCTCAGGCGATTCTGGTTATGATTGCAACTACTGTCATGGCAAGAATCATTTCGCAAAAGACTGCATGCTTCGGAAGCAAAATGAAAAGAAACCACAAGTTAAGGATGAAGCATACTACGCAAGAAAAATGGAGGAAGTAAGAGTGAGAACCAAAGACCTAGCTCTTATGGCTGCAGATGACCATCAAGGATGTTATCAAGTTTGGTCTTCAGACTCAGATGATGAGGAAGTGAGAAAGCCATCTCATAGTGCTTTTGTGGCCTATGATGTCGGTAAGAGCTTTCTACAAGACACTTCGGAGATGCTGAATGATGAGGAAATGTTGAAGGTTGAAGCTGCTGCGGGTATTGGTTTTGTGACTTCGGAGTCACATGAAATCTTGGCTACTGGTACTCCGAAGACTTCGTTTGACGACTCTTCGGATGATGACGAGGAGGTATGTCTGATGGCCAATGACACTCGCCTAACAATACCCGAACAGGTAACAAAACTTCTTTCATCATTTAAAATTCCTAGTTCTCTATCTGCTCCCATTATAAATGAAATAACTCGTGACTGCTCTGTTATGCACAAACTGCTTGTTGATGCTAAAAATAGGGAAGTACTCACTGATCAAGAGCTTCTAAGCTTGAGGGGGAAAATAGAGAGTCTGAAGCTAGCAATAGAAAAATCCAATCTTAGAATCTCTTTGTTAGAAGAAACTAGAGAAAAACTTTCAATTAACAATGATGTACTCTTAAAACAGCGAAACATGTTTTGTGAAACTGCTAAATGATTGTATGCTCACATTACTCGCATTTATCATTCTGCTGATGTTTGTAACGTACAACATAGGAAACTGCTGCCCTTTATTGAATATAAACTTAAGGATGTTGATAGTGTTACGTATGAATGTGAATCCATAGTCTCAGGCTCCGAAATGACCAATCCTTCATACAAACATGGCTTAGTCTCTGTTGAAAAACACTTAACTGCGGATAATTTGTTAACATTACTGCCTCAAGAAATACCAATTTTGAAACAACATGTACCTCAATGTGGAAATGAATCAGACGTTGATGTAGAAACCGCGTCTGAAAATGATTCAGAATCAGATTCGGATTTGGAGGAAGTTGATTGTTCAACCTTGTCACTACTTAAATCATCCTCCACATCCACATCACCATCCAAAGTCGTCTCACAATTGACTTCGGAGGATAAAGGCAAGACTAAAATTGATTGTGAAAATGAAAATTCAGATGACTTGGAAATTGTTAAAACTAAGACTCAAATTTCTGATGAATGTGAATCTTATCAAGACTATCTTCAAAACACTTCCAAAAGACTAGTCCATGTTGCATGTGTTTATCCCAAGATTTCCTATTTTAAGTATTCTATTTTTGTGAAACCTGGTGGTGCTCTTTTAGTTGACAATGATTTGCAAAAGATGGTTGATGAGGATAACTCCACAGTAACTGAGGAAGGATTCTTCTCATCATCAAAAATGTTTGAAAATCAAGTAAACGAAAATATGGAGGTGAAAATCAATTTAAGAAAACAGGAATTGTATGGTCACAACATTTACAACCGCTTATGCTATGAAAAGGAGAAAATGCCAGTGAATTTGAAAAATCTTTTGAATCTTAAAAACGACAATCATGTTTACACTAATCGAAACTACAAGCAAATTCAAGTTATGGAAAAACCCATAATTCCGAAGTTGGATGTTTTGCAGTTAATCGAATCTTGTGAGTGTGTACCTTTATCATCAAATTCAGAGACTGAAATGTCAAAACCAAAAGAATTTACCAACAAAACCATAACACAAAAATCTCAAATTTTAAAAAGGCTACTAGTTCCACAAAAATCAAACACAGCAGTAGTAATCTCAAAACAAATTCAAAAACCTGTTACTGCAAATTTGAGAATCAAACCAACCTTGAATCTTGTAAAAAGAAAAACTTCTTTAGTAAAGTTGAAACAAAATGAAGCAATCGCTTCCACTTCTGGCACAAAACCTGATTGCTCAAAAATCTCAAAAGTCAAAGGTCAAAATGAAAAACTGATTTTTACACCAAAGAAACCTAACTTTCCAAATCCAAAATTTCAAAAACCCACTCAGAAAACTTTCTCAAAAGGAAATAATTTGATAGATACATTCCATCAATGGCTGGACAAAAATTTGGATCTGTTTAAAGACAAGAATCTTACATTGAATGACTTTAAAATGGCATACGAAGAGTATCTTTGCACCTCGACGTTATGCAGTTCAATATCAACGAAGTCAAAAGTTGAAAAACCAAAACAGAATTGGAAGAGAAATGATTTGAAAGAAAATCTCACAACTAAAACCAAGTCTTCAAAATCATCATCTACTAAATCCTCAAAATCAAAATCAATCAAACAAATATGGGTTCCGAAGACTTGCATCTCTTCAGCCACTTCGGACTCATCCGCTTTTTCAAACTCTGCGGAGTCCAGCTCACATCTTGGGACTTCGGAGAATTTAATAAACTTAAATACAAATGAAATAACCGAAGAGGCTGTTGATAAGTGGATTCATGAGTCCTTTGCTTACCCTGAGGACCCAAGATTGATTGGGTACCAACTTCTTCTTGATTGATTGCAGGTTATGTCAAATGAGCAGTATGATTCAAAATGGTACATGGATAGTGGCTGCTCTAGACATATGACTGGGAAGAAGGAGTATCTCAGGGACTACAGAACTCTTGATGATGCTGGAAATGTTCGCTTTGGTAATAATGAAACATGTCCAATTCGAGGATATGGCAAGATAACTAATGGTCAATTCACAATCAGTCGAGTCGCATTCGTTGAAGGGCTGAAACATAATCTTGTGAGTATATCTCAATTGGTAGTTGGAACAGGAAATGTTGTCACGTTCAACAATCAAGGGAGTGTAATCACCAAAGAAGCTACAAATGAAGTCTTATTGAAATCAGAAAGGAAGGGATCAATGTTTCCCTTAAATCTAAAGCCAGTGACCGGTGGGCAAACCCTATGCCTTCTCTCCAAAGCCAACTCCGATGTCAGTTGGTTATGGCACCGAAGACTTGCCTATCTCAATTTCAAAGACTTGAACAAACCGGTGGCGATGGATTTAGTTCGAGGTATGCCTGCTCTTAAATTTGATAATGATTCTCTGTGCTCTGCTTGTGAACATGGCAAGCAGACGAAACAAAGGCATCCTACAGTGATCAACCCCAAGATCACCGAACCCCTTTCTTTTCTTTACATGGACTTGTGTGGTCCGTCTGCGGTAGAGTCAATAGGAAAGAAAAAGTACATTCTTGTCATTGTTGATGATTATTCAAGGTTCACTTGGGTGCTGTTTCTAAGAAACAAATCAGATGCCGCTGAAGAAATCATCAACTTTATAAAGAAAATGGAATTGATGCTCAAGAAGAAAGTCCGAACTATACACAGTGACAATGGTTCGGAGTTCAAAAATCAAACTTTGGATGGATTCTTGAAAACCAAGGGGATTTGTCATAACTTCTCAGCTCCATATACTCCTCAACAAAATGGGGTTGTGGAAAGGCGAAATCGTTCACTATGTGAAGCAGCTAGAACCATGCTCAATTTCGCAAATTTGCCCATGTACTTCTGGGCTGAAGCTGTCTCTACTACTTGCTTCACTCAAAACAGATCCTACATTCACAAACGATTTCACATTACACCTTACGAAGTGCTCAACCGAAGAAAGCCAAATGTCAAATTTCTTCACATCTTTGGTTGTAGGTGTTTCATACTGAACTTGAAAGATCACTTGACCAAGTTCGATGACAAATCAGAAGAAGGGATCTTCCTTGGCTATTCTCAGGACTCAAAAGCTTACCGAGTCATGAACAAGAGAACTCGTAGAATCGAAGAAACTTTTAATCTAAAGTTTGATGATTACTACATCAAGAAATCCTTGCATGCCTTTCCAATGTCGTCAATCTTTCCAAAGACTGGTAAAGATGCCATTCAAATTACAACCTTCGACTCCGACTTCGCACATTTTTTTGATCCACCCAAGAGAGCCTTGGACTCCGAAGTCAGAGCACCTGATAATCATGAGTCCGAGCTTTCCAAGCTCACAGATGTATCCGATGACTCCTCTACAAGTAGCATACAAAGACCATCTTCTGTTGAGGGGGAGTCATCCAACCAGAGCATGGAAAATGCAAGTGTTGAGGGGGAGCAATCGAGCCGATGTGCTGGCACTCCAAGTACTAATGGGAACTCAAGTAAAAGTCTAGGAGGAACCAACAACCCCATCTCTACTCCCCAGCCAATCACAAACATCATACCAATATCTCCAACAGTCCAGGGGGAGCAGGAAACTGGTACTCCAAACTCAGCCACAACAATCGCTTCGGACAGGGCTGCCTCTTTCTCAACACCAACACATGTCCAGGGGGAGCACACTCTAAACTCCAACTCACAAATGCACACACCACACAATCTCACTAATTCAAATAATCAATTAATAATGGATGATTTCCCTTCCACTTCGGGTTATCCCTCAGACATTGAAGACATCGATGCTGAAGGACCTCCTGACTTTGATCCAAATTATCCTCCCTTGGAGAAATGGACGAGAAATCATCCACCATCACTTGTCATTGGTAACGTTCATGATAAAGTAATGACTCGTGCACAACTTCATCAAAAACAAAAGGATCTCAGTAAATCTTCGGAGTTGTGCATGTTCAATGTCTTTATCTCCAAGATAGAACCTAAGAACGTTAAAGATGCATTTGACCACTCAGACTGGATTGAAGCAATGCAATTGGAATTGGAAGAATTTGAAAGAAACAAAGTTTGGAGGCTGATTCCAAAGCCTGCTAATGCTTCAATTGTAGGTCTCAAATGGGTGTACCGTAATAAACTTGACACCGAAGGCAATGTAGTTCGGAATAAGGCTAGGCTGGTTGTCAAGGGTTATTGTCAACAGGAGGGGATTGATTATGAAGAGCCCTTCGCTCCTGTTGCCAGACTCGAATCAGTTCGGATATTTTTGGCATATGCTGCACACAAAAACTTTGATGTCTATCAAATGGATGTTAAATGTGCCTTTCTGAATGGTGATCTCGAGGAAACTGTTTTTGTTGAACAACCACCTGGCTTTGAAAGTAAAACTCATCCGAATCATTGCTATGTACTCAACAAGGCAGTTTATGGTTTAAAACAGGCTCCAAGAGCTTGGTATGAGACCTTGACTAAATTTTTGAAAAAATCAAACTTTAAACAGGGCTCAGTGGATCCAACACTTTTTAGAAAGAAAGTTGGATCCCACTTGATGTTAGTCCAAATTTATGTGGATGACATAATCTTTGGATCTACTGACCCTAATTTATCAAAAGATTTTGAAAAATTGATGAAAAGCAAATTTCAGATGAGCATGATGGGCAAAATAAACTTCTTTCTTGGTTTACAAATCAAACAATCTAAAGAAGAGATATTCACCAATCAACAAAAGTATACGAAGAGTTTGCTTGAACGCTTCGGAATGACTAACTGCTCCAAAGAAAAAGTTCCTTTGCCTGCAGGTACAAGGTTGAATCCATCATTGGACAAACCGAAGACAGACATACAACAGTACCGAAGTATGATTGGATCATTGCTTTATCTTACAGCCAGTCGACCTGACATAATGTTTGCAGTTTGCAATTGTGCAAGATATCAGGCTGACCCAAGGGAACCCCACTTTGCTACGGTTAAGACAATTTTTCGATATCTTCATGGGACTGTTGCTTATGGTCTATGGTATCCAGCAAACTCTGGCTTCTACATCCAGGCTTACTCAGACTCCGATCTTGGTGGATGCTCTATTGATCGCAAGAGCACTTCGGGGGGTTGTCAGTTCTTAGATGGAAAACTTATAAGCTGGCAATCCAAGAAGCAAACTTGTGTATCTATCTCCACCGCAGAGGCAGAATATGTAGCAGCTGCAGCATGCACATTGCAGATCATTTGGATTCAAAGTCAATTGAAAGATTATGCCATCAATATGAGAAAAATTCCTTTGTTCTGTGACTCTCAAAGTGCAATTCGTATATGCCACAATCCAGTTCAACATTCCAAGACAAATCATATAGCTTTACGCTATCACTTCATCAAAAGTCATGTTGAGGAGGGGAATATTGAGGTGCACTTTGTCCACACTACAGAACAACTGGCAGACATCTTCACAAAGGCTCTAAATGAAGAAGCTTTTACAAGAATCGTTCATGGACTTGGGATGATAGATGGATCAACTCTTCAATAAATTCCAGATTTGCCCACTCTTACTCTTTTCTGCAAATTCAAAAATTACAAACATCACTATACTCCGCAGACCCCCGAAGTCAACTTTGTCTTCGGAGCTCATCGGAGTGAAACAAGAAAAAGCACCGCAGTGCTCTGAAGTAAAATATCACTTCAGAGGTCTGCGGAACAAAATCCTTCTCAAAATAATCTCTTCAAATTTGAAAATCAATTGAACATATGATAACCTCGTTCATTATGTTTGAAATTAAAGAGAAATTTAAGATAAAGAAAATTCAAAAACATGAAAATTCATATCATCTGATGAGAAAATCTCGATGCATCATGACAAAGTTTAATCCTCTCTTTTCTGAATTAACCATGTAAAGGACAAAACTTTGATTTTAGATTCTGTTAATCAAACCTTACTGCACTAAAAGGTATTTGGGAATCGTCATGCAACATTGGTAAGAAAACAGACTTCGAAGTGAGGTCAAGGCTATTTTACAATTTGAAGCTGTGTTCAATTACAACATCCTTACTAAAATGTCTATTCCTAATCACCCTTCGGAACTTGACTCGCATCATCTTCAAACTAATCATGTAGCCTCACGATTACACAGGACAATTCAATAGTTCCGAAATTTTTCTCAAAAATAATAACAACATCGTTTGATAAGAAAATTTAAATCTCTTTTCATCTTTGACACAAAATCTGAACCTCAAGAAGAACATCATCCACAAGGGTTGTTTATAACATCAAAGAAAGAAATCAAATGGTGATGTTTTATGACTTCGAATAAGAAAATCCACAATAGAAAACAAAAAAAAAAATCAAAATAGAAAACAAGAAAGAAAAACAGAAAATACTTGTCAAAAGAAACAAAGACAAACAAAACAAAGTATAATCAGGGGAATGCAAAAAGAAAAATCAGCATTCAAAGGCCTATTCTTCCGTTTTAAAATAACAATACAAGGAGCTCCTATAACATAGTTGAGTGCTTTGTAGAAGAATATGAACATTTCAAGTAGTCTGTCTTAAATGATAAAGTGGAAGTGGTGTACGAAGCTCAAAGGCTTGTCATCAGAGCTTAGTATCCAAACACCTCCACTGATGAAAAGGAATACATTTTTCATAAGAAACTTCAAAAACAATTAAATTTCAACCACTCTTCTGATGTTCAAATCGAAAATGAGATTTCCTTTATATTTCAAATGCAAAAGATGTTATTATTATAGTTGAAAAAGGTTGAAACACACAAACACAACTCTAAACATTTTTCTAAAATGCGAAACCAAGCTTGTGATGGGGTAATTAGAATTAGACCTTGATGATTGATGTTGAATCCAACATACTTTGAAATGAAAAATGGACTTCCAACATGATTCGAATGATTCTGAACGATAACCTGTCAAATCTACTTTTCATAATTCTCATGAAAGTGAAGGATAAATGTCTTAATGCATCACTCAAGAGAAATGTTAAAAACTGATGGAAAAACAAAAGAAAACAAAAGGACTTCAGATGATTGACAAACTCCTTACTATCGTATGTCAATCACCAAGTTGGGGAAATACGCTTCGGAGGTAAACTTAACCTCTATGCTCCGAAGTGTACTCACAACGGTCATAATTTCTCATAACTACGAAGTAAATTTAATGTTCAATGATTTCCACATTTATGATAAATCATAGAGATAAATATTCCTTCATTTATAACCGTTGTCCCACAGCTGTCATAATAAACTAAAAAGGGAAACCTTAATCAAAAGGAATTCTCAAAATTTGGCGGTTCAAATATTGAATCATTGCAACTGACAGCCATACGTTTCTCCCTTTTTGCAGAGATAGTGGAACGAGCGGTGCTGAGGTGTCTGTCTCCTACTGGACCATTTTAATCGTGCATTAAATGACCTAGGGACCACGAATACTATATAATGCTCACATCCCTTCAGTTACACTCTTTACGCACACACAACTCTCATTTCTCTCTGCAAATCTGCTCTCAAGAAAACCCACATCCTTCATCTTCTTCATCTTCTTCAAGAAATCTACAATGGCAGCTGAAGCTTCTTCACAAACCACTGAGGCAATGTCCGTTCCCACTCTCAAAAACCAGTCATCCAATCTGGTGCTAAGAAATGACTTGTCTCTTTACCCCAAACCTATTGATGCATTGGTGGAATGCATGAAGAAATCTGTCCTGGGTTACGCTTTAACATGTACCCCTACTGTCCCTGCGACTCTGGTTCACAGGGCTCACTACACTTCGAATGCCCTGTTCGACTCCAACAACCAGGTCAAATCTGTGTTTTACGAGGCTTTCGATGCAAAGGGGAAAACGAAGAAGGTGCAATTGACTAAAGAAAAATTTGCTGAAGCCCTGAGACTTCCAATCTACAACTCGAAGGAAATGGTGGTTCCTTCTGCTGATCAACTGGTCTCGATGTTCAATGAAATGGGATATGAGCCTCTGCTCGAACGAATCAGCACTTTCAAGAAGAACCAACTTCCTGATCTCTGGAGATACTTCTTTAGTATCTTCCTCAGGTGTTTATCAGGAAGAACATCTGGTCTCGATTCAGCAAGTGTTACCTTTCAAGGACTCCTCTATGGGATATATTACGATGTGAATGTAGACTTTGCATCCATTCTGTGGACTGATTTCTGCTCACATATCGACCACAGCCTGAAGGGCACTGAAATTGCTAATGCCTGATTCTAGGCAATTGTTGTTCATGACCACTATCAACAAATCGGGTACGTTGCTGATCCCCACCTTGCTGAAATGCGATTCACACCTATTGCAATTCCGATTCTGGATGATGAGCCTACTACCTTCTGTGCCCAAATCCCACACGTTATGCTCTCCAAAGCTTCACCAGAATGTATCGAGGTAAACACTTATCGCCAAACACTAGTCATTCCTTATCCAGCCCGTGATCTAAGTCAGACAGAACCTGTAAGAGAACAACCAAAAACCAAAGGGAAAAAGAAAATGGCAGGTGGGCCAAGTGGTCCAAAGAAAGAAGAAAAGAAAAGAAAGGCTTCGGTGAAAATTTCACCGAAGAGAAAACAACCGAAGAGACAGAGGAAGTTGATTCCTGTGGATGAGTCTTCGGAGTCAGAAAAGACTCCCTCCACAGTTCATGAAGAAGAACAAGCAGAAGAACATTTCGATGACCAACCTCCTTCACCTCCTCCAATAACTAAACCACTTACTCCACCACCCACCAAAAGACCATCATCTCCACCCAAAACAACCGGATCCTCCACACCTACACATTCTGTACCACTCCCACCACCGCCTCCTACCACAGCACCACAAACAGCCACCATTCAAATACCATCATCTGTTGTACCTCCACCTCAACCTACAACCGCCCCTCCAGCCATCGAAGTACCTATCTCTGGCATCGACTTTTCTTTACCAGAGTTTGCCATGCCTCTTTCACCCTCAAGATCAAACCCCACTTCGGCAGCTTTCTTTGAAGCTTTCCATATAGCTCCCTTGAATGTTGAGGGAGTATCTGATGAAGACTTACCAAATGAAAGCTTTGTACTAATGAAACAGTACAAAGTCCTCAACTCCAAGCTTGATACTCTCATTCAAGCTCAAACTAGCTTTGATCCCACCAAACCAACTTTGGGTGACATCACCGAAGAGATTGAGTCTTTGGAAGTCACCATGTCAAAAGAAATCAAAAACTCCATTCAGACGCTTGAGCAGAAGCTCTTACAGCAACAGAGTCAAATCCAATCTTCTTTCGAACAGAAGTTGGAATCTGCAATCACCACCATCAACAAGAGATTTGATGCCCTTGCTGAGAAGACAGAAAAATCTAACTCCGAAGTCATAAAAGCCTTGCAAGGACTTCGGAGTGATTCTCAGCAAAGTACCAAGCTTGAAAAATAGCTTGATGAGGCTAGAGCAAAAATTGAAGAGCTCACAGCCGCTCAAACCGCTTCGGATATCACCAAGTTTACAGAAGAACTCCAACGAACAAACGCAACTCTCACACAGGATTTGGTTGCAAAATTGAGAGTTGCACTACAACCTCTGATAAACTATTCTGATAGATTGTCCAAGCCCCAGGGCAGGCCCACCGTTGCTCAGCATGCGGTGCATGCTTCACAAGGGGGAGAAAGGCCTAGACAAATCTCCGCAGCCACAGCAGGTCCCCTAACCTCAACCATTACATCCACCACCATGGGCGCTAGTGGATCAACTGGAGCTGGAAGCTCAATAGATCGATCACTAGAGAACATAATTGCCCCACACATGGAGGAAACCTACAAGGCTAGGCGAGCAGATTATAATCTCATGATCAAAATAAACGAATTTGCTCGGGATAATGGTAAGTGGACTGTTGAGGCAATCAAGCAATTTGGATTCCAACATCCAAATATACTTAACAGACTTCCTCTTCGGAGTTTTGCAACTACAAACTCCGAAGATATCCAGCTTGACATCCCCTTCAATCCGAAAACTTTTTCCTTTCTTCAATTTGTCTCTTCGGTATCCGAGGAGCAGAAGGCAAGTTTTTGGACCAACAAAATCAATTTTCATGCCAAGTACATTCAAAGGCAGAGTTTTGTTTGGAGCTTGAACAAGATAAAGAAGATTCTTTCGATCAAGGAAGCTGAAGTCTACATAGGCTTCAAGAACTATGAATTTCATGTTCTTAGGGGGGCTGATAATGTTGAGTCAAGGTTCTCAATTGCTGACTTCCCAATCATGAATCCAATGGACTTCATTGAAATTCTTGAGATTTTGAGAAGCGGTGAAGCAGCTCAAGCCGGATTTCCAATACTCATAATCAAGAATCATGTTTTGGGCTTCCTGAACAACTATCTGATGAGGTTTGCCAAACACGACTTGGTGCTATGTCCTTACTACCAACAACCTTTGAACACTCCTCCCATCGTAGTTCGGAACATAGCCAGATTCAAGAATGGAGAGATCTTAGATGAACCATATGGCGTAGTTTTCAAAGGACTTCGAAATGAAAACGAAGTCACTATCAAGTTCTTTGAAATTGACTACATTGGCCTCCATCCTTCCTCCTTCATCTCTGGAATGATTTCACACGTGAATGCCTGCAATGCAAATTCAGTTGAGAAGAAGAGGAAGTTCTTAGATCATATGAACTGGTATCTGGCGATGAGGAAAACCTTGAAGAAGGCGTATAAGAGATATCTTCGTACTTAGGCTTCGGATGCACTTCACACAAAGGGGGAGATTGTTGAGAATATTTGTGATGAAGTACACCAATGTCCGAAGTCTTGAAGCCAGAAACCCCGAAGTGAATAAACAAAGGAAGACCCCGAAGTCTGAAGACTCCGAAGTGCTACGCATGGAGGATCCGAAGACTTCACAGCCTGTCAACTTGTCTTTTGTGTGCATGCGTATAATACAATACGTGTTGCATGAATCTTCTATCCTATTGGCTAGTACACTGATACGATATTCTCTGATAAAGTTGTACTATTGGTATCACTGATTCAGTATAAATATCAGTGATACCATGTCGTGTAAAAAGGTTGATTTTACGAGAGAGATTACAAGTGAGATTTCGATCTTTTGTTTGTCCACCAAATAGAAAACCCATTTGTAAAACCTATTATCTAATCAAACATTTGGCACAAGTTATTCAATCTACTTTGTTCTTTCATCTTACTCATATCATATTATTGTGATTGATTACGTTATTGATTATATCTTTGATTACATCCATCTATTGATTATTTTCAACACCCAACAGTATTGTTATTAACTAGTGTTTATTATTGCACAGGTTTATGATGAATTACAATAAAAAAATTATTGCTCGTAATTCTTATGTATTTGTATCATCATTTTTTTTGGAAGAAAAATTTGAAGCGAAAACGGGATAACACTTCGCTAATGTCCGGACATCAATTCACATTGGAGTTATTACAAGGTAATAACACACAATGTCTTGAGCTACTACGCATGTCTCGTGACTCTTTCATTAGATTATGCGCACATTTTAGAACAAATTATTCCTTAAAGGATAGCAAACATGTATCCGTTGAAGAAAAAATGGCAATGTTTTTGATGATGATCGGCCACAATCAACGATATGTTGTCATCAAGCGGAGATTTCAACGCTCAAAGAAAACAATTCATAAATTTTTTTATGAAGTGTTGGATAAAATGATGGTTTTTGCAAAAGATATGATAGTACCAACTTCTTTTAATCTGAATCCAAATATTCCGGGACATAATAAAAGGCTACGACGAGTCTTTAAAGGAGCGGTTGGTGCACTTGATGGAACGTTGGTACATGCTGTTATCCCTGCTAGTAGACAAGATTTATATAGGGGAAGGGGAAAATGTGATTGCTATCAAAATGTATTGGGAGTTTGTGACTTCAATATGATTTTCACGTATGTTATGGCTGGTTGGGAAGGGATAGCACATGATTCAAGAATATTATCAGAAACATTATCAGATGCGGGTGCACATTTCCCGGTTCCACCGCCAGGTATGTTTATGGATCCATTTATTTTTTATTTTGTTATTTTAATCATTAATGGTTTGTTTATATTTGCAGATAAATATTATCTTTGTGATGCCGCTTATGCACACACTCGAGGGTTTATGGCTCCATATCGTAATATTAGGTATTGGCTTGGAAATTTTCGTCGTAGACGTGCATTGACCGATAAAGGAAAATTTAACCATGCACATGCAAAACTTCGGAACGTCATTGAGCGTGCTTATGGTGTCTTGAAAGCACGATTTCCTATTTTGAAGAGAATGGCGCCATTTCCATTTGTTACACAAAGAAACATCACCATAGCATGCTTTGCGCTTCATAATTTTATACGGAAAGAGGGTTTGAGCGACGAGCTCTTTGCTCAATACGATCAACCCGGTATGCCGCTTGGGAATAACCGTGCGCCCGTTGGTGATTATGAAGAGGTTCAAGAACATGGTAATGCAGCGGACCGAGATTATATGGTGAATTTATGTGATGAAATTGCAGATCAATTAATGCAAATTAGGGAATGAATACTTTCAAAAAATTGTTTTTGATGTTGTATGACTTATATTTCGATGTTCTTGAACTAGAATTGTTTAAATTTCAATGTTGAAAACTCTTATGTTTAAAAATTTTCAGTTTATTTTACAGTCTGCGGAATTTTAAAAAACAAACAGTCTTCTTTTTGCAGACTGCAGACATTTGGTTCACCTCTTCAGCTACAGATGTCTGCAAATGTGGTCCGCAGACTGCAGACCTTTTACCTCTTCAAAAACAAACAGCACCTTATTGGTTTCCATCTTAAATAACTTGTTATTTTCATATATCTCTCAACTTTTTTTTTTTTATGTTACCAGGTATTGATTTTGTGGTGATGTGGTGAAAGAAAGTGAAAATATCGATGGATGGGCCCAAGACGATATGATTATGCAGGAGCAAAGGTGCTAATCAGACACAAGTATCTATCTGGGCATGATAAAACTATTCATACTTCATTTATCGTGGACAAGCTAGGGTGCCAAAGCTACACAAATAAATTGTAGTTTTTTATCTCATTCAAAAAAAGTGAAATTACCGTTTTTTGTCTCATTCAAAAAGATGTATTTTTGTCTCATTCAAAAAGGTGGAACGGTCTTCATCATTAAAAATAGATTGATGTGAATAAGACAAGATTGCATTTTTTTTGTTTCATTCAAAAAGATGACACTAGGTGGGACTGTCCTTATCATTGAATGTAGTCTTATAAAGCTTATAAAAACTTGTTGTATTGAACTTGGTTTTTTTAAGGTCATATGAGGCAGAGGTAGCTTATATGAAAGTCGAACCGGAGAAAACTGATAAGGGAGCCTATGAAAGAAGAAAAAAGGCGTTTTGGGTATTGTCAAAGGAGCCTGAAGGAGTGGTTTGTCATGCCAAGTGTGATGTTGTAACATAGAAGGGCTGCAAGAATCAAATTTAGTGAGCGTTAAAAGGGAGGGCAGTTTCTTAGTATTAATGTTGCTTTAATCTCATGTAGAAATGAAAGGGCACTGGATGGTTTTTTTGCCGATGCACACCTTGCATGAATTCCAAAATCCTTTAAAACAATCCGTAAACCAACGCCCCCTTAGAGTATTTACATTAAAAAAAATCCATTTTGAGATAAAAAAAGTTAAAATTGAATAAATTTTAAGGTTTTTATGTTATTTTCCCTACAAGAAAATAACAAAGAGTATCTATATTCAAACTATTCAAACCAAACTGACGAACTTATAAATCACAAATTGACCAAAATTTGCTTTTGGGAGATTATCCAACAACTCCATCTCCCTCTATCGTGTAGCTCACTTAGTAACACATGTGGGCGACTTCGATTAATAACAGATATGTCATAGGTTCTATCTCCGCCCCCCTCTCATGATTCTCACCCACTGAATGAGTCAAAATATGCCCCCTCATCGAATATCTTGGAGGTTGGGTTCGATGAAGCTAGTTACGGTTGCGAGTATCCACCTTTTGGATTGATCTAACAACTCCATCTCACTATTTTTACCAATTAACACAAAACCTATAGAAATTGCAATTTAAATTAGGTTCTTTCAAAAAAACAAAAAAAACTTGGCTCAATTTTATTTATCAGAAATCTTGACAAATTCAAATTTTAGGTCCATGTCACCAGCCACATGGCAAGCCACTAGAAAATGAAAGGAAAACCGACTAATTGACTATTTTTAAAAGGGAAGTGATATTTCCACTTACGAAATTGATTCATCCACATTAAATGTATGTTTTATTGACTTGTACGATAAATTCAAATATGTTGTATATCATGTGCAATAATCAAATTTTCAAGTAGAAATATCACTTTTTAAAAATATTTTTAAAAAGATAACAAAAGCATATATACATTTCAAACCAAACTGAGGTACTTGTAAATCACAAATTGACCATTTTTTTTTGTTGGGGGGAATATGAGAATATCTAACCAACTCCATTTCACCATTTCTACAAACCTACTGAAATTGCGACTTAAATCAGGATTTCTTCAAAAAAAATAATAATAAATAAAAAATCGGCTCGATTTTATTTACTAGAAATCTTGACAAATTCAAAGTTAACATTTAGAAAATCTTGCACAATATCCGGATTTCAGTTTACTATCACCATTCGTTGCAATCAATCTTGAAACACACCTTAAATACGCCTCTTATCAATCCACTCTAAAAATTAAAAATGATTAGCATCAGACCCACAATCGATAAACTCCAGATGCAGTCGGGAGCTTTGGTCGGTTCCAACGATGATCTTCTAATCGAAATCTTTCTCCGGCTGCCTCTAAGCTCTGTTCTTCGATGCAAATCTGTATCCAAACACTGGCGATCCCTTTTGAGTCACCCGCCTTTCACCCTCCTGTATAAAAATGGTTCCATCTCTCGTGGCTTTTTTATTCACAATTTGTATGGGTATATTCCATATGATGTAAAGAACCGAAGCACTCCTCCTTTGCGTGGTCTCCCTGATCCCTGCGGTATTAGAATCGTTCAATCTTGTAACGGATTGCTGCTGTGTTGTAGCAATTGCTGGGCCTGGGACGAAAGCGTTCCTAAATATTACGTATTCAATCCCACCACCAAACAATTTGCGCTCATCCCATCTGTTCCTGGAGGCCGGGATGTTCGTAAAAATATCCGTTCTGTGGCTCTGGCATTTCATCAAACAGATTGTGTTCACTACAAAGTTGTTTGGGTTGTTCAGCTTGATGACTGGCTGATTCGGATTCAAATCTACTCGTCTGATACAGAGAGATGGAAGATTTCAGATCAACCTTTGGATGTGGCTTGTTATATGGACTTGGGCCGCGGATTTTATTGGAATCAAGCGATCTACTGGGGTCGGTGTTTTTGTTACTTTAAGTTTGACACAGAAAAGTTGAAAAGACTACCAATGCCGGTGGTGCAGCAGTTGCCATCTTTCGAAGACTACTTTGGGGAGTCACAAGGACATCTACATTTGGCGATGAGGGAGCATTTAAACGTGATGGTGTACGAGATGTTGAACGATCATACAGGGTGGTTTCTCAAGTACCGATTGAGGCTTCATCAACTCCTGAATGCTTATCCGGATATGATGCTGAGAAACCAACAAACGTGGATCCCATTTTTCTACGATATTCAAGTGTTAGATGTGGTTAGGGGTGAAGAAGAAGATGAAACCTTCATGGTGATCCAAATTTCAAAGAAGATCATAAGGTACAATGTTGCCGACAAGAAAATTTCCCATCTGCGCCCCCCTTTCCATGGATCTATACAGTACTGGGATGTTCATCGTCATATTGCAACCATACTTCCTTTCTAAAACGTTCAATCTGTCTGTGAATTTAGGAATTCTTTCAGCTACTATTTATTTATCATCCTGAAAAAAAAAACAGCGAATTTCTTGTTATCAATAACAATTTATAGTTTCAATATCTATTATAACAATTAACAATACCTATTAGAAAAACAACGCTTATGTATGCCAGAGTACAACTCATGAATGTATGCTACAACAACTATAACTCGAAAGAAACAAATTATGTCATAAAGTAAACTGAAAAGTGCAAGTATATTCACATGATTAATGATATTCGATACCTTAATTATTTTATACCAAATGGTATAACTTTAAATGATATTCTACCTTGATTATTCGTAAATTAAATAACAAAAAAAAGCTTCCATGACAAATTCAAGTCAACGTCAAGAAGATTTTGGGCAAAAGCTTCCATGACAATCTTCTTTGTCTTTATTCATGTGCTTCGGTGACAATCTTGTAAGGGATTGCTGCTTTGTCGTAGCCATCGAGGGGACCATAGGTTTCATAAATATTACGTATTTAACCCCACCACCAAGCAATTTGCAATCATCCCATCAGTTCTAGGAGGCATGGCTGTTCGTAAAAACATTTATTCTATGGGTCTGGCATTTCATCAAACAGATTGTGTTCATTACAAAGTTGTTTGCTTTCACCGCGCTAACTGTGACGAGCCATTTAAGATTCAAATATACTCCTCTAATACAGGGAAATGGAAGATTTCAGATGCATCCTTCTCTTTATCTGCTCCTTATTACGCATCCTCCGACTACATAGTTTATTGGAATCAAGCGATCCACTGGGCTCCCTGCTGTGTTAATCCGTTATACTTCAAACTCGACACAGAAGAGTTGAAATCGCTACCATTGCCGGTGCCGGTGGCAGCTTCTGAAGGTTATGAAAACGGGGATATGCCCCTTTACTTTGGGGAGTCACATGGCCATCTGCAGTTGGTGGAGGTGGCCGATCGCAGTGAGAGCCGTTTGCACTTGATCGTGTACGAGATGTTGACAGATCATTCTGGGTGGTTTCTCAAATACCAAGTGGAGCTTCATGAACTTCCAAATGCTTACCCGGAGATGGCCAGTCTCATCCTAGACCCATCCAATTACCAATTCGAAGTCTTTGATGTGGTTAGGGGTGAAAACGACGATGAAACATTCATGGCGATCAGAATTCCAGGAAAGGTCATACGGTACAATGTTATAGAGAAGATTTTCAAGCAAATATTTACCAGACCTATTTGTATGGAGGGAAAATGACTTATAAAGGTAATTATGTTTTAAAACTGTTCAAAAAACACCATCCAAGTTTGGTCTGTTCAAAAAACACCATCCAAGTAAGACCTTTGTACAAAAAACACCATCCAAGTAAGGCTTTTGTACAAAAAAAACCAACGAACTACATGTTTTGTTCAAAATTTACCCGATGGTAACCGGCTCTTGCAGGTTAAAGGATGACTTGGCCTAATATTTAGTGACATGACATAATAACAGATGAACAGTTTAACCTGCAAGAGCCGGTTACCATAAGGTAAAATTTAAACAAAACATGTAGTTCGTTGGTGTTTTTTGTACAAAGGTCTTACTTGGATGGTGTTTTTTGTACAAATGCTTTACTTGGATGGTGTTTTTTGAACAAACCAAACTTGGATGGTGTTTTTTGAACATTTTTGAAACATAATTACCCTTATAAGTCATTTTCCCTTTGTATGGATGGACGGGGCGTTTGGATGCTCATCGATATATTGAATACTTGGTCTCTTTTTAACACTAATACGACCCGATTTGTGTGTAAATTTCAAAGTTATTGTGTTTTCTGTATTATATATACCTTACATTTGTCGGGCAATTTATAATAATAGTCATTATTTTAAAATTTTTTTAACAAAAATAGTCCCTATAACTTATAATAATGTTCATTTATTAATAGGAAAATTACGAAAATGGTCCCCATATAAAAAAATTACAACAATGGTCTGTTCAAATTTTAGAAAAGGTCCCTATGTATATTTTTTTTTATTGAAATGGTCCTTGTGTTAATAGTTAAATTAAAAAATGGCCCCTATGTTTCTCAAAATCGCGAAAATGGTCTTTACATAATAACAAATTTACAAAAACGGTTACTATACTTTTTTTTTTTTTACAGAAATGGACCATATAATAATAAAAAAATACAAAATAGTTCGTATATAAAAAAATTACAACAATAGTCCATTTAATTTTTAGAAACTGTCCCTATGCATAATTATTCACTTAAATGATACCTATGTTAATAGCAAAAGTTACAACAATGGTCTCCATGTTTCACAAATTTATAGAAATAGTCATTTCCAAATAATATTTTTGCAAAAATGGTTATTATTTTTTATAAAATACATAAATAACAATTTTATTTTCCAACCTGGGATATTTGCAAAAATGGTCTGTTAGTAATGGTGTAAAACAAAATTGTAGAAATGGTCATTGTATAAAATTAAAATTACATAAATGCTCCATGTGTCCTTACATTTTACAGGAAATAACCTTATAGATCAGTTTATTCATTCGAAAATAAAGAATTTATAAATCCGCCGCAACGCGTGGACATCACCACTAGTTTTTATATATGATTGAGTGCAAAGTACAATTTATAATAAGGATATGTGTAGGAACTTGTAAAACATATAAAAGTTTGAGTTTAGATATATGTTATTATCAAAGGAAAACTTTAATGCTTTAAATCCTATGGGGAAATAAATGCACATATGTTGCTATTATAGATAATAAAATATAAAATATTGTTATTATGAGTAGTAAATCTATACATTCCAATAAACTACTAACAATGAGGAAACATGTCACCACACTTTCTCCCTAAATTCTTACCTTCCTGCCTAGATATATGCTATTCAAATCACAAAATATTCATTTTCATAGCCATGTGTCATACAAAGGGGAAGTCATGAAATTTATAGGCACTAACATCGTGTCGAAGATAGAGTTCCAATGATGCATTGATCATCATTGATATGTTGTCTTTGTCTATAACTTTATGGATGGAAGTTGGTAGAAAGTTCAGATCTGTCCCTGTTAGCTTGAACAACACCCTCCAAAAATTTCTTATGAATCGTGGGTCTCGATCGCTGATAATGCTATGTGGTATCCCCCAAAAGTTTTATTAAACGTGATTCTTTAGTCGAGACATAAAGCTCTGTATCCACCTGTCCCACCGAACAATGGTCCAACCTTGTCAATGGTTGGGCCACTTCTTTTAAATTCATCGCTCGATGAATCACAAGTCACAAATCTTAGTATGATCCCTTTGGTCATTTTTCATTTTTGCTATTTCTTTTATTGAAAGGCTATAATCACAAATTTAGGATGTGATATTTAACAAATTGATCACATTTTTAACCAATAACACAAAACGACTATCTATTTCGCTTATAGGTCAATTTTGGAATTCCAAAAAAAGAATATCCATAATTACTTTTCACCGATAAAAAACAACTTTATTTTGCAAAATGACGTCGCAAACTACGAACAATTTTGTAATAAAATTACAAGACATGACTTTTTTGTTTAATAATCATTTTAGGTTTTTTGATGTTACTAGCTATGATTTTTCGGTGGTGTGAGAAGTACCGATGGATGGGCCCAATACGATATAATTATGCAAGAGCAAAGGTGTTTCTTAGACACATGTATACATCAAGACATGACATGACATTTTATACTTCAATTGACATGCATTTGGCTGATTATGGTGTCGAAGAGACAAAAATTGTAGTTTTTTTTGTCTCATTCAAAAAAGGTGGGACAATCTTCATCATTGAAAATCGATCGGTGTCAATAAGACAAAACTTGCATTTTTTGTCTCATTCAAAAAGGTGAAAGTAAGAGGATTGTAATCATCATTTAAAATAAAGCTTGTACAAACTTGTTGTATTGAACTTGGTTTCTTTTTAGGTCGTATCATGCAGATGTAGCTTATATGAAAGCTGAATCTAAGAAAACAAATAGGAGTATCTATGGAATAACAAAAAGGGCGTTTGGAGATTGTCAAACGAGCCTGAAAGAGTTGTTTGCCATACCAATTTTGATGTTTGTAACACAAACCAAAACTCAGAGGGGTTGCAAAAATCAATTTTAGTAAGCATTAAATGATGGTTTCTTATTATTAATGTTGTTGTAATATCATGAATAAATGAAAAGGCATCCAATGGTTTTTTTTTTTTTTTGCCAATGCACACTTTGTAGACGTGTTCCTACATCTTATATTTATTCAAATACTGCCCCATGCTTTATATTAATGGTAACCACTGATTCCCATACAAGTTTACAACTAAAGTGATCTCTCTTTTTATTTATTGGACTTCATAGGGACATGACTTAATCTGGAAAGCTATATGAGTGTATGTGTGTATGTGATATTGTTTACTTAAGTAGGAAGAATGATCTAATAGAATAAGTAATGGAACTGGACCTTCCCTATTAATTTCCAACTTTTTATAAATTTCCATCATTTATTTTTTCCTTCCATTTCTCCAAGTGTGCAATTATTTTCTCAAATCTTTTTATGCACCATTATCTAACACATGAGTTAATGGGAAGATAAGTATGACAATGGGTTTAAACTTTTTTCTAATACAAGTTAGGAGGTATGAGAGTGCACATTTGTTTCAGACTAACTTGATATCGCTAAAATCAAAATAGCAGGGGTTGAGGCGGCTGCGGCCTCTTCCGGGGTCCTAGGGGAAAGCCAGTGGTGCTGTTGTGGGGGGTTCCAAAATAAAAGTGGCGGGGGTTCCAAAATAAAAAGATTAGGAAACCGTTCATATTGACAGATAGAAGATTGGGAAAATGGTAAGCAAACAAAGCCAACGGGCAGCGCTACAAAACAAAACGATTTTGCTGGATGGACTTTAACAGCACCAGCACCAGCACCAGCACCAGCACCAGCACCAGCACCAGCACCAGCACCAGCACCAGCACCAGCACCAGCACCAGCACCAGCACCAGCACCAGGTACTTTGCATTCAAGGTAACCATCGATTCCCACACAAGTTTACATGTAAGGTGATGTCGCTTTTGACTTAATGGACTTCGTAGGTAAGGCAACATGACTTAATCTGGTAAGTTATATTTGTGTGTGTATGTGTGTGTGTGTGTGTTTGTGTTATTTTTACTTGATGCTGGAAGAACGATCTAATAGAAAAAGTAAGGGAACTGGAGTTTCCCATTAATTACTAACTTTTTACGAATTTCCATAATTTATTTTTTCTCCTTCTATTTCTCCAAGCGTGCCATTATTTTTTCAAACTTTTTTGTGCATCATTTATTCAAACATGAATTAATAGGAAAATAAAGGATATGGCCTAATCGCAACATTGATTGTCTAATGTAGGCACCTCAACCAATTAGAACCAAAGGATGGAAACTCGTTGAACTTTGATTTTGTGGAACATCATAAAATACGTATATTTCCACACTTTTATTGTTTATTGGTGAATGAAAGTGTGGTCTTTGGTTATGTGGAAACAATTTTTCTCTAAAAGACTACAACTTTCGCATTTACTTCATTTGGGGCAGAAAGCGTATGGAATGTCGATGGTGAGCTTCTTCTAGCACATAGACTCCTAACACAAGTTAGACTCACTCTCTCCCATATATATCTATTTCCCATTGTTTTCACAAATTTAACATAAGTTTTTGACCACATAGATGTTATTTTAACAACTATTTACCAAAATGGTGTACTTTTAAAAGTATTTACTAAAGAGGGTGTTCTTTAAATTTTATCCCTAAAAATATTATTACCCTAATTGCGTTTTCACCCAGCAACAGCGAAGTCGAATCCTCCCGACGGCGACTCCTCCTCTGGCCAATCCTCCTGCCGGCGAATCTCTCTCTGGAGATTCCCTCTCTAGTCGATGACTCCCTCTCCCAAACATGTACGAATTCTTCTCATTTTTTCTATTTGATTTTTTTTCGATTCGCAGTTCGATTTTTACATATTATTGTCGGTCACTTGTTGGTAATTAAAAGGATTTTAAGTGGAGGTATATTTATGTTTACGTATGAAGGCTTGTTGGTGATTAAAAGGATTTTGAGTAAGTGTATATATGTTTACGTACGTGAGGATTGTAACCCCATGTGAGGATATTTTACTTGATTATAAATGTGTTTATAGAAATAGAACTCTTTAATATATTGCTCGACTATAAGAATGGATGAGGCTTTTAATCGATTATAAAAGGCTTTCAAGAAAAGGTAACCAATATAGAAAAGGTAAAGTGTTGCAAACAAGGCACATAAGAAAAGGCTACTAGCTTGACATTTGTTAACCGTGTATATTTCCGATTGTATGTTTTTTTTTCTCTGATGGACATCTGTAACTGTTTTTGGTACATGGACAATGTCATATCAAATATGATTCGGAATGAGGATTCCTACGCAATCCCTCAAGTTGATATTGTGACCAACTTAATAACAGGTGATTCTGAAGTTGATGCAAATGATGGGTTAGATAAAGACAACATCACAGAAGACGACGATGAAGAATCTTTTGACAACTTTCAAGTACCTTCTAGTTTCACTAGTATGGAGGAAACATATATGACTAGTGACGGCGATTGGATTATGTCAGAAACAGTGAGCAAGAATGATTTTACACAAGAATCGAAAAAAAATCTTTCAAGGATAAGGAATAACTTATTAGAGCTATTATGCTCCACAGCATTAGGACACATAAACAGTTTGAGGTAATTGAGAGATGCCCAGCTATATGGACCATAAGATGCAAGTTAAATATACAATCCGGTTGCAAATGGAAACTTCGTGCAACTAAATGAAAACGAAGTGACTTTTTTGAAATTACAAAGTACACCGGTCCACATACTTGTTTACACAATAGTATGATGATAGATTTTACTCCATTGAAACATATTGTGATACTTGAGCATCTGAGTTTTATCTCTTACTTTTTAATCTTCTTTTTTTCTTGCAGATAGTGGTTATCGAATCAAGTTATTAAGAGTATTCGGAATGTTTTTTTTTCTTTTGGTTTTCTAATAAGTTATTGTTGCTTTTGTACTACAAACATTGAATTTGGTTATAGGGCTAAAATATTATATCTACGGTATTGAATTTGATTAAGCGCAACATTTTTATTTAGAATTAATCATATAAATAATCTAGGACATTTGTTTACATTAAAAAATTGTTGGTTATAATGAAATTAAAAATTATAAAAAGTATAATAGCAAAAAGTTAAAAAAAGTAAAAAAAAATAAATAAATAAAACATAAGAAACAACACAAAGTTTTTAACAAATGTGAAAAAAACCCTTATTTGGTAAAAGATAGCAAAAAGTAAAAGAAAAAAAAGAAACTAAAAACGACAAAGCTTGTATAATTATAAAATACTTTTAAAACTAAACTATTTTGATAAATACTTTTTAAAATAACACTTGTTAGGTCAAAAAGTCAAACGTCTTTTTATTGATAGGGTTTGAGACGCCTTAAAACTGTTTGACAAATTCGTCAAAAAATATCTTCGGTAAAACTTCCATGGCAATCTTGTTTTCGTTCACTATCAGCTTCCCTTGCAATCTTTCAACATGAAAACACACCTTAAATAAACCTCTTGTCCAAGCTTTCAACCCACTCCAAAAATGGTGAACACCAGACCCAGAACCAAGAAAACCCGGAAGCAATCTGCAGCTTTGATCCGCTCTAACGATGATCTTCTAATCGAAATCCTTCTCCGGCTGCCTGTCACATCTGTTCTTCGATTCAAATCTGTATCCAAACACTGGCGATCCCTTTTGAGTCACCCGCCTTTCACCCTCCTGTATAAAAATGGTTCCATCTCTCCTGGCTTTTTTATTCACAATTTGTATATTCCATTTGATGTTGAGAACCAAAGCGCTCCTTCTTTTCCTAATTTCGACTCCTATCCTGATCCTTTCGGAATTAGAATTGTGCAATCTTGTAATGGATTGCTGCTTTGCTGTGGCAATCGGGGGGTGAATCATGATCGTAGATATTATGTATTCAATCCCACCACCAGGCAAATTGCGCTAATCCCCTCGATTCCTGGACCCTGGGGTATTCGTAAAACCATTTATTTCATGGGTCTGGCATTTCATCGAACAGATTGTGCTCACTACAAAGTTGTTTGTTTTCATTGTGTTATACATAATAACCGGCTGCTTCAGATTCAAATCTACTCCTCTAAGACAGGAAAATGGAAAATTTCAAATAAATCTTTTCCTGTGCCTTATTATACAGGCTTCGCCCATGGAGTTTATTGGAATCAAGCGATTTACTGGACTCCCTTTTCTGTTAATCCAACATACTTTTATAAACTCGACACAGAAGAGTTGCAATCGATGCCATTACCAGTGCCAACCGAAAGTGATGCATACGTAGTAAATCCACTTTACTTTGGGGAGTCAGGAGGTCATTTGCATTTTGTGGAAAAGGCCGATTGCAGTGAGAGCCATTTACACCTGAACGTGTACGAGATGTTGAACGATCATTCAGGGTGGTTTCTCAAGTATCGAGTGGAGCTTGATGAACTTCTGAAGTCTTACCCTCAGATGATCCGTAGATACCCAGATCCTTTGATCCCACTTTATTACGATTTTGAAGTGATAGATGTGGTTAGAGGTGAAAAAGAAGATGAAACATTCATGGTGATCAGAATTCCAGGGAAAAATATTGTAAGGTACAACATTGCCGACAAGAGTTTTAAGCATATTTATAATCCGAGCAACGATGGACCGATCGGCCAATGGCATGTTAATCGTTACATTGCAACCATATTTCCTTTCTAAAACGTTCAATAAAATCTGTGTAAATTTCTGTTCTACTCTACTATTTCTTCATCAACAGTACAGTTTGTGTTAAAAATAGGAACGTAATGCTTGTTATATATACACAATTTTATGAAATAACAATTTTATATAAGTGAAACTGCATTGTTAGTTCTTGCATATAGAACTAACAATAATAGACTTAAAAGTGATGTAGCAATCGTTTGATAAAATAATTTATGTCAAATTTTATACCAAACGCGCCATCCCCATTTATCTGGAAACTTAACAGCCCAACATTATGAAATGGCGATGACACCACACTGAAGCCCTTATCTACATTATTGAGAGAACTGTATTCGATTGATGCATTTGGCAATTCCATTATAAAAAGACAACCATCAGTATTGCTATATCACAAAATAAATATTATGAGGAAATGGCGATGATGACCCTTTATTTTATGTATTTAAAATAAATCACAAAAGTACCATCCTTATAACAAAAACTAACATCTAAGCCAGAAGGTGGTCCATATAACTTGAACCATATATATGTCAATCTAAAGGATTGAACATATTAAATCACAAATCAAAGCAAGCATGTTTTTCAATAATAACATGGAATACATGGAAATAAAGCATCAAGGTAGATTATCATAATTGGTTGGATAAGTACATAGCTGTAATAGAAAGAACACAAATAGGATGCTATCAAAATAAAGTTTGATGGTACTTGTATAAGCATTTGAACAATATGTATGGTCAAAACGGTAAGAAAGACCCATATGAAAAACAGAACCTTCAAAGGAAGTGAGTGGCATCAATGTCCATTTAAGATGAGCGGCTATAGCCTTTGAATGAGTGGCAATCCGTGCAGATGACTTAATCAAATGGCCTTGGGCACTAGTGTTTCCAAATTCAACATGTATGGCTAATAATAATAAACTCAAAGTTGTGGTTTTAATTTTAATGTGATGCACCCCCAATTACCCTTATAATTTTGTAATTTTACTCATTAATTACAATTTTATTAAATTACAGATTATCTCAATGGTTAGCTAATTTTTGCAAATTTGGTTCTTATTTGTGGTTTTCTATAATAGTTTTGGTCCCTCTCCATATAAAATGATTAATTTTTTTATCTTCGAATGTAGCTTATTTTTTCAATTTTGTGATAGCACCAAGCAAGCTACCTTCACACAATCAAACCACAAGAGCAAATAAATTCTACCCTAGCATTCTAGAGGAGGGGCTCTCCAGAAATTTCTTTCTTCTATTTCATGATATTCAAAACAAAAGACCAAACAAACTAAATACCCACACAGGGGAAGGACAAGGGACCACACGCCAGACCAAAAAATGTTGTCCCCCATAATCCGTCAATCCACTAACGAACAAAGATGCAAACACATAACAAAAGAAATGACTAAAAGGGAAATGACTAAAAAGGAATACTCCCTAACCGACACCGGCCATGTCACTCTTGAGTTGGGCTAATCGGTTGTTGGGCCTTCTTGTTCCGCCTTTGATACACAAATTTCACTTGGGGCTTATCATCACCGGCGGCCCAAACTCTCACCTTGTCCTCAAGGTGAAAAGATGGGAACTGCTTTAGCATTTTTTCGTAATTTTCCCATGTCGCCTCTGCTTCCGTTAAGCCCACCCATTGGATTAGAACTTCTGTCTCTTGTCCACTCTGTCCCGCCCCCTTTCGGACTCCCAATAAGGTCTTCGGTTGTGTTGCTAGCTCCATATCGGCAGTTAGTTGTGCTGGTAATTCCGAGGGAGTGTTTGGAATACCATGGGCAGCGCGTAGTAACGAAACATGGAAGACCGGGTGGATGGAGGCTGAATCCGGTAGTCTTAGTTTGTACGCCACTTTACCAATTCGTTGGATGATCTCATACGGCCCATAGTATCTTGCTGCAAGCTTTTCATACCGTCTTCTCGCAAGGCTTTGTTGGCGATACGGTTTCAGTTTCAAATAGACCCAATCGCCCACAGTGAATTCCATCTCCTTCCTCTTCTTATTAGCTTGATGTTGCATTTTCTGTTGGGCTCTAATTAAGTGCATACGGAGGTCGTCCAAGATTGCATCCCGGTCTTCAAGCAATTGTTCCAGCGCGTCGATGGGGGTGCCTTGTCCCTCGAAGCTGATGATCGGTGGTGGGTACCGTCCGTAGAGGGCTTTGAACGGGGAACACTTGATTGACATATGGTAAGAGGAGTTATACCAATACTCTGCCCAAGCTAGCCAACGAGCCCACGTCTTGGGTTTTTCCGAACAGAAACATCGTAGATATGTCTCGAGGCAGCGATTCACCACCTCCGACTGTCCGTCCGTTTGGGGGTGGTAAGCGGTGCTTCGCTTGAGGTTTACGCCATGCAACCGAAACAACTCCAGCCAGAATTGACTGGTAAAGATTTTGTCCCGGTCACTGATGATGGCAATCGGTAGCCCATGTAGTCGAACCATTTCCTTCATGAAA
Source organism: Cichorium intybus (assembly GCA_023525715.1). NCBI lineage: Eukaryota > Viridiplantae > Streptophyta > Magnoliopsida > Asterales > Asteraceae > Cichorium > Cichorium intybus. The sequence continues at coordinate 38,619,905 of CM042012.1, read as the reverse complement.
CAATTTGCGACAGTAGCGGCTGAAAAAGGATGACGGAGTGGGATAAAGTGTGCGTATTTGCTGAGCCTATCTACCACCACCCATATCGTGTCCCATCCGTCAGATTTAGGTAAGCCCTCTATGAAATCCATCGTTATTTCGTCCTAGTTCTACCATGGCAAGGGTATTGGTTGGAGCAGTCCGGATGGGGAAGCGGTACTGTGCTTGTGTTGCTGGCAAACCGAACACTTTCTAATATATTCGATGATATCTTCTCTAATTTTGGGCCAATACACCTCCAGAGCTGCCCTTTGATATGTTTTCCTCTCCCCCGCATGTCCCCCGCTCGGTGAATCGTGAAACTCGTGAATGATTTTTGGAATTAAGGTCGAGTTAGCGGGGATGACCAGCCTTCCTTTATAGAGGAGATTTCCTTGGTAGTCGGAGAACCCTTTGTGGGAGTTAGGGTCGGCTTGTAAATCGTCCTTAACCTTGATGATGAATTCATCCTTTAACATTTCGTCTTTTAAGTCATCCCAAAATTGCCAATACCCGACAGCCATCTCGCCAAGTGTAGCCCCCGGTCCTCTCCTGGATAACGTATCGGCGACCCGGTTGCTCACCCCGGTGCGATATTGGACCTCGAAGTCGTATCCCATGATCTTGGAAACCCACTTTTGATATTCACCTCCAACTATCCTCTGCTCTAAGAGGTACTTAAGGCTTAACTGATCCGTCCTCACCGTGAATTTCCGTCCGAGCAAGTAAGGGCGCCACTTTAAGATTGCTTTAACAATCGCCATGAGTTCTTTCTCGTATATCGATTTTGTCTTCGCCGTTGGGCCCAAAACACTGTTGTAGTATGCGATGGGACGACCTTCTTGAACCAGAACCGCTCCTAGACCCGTCCCCGAGGCGTCTGTCTTGACCAAAAATTGTTTAGAGAAATCCGGCATGGCAAGCACCGGTACCGTAGTCATAGCTCGTTTGAGACGTTGGAATGCCTCCTCCGCTTCGTTTGACCATCCGAATTTATCCTTCTTGAGTTGTTTGGTAAAGGGGGTGGCAATACCGGCATATCCCCGAACGAATTTCCGGTAGTAGCCTGTGAGACCCAAAAAACCACGCAGCTCTTTAATGGATTTTGGAGTGGGCCACTCTATCATCGCTTGAATCTTAGTCGCTTCTGCGGATACCCCTGCCTTGGAAATTTCGTGTCCCAAATAAGATAGCCTCGTTTGACCGAATTCGCATTTCTTCAAGTTCAGGTACAACTGGTGCTTTCGGAGTGTTTCCAAGGCCATGCGCAAGTGTTCCAAATGGGTGGATTCATCCCGGCTGTAGATAAGGATATCATCGAAAAATACTAAGATGAATTTCCTTAGGTGGGGACGAAATATCTCATTCATCAGGGACTGAAAAGTAGCGGGGGCGTTGGTGAGCCCGAAGGGCATCACGCGAAACTCAAAATGGCCGTCGTGAGTACGAAACGCCGTTTTGTGGATGTCCTCGGGGCGAACCCTGATTTGGTGGTACCCGGATCGCAGATCCAACTTGCTAAAGATAACTGCCCCATGGAACTCGTCGAGGAGCTCATCGATAACCGGTATCGGATATTTGTCGGGAATGGTCACTCGGTTCAAGGCTCGGTAGTCGACGCAGAATCTCCAAGACCCGTCCTTCTTCTTGACCAGGATAACCGGACTAGAGTACGGACTATTGCTTGCTCGTATGATTCCGGCGGATAACATTTCCCTGATCATCTTCTCGATCTCGTCTTTTTGAAGATGAGGATACCGATATGGTCTCACACTGACGGGTGGTTCTCATACTGACGGGTGGTTCTCCTGCCTTCAAGATGATTTGGTGTTCATGCGATCTTTCGGGTGGTAGTCCTTTTGGGTCACGGAAAAGGTCGTCGAACTCGTGTATTAGCCTTGTTAGAAATTCGGGTATCCGTTCGGTTTTCGTCTCCACCATCTCGATATTACTCAGTTCTACCAGCATTCCCCCCTTTTCCCTCCGAATTTCTCGTGACATAGCCTTGAGTGATATCAACGTTTTCCCAAGTGAAGGATCGCCTGTGAGCCTAACCGACTTTCCCCTACTTCAAAGGCCATCGTCTGGTCCTTCCAATTCGTTTGAGTAGTACCCAATGTTTCCAGCCATTTAATACCGAGGATAATATCCGAGCTTCCCAAACGGAGAGGAAGAAACTCTTCCACGATGTCAATCTCGTTTAGCTGAAGAAGGACCCCCTTGCATACTCCTCTGCCTTCCTCCCTATCACCCGTCCCCATACGAACTCCATAAGGCTCGGTATCGCAGATGGGGAGACCGAGTTGGGTCACCATACTGGTTGAAATACAGCGTCACCACGGGTCGATCCATGACTCGGCCCCGGAGTTTCATTGTCTTTGGGGAAGATAACCCGGCAACCGAGTTGAGAGAAACCTCGATTATCGGACCGACTTCTGTAGAAACAAGTGTGGTGGGAGTACCTGTCGTGTTTTCCGATTCCGGTTCGTTCTCGTTACCTAGATCGTCCTCATACATTAAGATGACATTAATCTGACTCTTGCACTTGTGATTTCGACTCCACTTCTCGTCGCACTTGTAGCAGAGTCCCTTAGCCCTCTTGTCGTTGATCTGAGTTGCGGTAAGGGCACGATCCTCCCCAAAATTTCGTCTAAAGAAGGTTCCTGTGGGTTCGCTTGTGGGAGCATTTAGGTTTCCCTGATTGTTTTTAGCGTGCAACGTATTTCGGAGCCCCAGGGACCCGAACCCGCTAAGCCGAAGGGCCCGGTTCTTTTCTTCTATTTGCTGGGCCAGATCCATGACGCGGCCCAAGTCACTAGGAGCCCACAACCGGATTTCGTTCTTGATGATTGGGCTGAGCCCTTTCCGACACCCCTTCCAAGGGGGCAGCCAATTCCACAAAACGCTTTATGTAGTCGGCGGTGGACCCAGTCTGGGTCAACGAAGCCCATTGTTCATAAATATCGCCGCCTTGGATCGACCGGAATGTCTTCAGAAAAATCGATTTCAGTTCCTCCCACGTCTCAATCGTCTGTTGTTTGTTGCTCCATCGGAACCAAGCCAGGGCTTCCCCATTGAGGCTTAATACCGCCGCCTCGCTTTTCTCTTCGTTAATGAGTTGATAGACCGCAAAGTACCTTTCCGCTTGTAGGATCCACCCGTCGGGATCGTTCCCGTCAAATGTGGGCATGTCGACCTTCCGGTGCTTGAGCTCGAATTTCCCTCTCCCGGTGTTCAGGCCATCGAAGGTTCCGAAAACAATCTCAGGTCCGCCGCCCTTCTTCCTGTTCATTCCGGACCCATTGCTCCCTTTGCTCGTGTCTCCCGTTTCTAGAGAGGGTGAGCCAATACCTGATCGAGGTGTTCCGGTGCCCTTGCCTCTGTCACCCTTCCCCAAAACGGCGTCGAGTTTCTGGAGGATCTCCGTCGTCACTGTGTCCACCTTTGCTTCCAAACTCTTCAGGCTGTTAGCTTGATGTTGGATCAAGAGTGACTGCTTCTGTTGCTCGTCCGTCAAAAGTCCCACTGCTCCTTCCACGCTTTCTAGTCTTTTCTTATCCGCCATGTTTATGTCTTTGGAGGGAGCAACAATGCTCTGATACCAATTGATAGCACCAAGCAAGCTACCTTCACACAATCAAACCACAAGAGCAAATAAATTCTACCCTAGCATTCGAGAGGAGGGGCTCTCCAGAAAATTCTTTCTTCTATTTCATGATATTTAAAACAAAAGACCAAACAAACTAAATACCCACACAGGGGAAGGACGAGGGACCACACGCCAGACCAAAAAGTGTTGTCCCCCATAATTCGTCAATCCACTAACGAACGAACGTGCAAACACATAACAAAAGAAATGACTAAAAAGGAATACTCCCTAACCGACACCGGCCAGGTCACTCTTGAGTTGGGCTAATCGGTTGTTGGGCCTTCTTGTTCCGCCTTTGATACACTCTTTTGGGACCAAGAATGAAAAAGTTGGATATACTCGAAACCGTATATGTAAGTTATTCTAATAATAATAACGATACGTAAATTACATTTTTGGATTTTGGTCGTTGAGTATAGCTTATTTGTTGTTGTTTTTTTTTTTTTTCATTTTTGGTTTGACAAGATTTCTTTTGCAACTTTGGTCATTATTTGAGTTTTTTTGTTACATTTTTGGTCCCAATTCCAAGTAGGATGACTACTTGTTGGAGTTTTTTGAAGGCCGGTGTTGAAATCTCACTGTAAGATCTCATTAGCAATAGAAACAATGCATTAACCCAAATAAGAAAAACGAATATGACATTTAGATTTAACTAATAAGGAAAAGATGCCAACCACTTACTGATTACGTACAGACAAGGAAAATAGATATGGAATTTTTTATATAGAATAAAATTAAGTCGAACTAAATATTAGAAATGAGAACTGAAGAAAAATAGAGACAAAGTGAAACCATGGTCCACCAAATTAGTGATAAAATAAGGTTAATGAACTTTATTTTGCGGTAATAGAAAAATTGAAACTAAGAGATGACTGACTCAACCTGTTAGGGCACTAAACCCAAGCTTACTGATTCTTATAAATTTTTTTGGCAATAGTTGATATAAATCAGTTTGGGGTATCTTTTCGAACTACTAAAGATGGTATAAGGTAGTAGTGATGAGCCGATGAAGCAGGAGCTGAGGTTTGTGGGAGAGCGAATACGGCTCTCGACAACGGTGGTAGGGTTATAAGGACATCTACATTTGGCGATGAGGGATCATTTACACGTGAATGTGTACGAGATGTTGAACGATCATACAGGGTGGTTTTCAAGTACCGATTGGAGCTTCTGAATGCTTATCCGGATATGATGCTTAGACTTGTAATGGATATACAAGTCTCACTGTCTGAGGTTGCATATATATTGCAATTCCCATACAAAAAAGATAGATTTTCTGCTAGTTGGGCAAAGAAATGCAATATATATTGCTATTATGTGTATGAAATATAATACATAGTTATTATGCGTATGCGGTATGCCATACGTATGTCAGAGTACAACTCATCATGAATGTATGCTACAACAACTATAAGTCTATAACTCGAAAGAAACAAATTATGTCATAAAGTAAACTCAAAAGTGCAAGTATATTCACATGATTAATGATATTCGATACCTTAGTTATTTTATACCAAATGGTATAACTTTAAATGATATTCTACCTTGATTATTCGTAAATTAAATAATAATAATAAGGCTTGCATGACTAATTCAAGTCAACGTCAAGAAGGTTTTGGGCAAAAGCTTCCATGACAATCTTCTTTTGTGTTTACTCATGTGCTTCGGTGACAATCTTTCACCATAAATAGAAGACCTTAAATATACCCTATTCTTTAAGGCTTTCAACCCACTCCCAAAATGGTGAACACCAGAGCCAAAATCAAGAAAATCCACAACACCATAAACCTCCGCTTCTCGCAGGCTGCCATGGCGGACTCCAATTATCTGGCCACGGAGTCTGGAGCTCTGATCGGTTCCAACGATGATCTTTTAATGGAAATTGTTCTCCGACTGCCAGTTACCTCTGTTCTTCGATTCAAATCTGTATCCAAATACTGGCGATCCCTTTTGAGTCACCCTCGTTTTACCCTGCAGTATAAAAACGCTTCGACCTCTCCTGGTTTTTTCTCTCGCAATTTGTATATTCCATTTGATGCTGAGAACCGAAGCACTCCACCCTTTCCTGATCTGGACTTCTATCCTGATCCTTGCGTTATTAGAATCATGCAATCTTGTAACGGATTACTGCTTTGTCGTAGTTATCGAGGGGATGAAAGCGTTCACAAATATTACGTATTTAACCCCACCACCAAGCAATTTGCAGTCATCCCATCAGTTCTGGGAGGCATGGCTGTTCGTAAAAACATTTATTTTATGGGTCTGGCATTTCATCAAACAGATTATGTTCATTACAAAGTTGTTTGCTTTCACCGTTCTAACCGTGACGAGCCGTTTAAGATTCAAATATACTCCTCTAATTCGAGGAAATGGAAGATTTCAGATGCATCCTTCTCTTTATCTGCTCCTTATTACGCATCCTTCAACTACATAGTTTATTGGAATCATGCGATCCATTGGGCTCCCTGCTGTGTTAATCCATTGTACTTTAAGCTCGACACAGAAGAGCTGAAATCGCTCCCATTGCCGGTATCGGTGGCATCTTCGGAAGGTTATGAAGACGGGGATTTCCCCCTTTACTTTGGGGAGTCACATGGCCATCTGCATTTGGTGGAGGCGGACGATCGCTGTGAGCGCCGTTTGCACCTGAACGTGTACGAGATGTTGACAGATCATTCTGGGTGGATTCATAAGTATCGAGTGGAGCTTGATGAGTTGGCAGAAGCTTACCCAGTGATGATATGTAACAACCTAGATCCCTCGAGCCGGGGTTATTACGAATTCGAAGTGTTTGATGTGGTTAGGGGTGAAGAAGAAGATGAAACGTTCCTGGTGATCAGAATTCCAGGGAAGATAATAAGGTACAATGTTGTGGAAAAGAGTTTCAAGCAGATATCTGACCAGACCTATATGTATGGATGGACGGGGCTTATGGATGTTCATCGTTATACTGAATCCTTGGTCTCTTTCTAACACGACTACGCCCGATTTGTGTGTAAATTTCACAAGTTAACAAATTCTCTTGACTATAAGGCTTGGGGGAGTGGCCTCGCCATCCCCCTCGCCTTCACCCTCGCTCAGCATCGCCAAGCCACACCGCCTGGATTCGCCCTCGCCCTCGCTGAAGAAGCCTCGCCAATATATCAGCGAACTCGCTATAGCAAGCATTAGCAACATGACTTGTACCTTTAGCATGAGATTTGTACCTTTTAGCATGGTTTAAACATGCTGACTACTCCCACCAAATTTGGTCAGCATGTGCTAAGCTGATATGGCATAGTTTAGCATGTTCAGCACATGCTAACCACTCCCCCCAGCCTAAGAAATGTCCCTTTGTACTTCTTGACTAAGTCCTTTTGCAAGGATCACAGATACGACAACAATTTCGGCATACCCATGTTGCCAACACTGAAGTCAAAGTGTTGTTGTTTCGTGTCTGTCTATTTCTTCATTTTATTCCTTGCCTTATCCAGCTAGGATCAAGCTTCATCTGCTTCTTCGTGGTATTCTTTTGCAAATTTAAATGTTGGCGGATTGTTCCCAAGTAAGGGGTCTGAATAAACTGGTTCCAAAATTGCCAAGTTACAATTCTTGAAGGACCAAATGTGTAAATTATTTAGAAAACGTCTCCATCAAATACGCCTAAATCAATTCAACGTTTTGCACAAAAGTTTGACAAGTAATTGGACGGTGCCAAATTTCTCTTTTCAAATTATGTGGAACCATTTGTTTCTTTTATGTATGGAAGATTATTTGGTGGTAGGTGAACAACTTTTGATAATTACAACGCATTCTACGCATTTTGATCCGGTGGCAAGTGATTATTATTGGCTATAAATATAGCCTTTGTTCGAGCCAGAAAAAGATCATCCAAAATAAAAAATATCACATATATACTAATACACCACCGTATGTTTTAGCTCTCTCACTCTTTGTAATCTTTTTCCAAAAATCTCTGTAATACTGTTTAAAATAGTGGATTGATTCTCGGCTTCCTCCGCCCGTGGTTTTTCCCGATTTGGGTTTTCCACGTAAATCCTCGTGTCTCTATTTTATTTACTTTATTCGTATTTTCGTTGTGATTATTACCGTTTTGATAATTTTGATCCCATTCCGCATTGAGCTAAAATTGTCTAAAGTCAATTCGGATCCGTCGTATTTTACATCAATTGGTATCAGAGCGTCTGGGTTTTGATATTAGCTTGTTGGGATCATTTTATCAAGTAATAAATCATGTCTTCGGTGAAATACGATATTCCGCTGCTAGATCGGAATACCCGATTTCCGCTGTGGCAAGTAAAGATGAGAGATATTCTCATTCAGATGGATTTACACAAGGCGCTCTTGGGCTTTGAAAGGATGCCCAATACATGGACCGAAGAAGAAAAAGAGATGAAAGCTCTGAAGGCTTTATCTCAAATTCGTTTGCACTTGTCAAACGATGTTTTACAAGATGTTCTAAAAGAAACGTCGGCGGCTGCTTTGTGGCTGAAGTTGGAGCAGTTATTGATGACAAAGAGTTTACCGAACAAGTTGCATCTAAAGCAACGGTTGTTCAATCTCAAGATGATTGAAGGAGGCTCATTAGCTGAACATTTGTCCATATTCAAAGAGTTAATAAATAACTTGGAGAATATGGATGTTCAGTATGAAGATGAAGACTTAGCTTTATTTTTGTTGTCATCTTTGCCCGAATCCTATAGCCATTTTCGTGATACAATCATCTACAGCCGTGACACTCTTGTTTCAGATGAAGTCTTTACAGCTTTGGATTCTAAAGAGAAGATGAAGCATATTACCGGTGGTGGTTCAAGTGATGCTAAAGCCGAAGGTATGAATGTCAGAGGAAGAACAACAGAGAGAAGTAGAACTTCTCAATCTTCCAACAGAACCAGATCCAAGTCAAAAGGCAAACGAAAGTTTTGCAACTATTGTCACAAGAAGGGACATGTGCTTGAAGAATGTTTCAAGTTGAAGAATAAAGAAAAAGAGAAGGCTTCAGCAAATGGTAAACAAGCTAGCACTTCGGGTGAAGCCGATGTAGCAGAGGTCGAATGTATTGGAGAACTCTTGATAGTTTATTCAGATAAACTGGATTCCACTGGTGATTGGATGTCACACCCTCAAACCGTATTGACGGAATAGTTCAAGGATGGATGACTTCATGAACAATATCTGTAACATCCCAAAATTTTTAAGTAAATTTAAAAATTTTTAAACGAAAACTTCAATTTAAGAAAAGTCACTTAATTAATTTTCATAAAATTCCATAACTTATAAGTTTAATGAAAACATCCCAGGATTAACAAAAGTTAATGAAATCACAACATAGCAGAACTTCCATTCAAAAACAGTCCTCCAATGAAGCAGCACAGTGTATACACGTCACGCCTTGCCATCCATGGTACCTGATGTACCTAAAACAGTAGTTTATATAGGGAAAGGGTAAGCATGGAGCTTAGTGAGTTCCTCAAAATACCATACGATCCATCACATAACATACAACACACAATAACCATTTATATGTCTGTGAGACTCACGGGCTATCCCTGTTCCGCCTAAAGACTCACGGGCAGTTCCCGTTCTGTCTTATCGCTCGCAGGCTTTTCCCGTTCCGTCTAATGACTCGCAGGCTATTCCCGTTCCGCCTATTGGCTCGCGGGCTATCCCGTTCCGTCCACAAACAATCATTATCATAGCAATAATTCATACAATTATCATAACAGGTAAAATCACCTTAGTCTAACATATCTTCCTTCCTACGCATGCAATATCACCTATAGTATAGTGAGTAGACTCACCTGATTATAGTTGACTATATAGTTTATCTTTCTCGGCTTTGTATTTCCTTCAACTTTAACTGTTAACATAATAAGAAATCTATCATTTCTTAATCCTTAACTATATTATAGTCGCATCATTAAACCCTTCAATAATTCCAATATGATACTCCATGATTTATCAAGTAAAGAACGACCAGGTAGAAGATTAGATGGGGTGGCAGGATCCTTTCAGCATTTTAGCCTTTCGGAAAATCCAACAACCAGATCCCAAGTAATCGGCCTAGTCACCGTCCTTGTAAGTAAATCAATCGGTATTATTTTCGGAAATTACGAATTGTTATAATAACGACATTTTAAGGTTATTGTTTACTATTGTTAGAAATTAGTATAATATAACATATGTTATACTTATTAAATATTCTACTTCTTAACAAAAACTATTTTACAATACCTAATTAAGCTATAGAAAGGTTTGTAGTTACCTTATGACCAGTCGTCGAGATCTATAACTCCTTCGTTAGGCTTTTAAGCTTCCTTCCGCTCACTTGCTTACACTCTAGTGCTTAGAAACCTCTATATATTGGATTGAGATTTAGTTTTGTGGTTTATGAGATGTTTTGAGGGGTATTTATACTTGAATTCTTGAATAAAAAATGGCATGACACTTTTGACAAAAGATTTTAATAATATAACTTTGTTGAAATTAATACCTTCTAGAATCAGTCTGTTCAAGACTGGTTTAGCCGACTTTAAACCCATGAAATTCACGTTTTTATTTGATATTCCAGATATTTATCTCAATACCTTTCCAGGGATGTATTTTACGTATTTATACGATTTTTCTATGATTTATTATGAATTTTTGAAAACAGACTATCTAATCTGTCAATTCCGAACTAATCAGTAAAGATTGCATTTTTTACCATAGATAATGTCATTTTCAAGCTTACTATTATTTTTGGTAATTGTACTAGACTCAATTTGTAAACTTTGTGCACTGGTTTGAGGTCCAAACGATTTTTCTAGAATTAATTATGATTTTTCTAAAAACGACACAAAATGTTGATTTTCATATGAAACTGTAACTAAAGTTTTTCTTAGCTTTATAACTACCAATGATCATATAATTCCTAACACTCTTATTTTAAATATATGTTATAATCAGGATACGGGTCTTACAAGTCTCCCCCACTTATTTGGATTTCGTCCCGAAATCCGTATTCTCGAACGCCTCTATGTATTTCCCATCGAGTCCTTGTGTCCTTCAAAAATCCTCCTCGTCTTATTGCCGAAACTTTACAAGATTTAATTATCTTTCCCTTTCAACATTCACATACCTCTGTAATAATGCTTAAGGTCCTATTATTCTCATTCACTCCATACTTCTTTTCTTCTAATTACTCTAGATGTACAAAAAAACTCTAACTGTTTCTCACAGTCCCACACATCGACTTGACCGGCTACTATCTACAGTACATATTTAGTACTTTCTAATCTACCTATATACATAGTTAACCTAGTTAACTTGCAACACCTAATTTTAACAGTATTTCGTATTTATATGAATTCGTCATATTTCAACACACATTTGCCTCAATTCAACATTTCTTTTAAATACTTTTTGGCTAAATAAGTCTATTTTTGTAGAATCTCCAAATTTTTGTGTTTCACCGAAATATAAAATTTACATCATCTTTTTTTTTTGGAGTACTGAACACTCTTTAAACTATTTCCATAAAATTTTGTTTTATTTCAAAAGTCTCTTTATTATCTCGTTCTCACCAGAGTCAAGCAGGGAATTTTGAAAAAATGTCACTTGGGGTAGTGAAAAGTCGCATCTACTGTAGTTAGTTTGAATTTCGGTAATTAAAACGTGAGGTGTCCTTTCAGTTCCGTGTGTCCTTTCGGTTCCGGCTGCAAGATACTATATATACAGGTATGTAGTATCATTCATTTTCAGTCTCATCCTCTCTTATCACTAGTTTGTTCGTAAACGAACTCATATTTAAAGTCGAGTCATGGAAAACAGATCTTCAATGGGCGATCTGTCGAACCCTGGACCTGGTTTTCCACAAGGAGAGGGTACTTCAAACCAAGCATTCTTAATAGAGTTCGGTGACTCTAACATTCTAGACATCTATCATCCATACTTCGATTATCTTTTTAATGTTTTGTTTGATTTTGAATTATGATACAGTCTTCCAGATATACTACCAATAGAGCAACTCCACGGTGAGCCGGAAATTTTTCCCGAGTTGAACATTAACTCAGAAGATCCGGTGCCTGCATCATTAGACTTTGCACTTGATCAGACTCCATACCTTCTACCAGGTTAAATTCTTTTAAATGATTGCTTCTATGAGTATTCAATTTTGTTTTATCATCTGACAATTGTTATTTGTAGATCCATTTGTGGATGGTCAATCCGACTACAATCCATTCATCGACGTACCCTTAACGAGTAGTGAGATCATCCCCATGAATCAAGGATTCATGGCCGACATTCAAAATGACAATTAATTACAGACGATTAATAACATCAATATTGAATTGAATCCCGAGTTTGGGGTTGGTTTTCAATATCAAGATCACCTTCAGTTGATTCAAAGGAATCTAGAAGGATTTCAAAATCCTGTTGAAAACAACTACCGATAGAAACCCCTGGCTTTAATGAATCAATGTCCATCTTTGAATCAGAAAATCAGGATCATGTTCAAATGATCCAGAATGATAACAATACAATTGGATTCGAACCTTCTAGTTCAGAAAACATAGCAGGTGGCAGTGGAAGAGGTTTCAGGCACTTATTAAGTAGGGAAATAATAGCTGAACACTTCAACAAACCAATTGAGAAAGCTGCGAAGGAACTCAACATTGGATCGACACAGTTAAAAAAAACGCTGTAGAGATTTAGGTATCAATCGTTGGCCCCAACGACAACTTAAGAGTCTACAAACTCTTATTGATCGTGCTGAGGTAAAGAATTACATTTTTGTTTTTAATTTTATATCATAAAATTGTAATTATTAGATTTATTTATGCCACAGGAATTTGGTAACGATTTTTGCGATGCATCAGAATTATCTAGAGATTTAATACCCAACCTAAAGAAAGAAAAAGAAGCGATAATTGAAGGGTCACAATCGGGTTTAACAGACAACACAAAGAAGCTAATACAAGCTGCTCATAAGGTTGTATTTAGGAAAAGAAAAATTCAGGAAAAGGGGGAAACTTCATCAAGAACTCATACATAGCATCAATCTCTACTATCTAATTCTGGTATGAGTAGTATTAACCCTGGTTTACTCGAGCCTACAAGTGAGGAGAATTTTAGAGGCTTTGTAGGTGACCTAGCCTGGTTTCCTCCTTCTTATAACTACCCCCAACTGGTTCCGAATTGGAACCCTTCCTCATCATTACCCTACTTACACACGCCCCAAATGGGTCAATATTTATCCCCTAATCACGGGGTTACGAGTTCCAACCCTATCGAGACCCCATACCTTGGAGCTCCTCCTCCAATAACTGAAAGCATACCCATTCCAAATCCTCAAGAAGGTACAAGTCAACCCAATGATGACAAAGATTGGAGTGTAGAAGATCTTTTCTCGCTTCTTTCTGATTCTCCGGTTTAGGTTAGTAGTTCTGTAAACTTTTCTTAATGTATTAATATAAAGTTGTAGTAATGAATTAAATATATCGACGTGTTACTATAGTTTTAATAATTTCATTGATTCAATATAATATTCATGTTGTTCCCTTAATTTTGTATTCCTCCCCCACTTGGACTAAAGTCCAAGTCTATTTATTCGATTTATAATTTTTTTTACGAGCCCTTACTCTCGAACGAAAACCAAGCCCACTCTGCATAGCCAACAACTTGCATCAGGGGCAAACACCATCTCAATAAACATGTTTCGATAATGTAAAGACGTTTACATCAACCACCATATGTTACTCATCCGCTTGCGACCCTAGTCACCACCTCTATCGTCAGTTACCTCAATCACGAGCGAGTGATCTAGACCCTCAACCCACACGACCTGATCAATCACTCAAGCAAGATCAATACAAGGGTAGGTAGCCCCACTATTACACAGCACTAGGCATGTACAGAGTCGACTAAAAAATACCCGCTATCATCTCAGGCGCCGCTTGCACCTCTTTGACCGTGAGTTGGAAAACTCACCCTTGCATCCTCTAGTCCCTGTCTGACTTGTGCGCCCATTAGTTGCATGAAAAATAGCTACCACAATAGCATTTTGACATTCTCCCTTTCAACAATCTTTAAGCTCGATATTCAACTTAAGCATGATCGGTCCAACCAAACTGCTATGATCGCATCTTAATTGTTCCTACTGAACCTCACAATCAACATTCAAAAATCGAATGGATAAAAGTTTACCACATTACACTAGCATTTAAGTTAATTATGCTAGACACTCACATACTCAGCTCCTTGGATCCTTCGTGATGAACTCCCGACTCGAACGTGGATCCTGTGCTTTCGATAGTAGGAGCTCTACTACTACCTTCCACACCTATCCATGTCCATTCCAAGACCCGTCTCGAAATATCCAATTCACTTCTCACCGATAATTTTAACACACATGCCCTTACAAGGCATATGTCAACCCTTCTAGGAATACTTGGAATCCCACCCCCACCCTGCTATTCTAACTAAGACGGAACTTCCTCCAGTGATGACAGGTTGTTTCACGAACGTAGTTGTATACAATATCGAACTAAACAGTCTTTCAAATAAGAGAATCTTTCCTAAGGCAACAACCAAACAAGGAACATGCAATAAGGTCAACTCACACATTCTATGACTATTCAGTCCATATTGTATACAACTTAGTGGAAATCTCTAAGCAACCTATCGGCACTAGCATACAGTTCTATTAGCAAATAGCAGATAATAATACAACAATGTGTGATCTCTACCAGGCATTTCAACAAACATATACCATATGTTTTTTTTTAACATCTACAATATTAAATACTTAACCCCTTTTCTCATACTGGCGTCGGCTGGCGGTACACACTGTGTCTTCACTTCACCCTTCGTAAAACATCCTTCTTTCGTAAAAATGTTTTAAGAAAACTCTTAAGCCTCGACTTGAGTCCAGAACTCACTAAGTGAGCCTGATTCTCTCAAGCTGTGCTCTGATACCAACTTGAAACATCCCAAAATTTTTGAGTAAATTTACAAATTTTTAAACGAAAACTTCAATTTAAGAAAAGTCACTTAATTAATTTTCATAAAATTCCATAACTTATAAGTTTAATGAAAACATCCCAGGATTAACAAAAGTTAATGAAATCACAACATAGCGGAACTTCCATTCAAAAACAGTCCTCCAATGAAGCAGCACAGTGTATACACGTCACGCCTTGCCATCCATGGTACCTGATGTACCTAAAATAGTAGTTTATATAGGGAAAGGGTAAGCATGGAGCTTAGTGAGTTCCTCAAAATACCATACGATCCATCACATAACATACAACACACAATAACCATTCATATGTCTGTGAGACTCACGGGCTATCCCTGTTCCGCCTAAAGACTCACGGGCAGTTCCCGTTCTGTCTTATCGCTCGCAGGCTTTTCCCATTCCGTCTAATGACTCGCAGGCTATTCCCGTTCCGCCTATTGGCTCGCGGGCTATCCCGTTCCGTCCACAAACAATCATTATCATAGCAATAATTCATACAATTATCATAACAGGTAAGATCACCTTAGTCTAACATATCTTCCTTCCTACGCATGCAATATCACCTATAGTATAGTGAGAAGACTCACCTGATTATAGTTGACTATATCGTTTATCTTTCTCGGCTTTGTATTTCCTTCAACTTTAACTGTTAACATAATAAGAAATCTATCATTTCTTAATCCTTAACTATATTATAGTCGCATCATTAAACCCTTCAATAATTCCAATATGATACTCCATGATTTATCAAGTAAAGAACGGCCAGGTAGAAGATTAGATGGAGTGGCAGGATCCTTTCAGCATTTTAGCCTTTCGGAAAATCCAACAACCAGATCCCAAGTAATCGGCCTAGTCACCGTCCTCGTAAGTAAATCAATCGGTATTATTTTCGGAAATTACGAATTGTTATAATAACGACATTTTAAGGTTATTGTTTACTATTGTTAGAAATTAGTATAATATAACATATGTTATACTTATTAAATATTCTACTTCTTAACAAAAACTATTTTACAATACCTAATTAAGCTATAGAAAGGTTTGTAGTTACCTTATGACCAGTCGTCGAGATCTATAACTCCTTCGTTAGGCTTTTAAGCTTCCTTCCGCTCACTTGCTTACACTCTAGTGCTTAGAAACCTCTATATATTGGATTGAGATTTAGTTGTGTGGTTTATGAGATGTTTTGAGGGGTATTTATACTTGAATTCTTGAATAAAAAATGGCATGACACTTTTGACAAAAGATTTTAATAATATAACTTTGTTGAAATTAATACCTTCTAGAATCAGTCTGTTCAAGACTGGTTTAGCCGACTTTAAACCCATGAAATTCACGTTTTTATTTGATATTCCAGAAATTTATTTCAATACCTTTCCAGGGATGTATTTTACGTATTTATACGATTTTTCTATGATTTATTATGAATTTTTGAAAACAGACTATCTAATCTGTCAATTCCGAACTATTCGGTAAAGATTGCATTTTTTACCATAGATAATGTCATTTTCAAACTTACTATTATTTTTGGTAATTGTACTAGACTCAATTTTTAAACTTTCTGCACTGGTTTGAGGTCCAAACGATTTTTCTAGAATTAATTATGATTTTTCTAAAAACAACACAAAATGCTGATTTTCATATGAAACTGTAACTAAAGTTTTTCTTAGCTTTATAACTACCAATGATCATATAATTCCTAACACTCTTATTTTAAGTATATGTTATAATCAGGATACGGGTCTTACAATATCATAACAAAGTTGAATAATAGTGATTCCAAGCAATACAACCCTCATTAAATAATTGCAAATGTTACATCGTTTAAAAGTTGCGTGTTTCAAATACAATTACAAATGATTCCAAAATAAACAAAAACGACGTCGTAACGTCTCTTCGAATCGCGCTGAGGTTTACCTTATCAATTTCCTGAGAATACAAGTAGTTGAAAAAGTGTCAACAATTAAGTTGGTGAGTTCATAAGATTTTTGCGTAAGAATTGTCCTTTGTTTGTAAGCGATAGTGTTGAAAAGCCAAGAAAATCCAATATTTTCTCATAAAAATGTCCAAGTCTTTAAATCCCAAAGACTAGAATGTAATGTGTAAATTGTAGTGTAACTTTCTTTGAAATGTGTGTTTCCACGTAAACAATTTATAAAAATATTAAGTTGATTAGTTGGCCTGCTGCGACGTTCTGCAGGCGTCGGAATGTTAGACATTTGGACACCTCAGACCTGCCGGTCAAGCTGTAGCTAGCAGCTCAGGTGCGGGGTTGTCAAGCCCCGTATAGATCTATACTCAAATATCGCGCTCTCTTACCGAGACTCTGGTTATAAAAGTTTAGGACTTATAGTAGGTACTTATAAAAGTACTGTGAAGATTCATCTCACAAAAATGTATGTATTCCAATCAACTTGTTTACGTACGATTTGTATATAAAAACTCTTGTAGTCATCCATTATCATTTTTCCCATGATAATATAGTATTGTTTAATAATTATATAGTTTTATATAATTATTTTTGTCATGTTCAAACGTCATAATAACCTTGTGTTCATAAACTATTCCAATAATATTCTATTTTTAGTATTGCGTCGTAATAATCATATTTTTGTGAATAATAGTGAAGTAACTTATTCAAATGATTATAAATATCATCTTTTGAGATATTTCTCAAAAAAATGGTGTAATATCTTGATTATAACCATTTTTGCTAGGAAATAGTGCTTTTATTTATAAAAACGTAGTTTTTACTAGTTTTCGTTTTTATAACGTTTTTATCCAAGATCTAGTATTTTTGTACACTTTATTTGTAGTTTTGTAACTTTTACACATCTTAATATGTCAAAATGTTCATAATACATGGATCTACTCATATTTCATGCCAAATTCATCTTTATAACATTTTTGTCCAAGATCTAACATTTTACACACTTTATTTATAGTTTAGTAACTTTTACACTAACATTATATACATCATTATGAACATCTTTCAAAGAGTTATCCATATTTCATGTCAAAGGCATTTTTACACAAATATTAACTTTATAATCTTGTGTAAATCAACATATATAACATTTAATCACATATAAACTTGAATAAAACAACATTTGTAGTAAAAGAACTTGTATTCTCCCCCAAAAAGGTTTGAAAAGATGAAAATGAGGGGTATGAACTCACCTTGAGTGGTTGATCTTAAGGTTTCTTGGTAGAAGATTGAAGAGTTTGGTTCTAGGACCCGGAGGACTCTTGGACAAAGCTATTATCCAATGGATTTTTGTGAGTATGTGTGTGTAAAAGAGTAAATGAAGGTATTTAGGACTTAAATCACTAGATGATCATGACTTACCAAGAAGGCTTTCAAGATCCTTGAAGATGATGAAGATTTGAGCTCAAAGACCTTTGGACCAAGCTATTATCCAATGGATTTTGATGGATGTTAGTGTGTGTAAAAGGTGTAAAATTTGTGTTATGTATATTAGAATCAAAAGATGAGTGAAGATTACCTCTTGAACTTGTGAAAGAAGTTTGAAAATGGAGTTTGAAGATGGTGATGGTGGTGGCGGGTTTGAGCCGAGAGCAAGAGAGGGAGAGAGTTGGAGCCGAGGGTGAGGAGAGAAAGAGAGAAGAGAGGAGTGATGGATGGTGTTCAAATGAGGCTTTCCTAGTTTAATGTGATTTTAGGTTAGATTTCCATTAGATTTCTTTTGTATTATTTTAATCTAGACTTATAATACCCTAGATATGTGAATAGTGGCCTTGGATCTCATGGAAGCATGGTGTGCAGTCGGTGGGGTGGGGGTGGGGTGGGGTTGGTTTTTATAAAATAGCAACATACTTTATAAAAATAAGTGATTTTTATAAAATAGTAAGACGTTTTAGTGAAATTTTATGCGTTTTTGACAAAACGAAGTTCTAAATAATTATTTTGTATAAAAACATTGTCAAACATTTATTTTGATTGAATTATAGCTCGTTGGATGTCGAAATACGCGTTTAAGCGCAGTATTCTTCCGATTTCGCGATTTTTGACGTTTTACCGGAAATTGCATTTAGCTTTGAATTTAAATACTAGATATTATTACGTTACTTATCATATGAATTTTTATTTCATATTTGGTGTTTAAGGCACCACATTTTGTATTTTGAGTCCAAACCCTGTGTACATTTATCCGTTCACAGCGATTTAATGGTTGTAACTTCCACATACGAACTCCGTTTTCGACGTTCTATATATCCACAGGTTCGTATTTACGAGTAGATCGTTTTATGAATATTATTATTCTCAAAATAATAATTGTACGATTATCGAATTTTTACGCTACAGTAGTTTGCTGTCCGTATTTTCGACTTTTAATCGATAATTGTTTGATTTAGCATACGTAATACTACAATATTAATAATTCATTGCAAAAGTTATGGAAAATAACTTTTCAACATATAAATTAACGTACGCTTCGTTTGACTACAGTTGACTTTTGTTGACCAAAATTTACAATTGTCACATTGGATACTCGACTCTGGTTGTACTTTTCATATGTGTCACAACAAAAGTTGGTTTTACACATTTGAAAAGGTTAACCAGGGCTATGTGTTGATGGGTAACAATACTACATGTCCAGTTCTTGGACATGGTTCAGTCAGAATCCGTATGTTTGATGGCGTTATCCGAACCATTGGGGATATTAGATATGTCCCTGACCTCAGAAGAAACTTGTTATCTCTCAGTTCCTTTGATAAAAAGGGATACGAGTTTGCCGGTAAAGGTGGAGTTCTCAGGGTGTTCTAAGATGGTTCCGACAAACTAAGAGCCAATCGAAAAAGCTCCGACCTCTACTTTCTTGACGGGCAAACAATTTCGAGTGATGTTTTTGTTGTTTCAAAGCCACTTTCTGATCCAGATCAGTCCCGTCTTTGGCACCTTCGACTTGGCCATATGAGTTTTCAAGGCATGTCAGAATTGAGTCGAAGAGGTTTACTTGGTCAACAAAAGATTGTTGATTTGGAGTTCTGTGAAGACTGTGTATATGGCAAGGCAAAACGAGTGAGGTTTGCAAGTGGTATCCATACAACGAAAGGACCACTCGACTATGTCCACTCGGATTTGTGGGAACCAGCTCGAGTTGTTTCTAAAGGTGGAGCTAACTATATGCTCACTATCATTGACGATTTCTCCAGGAAGGTGTGGTGTTTCTTCTTAAAACATAAGGGAGACGTTTTCTCTACCTTCAGAGACTGGAAAGTTCGGGTTGAAAAGCAATCAGGATTGGTAGTAAAGTATCTTCGTACGGATAATGGACTAGAATTTTGCTCAGAAGAGTTTAATGCTTATTGCCGAAAGGAAGGCATTACTCGACATCGCACGGTAGTCCATACGCCTCAACAAAATGGTGTAGCCGAAAGGATGAATCGCACCATTATGGAGAAGGTCAGATGTATGCTTTCAAATTCCAAATTGCCAAAGCCCTTTTGGGCAGAGGCTGCTTCTACTGCCTGCTATGTTATCAACCGATCACCGTCACGAGCAATCGAGAAGAAAACTCCGTATGAGTTATGGTCCGGGAAACCTGCCGATTATACACATCTGAAACCTTTCGGATGTCCAGCTTATGCACGAGTTGACAATGGGAAGTTAGAACCGAGAGCACTTAAATGTGTCTTTCTTGGTTATAATACATGACTTAAAGGTTACAAGTTATGGAGCAATGATCTAAATAAAATCATCATCTCAAGAGATGTTACTTTTGACGAGTCTGCTATGATTCATCAAACTTCCGACTCTACAGAAGATACAGTCGCATCATCAAAAGCAAATGAAGAGAAAGCTCAAATGGAGGTGGAGTTTCCTACTTCACCTGTCACCATTCCGAGTCCATTAGAGCAACAAGAGTCTTCCTCGCCAAATGAGCATGTCGTTGTTGAAGATACAACAATTTCACAACCATAAGCTACTACTCGAAGCATTGCAAGAGATAGGCCAAGAAGACAAATTGTTCTTCCAAAGAGGTATGCTGAAGCTGAACTTGTTGCTTATGCTTTTATTGTTGCTAATGATATTGAGTCGGAAACGGAGCCTCTAAATTATGATGAGGCTATCAAATCTAAAGACTCAAGTGATTGGATGATTGCTATGCATAATGAGATGGAATCCTTGCAAAGAAATGGTACTTGGGATTTAGTTCCTATTTCAAAAGGGAAAAGGCTAGTTAAATGCAAGTGGGTCTACAAGCTCAAAGAACCTGTTAACCCGAATGAGAAACCAAGATATAAATCTCGGTTGGTAGCTAAAGGCTACAGTCAAATTCCAGGCGTTGACTATACTGACATCTATTCCCCAGTAGTCAAACACACTTCTATTCGTGCATTGTTGGGGTTAGTTGCTTGAAATGATTATGAGTTGGAGCAACTAGATGTTACTACAGCTTTCCTAAATGGTGAGCTTGAGGAAGAGATTTTCATGAAACAACCTAAAGGTTTTGTTGTTCCTGACAAGGAGGACTACGTATGTAAATTGAAGAAATCTCTCTATGGCCTCAAGCAGTCTCCTAGACAATGGTACAAAAGGTTCGATTCTTTCATGACCAGTCACAAATTCAGCAGGTGCACCTATGATAGCTGCGTTTATTTCAAGAAAGGTGGCGATGGTTCAAAGATCTAGTTACTCTTGTATGTGGATGACATGTTGATTGTAGCAAAAGATATGAAGGAGATTCAGAAGTTAAAAGACCAGTTGAAAGCTGATTTTGAAATGAAGGACTTAGGAGCTGCCAAGAAAATTTTAGGTATGGAAATTGTTCGTGACAGGAAGTCTAGGATCTTGCATCTTTCTCAAAAAGGTTACATTGAGAAAGTCCTAAGACGTTTTAATATGCATGAAGCAAAGCCTGTCAACACACCTTTTGCAGCTCATTTCAAGTTATCATCCGCTTTAAGTCCTACTACTGAGACTGATATGGAGTACATGGCACGCGTACCATACTCTAGTGCTGTTGGATCTTTGATGTATGCTATGATCTGCACACGCCCTGATTTGGCTTATGCAGTTAGCATGGTTAGTAGATATATGGCGAACCCGGGAAGAGAACACTGGAAAGCAGTACAGTGGATCTTACGTTATCTACGCGGTACGCCTTCTATGTGTCTATGCTATGGACAATCTAACACTGGGGTGGTCGGATATGTTGATTCAAATTTTGGCAAAGACTTGGATAAACGAAGATCCATTACAGGGTATGTGTTTACACTGAACGATTGTGCTATTAGTTGGAAAGCCCAGTTACAGTCTATAGTTGCACTGTCTTCTACAGAGGCAGAGTATATGACGATTATAGAAGCAGTTAAGGAAGATATTTGGTTGAAGGGATTATTTAGAGAACTCGATGATAGAATAAAGGTTACCACAGTATTCTGTGATAATCAAAGTGCTATCTTCTTGAGTAAAGATCAGATGTTTCATGACCGTACAAAGCACATTGATATTCGTTATCATTTTGTGCGTGATATCATTGAAAAAGGTGATTGTGTCATAGAAAAGATCGATACAGATTATAATCCCGCTGATGTGTTCACAAAGAGTCTTCCGATATCCAAGTTCAAACTATGTTTGAACTTAATGGGTATTTCTGCTCGCAGTTGAGCCTGATTAGGCTCGTGGTGGAGGAAGTAATTTTTTTTCGGAATCAATTTTTTTCTCTATATAAAGATTACAAGTTCTGACAGAGTTAAGGAGACTGATGAGTTGGTATTTGTGCAATTTTGAAGCAAGGTGGAGATTGAAGAAACTGGTTCCAAAATTGCCAAGTTACAATTCTTGACGGACCAAATGTGTAAATTATTTAGAAAACGTCTCCATCAAATACGCCTAAATCAATTCAACGTTTTGCACAAAAGTTTTACAAGTAATTGGACGGTGCCAAATTTCTCTTTTCAAATTATGTGGAACCATTTGTTTCTTTTATTCTTTTGACAAATGTACGAAAGATTATTTGGTGGTAGGTGAACAACTTTTGACAATTACAACGTATTCTACGCATTTTGATCCGGTGGCAAGTGATTATTATTGGCTATAAATATAGCATTTGTTCGAGCCAGAAAAAGATCATCCAAAATAAAAAATATCACATATATACTAATACACCACCGTATGTTCTAGCTCTCTCACTCTTTGTAATCTTTTTCCAAAAATATCTGTAATACTGTTTAAAATGGTGGATTGATTCTCGGCTTACTCCGCCCGTGGTTTTTCCCGATTTGGGTTTTCCACGTAAATCCTCGTGTCTCTATTTTATTTACTTTATTCGTATTTTTGTTGTGATTATTACCGTTTTGATAATTTTGATCCCATTTCGCATTGAGCTAAAATTGTCTAAAGTCAATTCGGATCCGTCGTATTTTACATCAGGGTCATTACTCATTAAAGCATCAAAATAGGAGGTTGTTGTCCGGTCACAATCTAGGTTGAAGGAGAATTGGGTTACGTCCAACAACGTTGCCCGATCTTTTTTATAGGCACTCACATAGTGTCGAAGAGATACAGGTCCAACTTCCAACGATGCATTCCTCTATCCATGGATATATACGGTACTGGGAAGTTCATCGTCATATTGCAACCATACTTTCTTTCTAAAAACGTTCAATCTGTCTGTAAATTTCGGAATTCTTTCAGCTACTATTTATTTGTCAATATTATAAAGCCTGAAAAAAAACAGCGTATTTTTTGTTATCAATAACAAATTTATATTTTCATAATCTATTATAACAATACTTTTTTTTTTTTACCTTCATGATAATGTGTATAAACTTGTAATGGACATACAAGTCTGACCGTCTGAGGTTACATACTGCAATTCTCATACAAAAATTTCTAGATATGCTGCTAGTTGGGCAAAGAAATGCAATATATATTGCTATTAAGTGCATGAAATATAATACATTGTTATTATGCGTAATAAGTACAACTCATCATGAATGTATCCTACAACAACTATAACTCGAAAGAATTAAGAAACAAATTATGTTCATAAAGTAAACTGAAAAGTGCAAGTATATTTACATGATTAATGATATTCGATACCTTAATTATTTTATATCAAATGGTATAACTTTAAATGATATTCTACCTTGATTATTTGTAAATAAAATAATAATAATAAAGCTTGCATAACAAATTCAAGTCAACGTCAAGAAGGTTTTGGGCAAAAGCTTCCATGACAGTTTTTTTTTTTAACGGCAAGTTAGTTGTTAAATTCTCCAAGTTATGTTAGTGTCAGGGTTTGAATCAATGACCTCCAATTTAGTAAACACCAAGTTAGTCAAGTGGACTAGCCCAACTTGTTGACAATCTTCTTTTGTGGGACAATCGTTCACCATAAATAGAAGACCTTAAATACCCTCTTCTTCAAGCCTTTCAACCCACTCCCAAAATGGTGAACACCAGAGCCAAAATCAAGAAAATCCACAACACCATAAACCTCCGCTTCTCGCAAGCAGCCATGGCGGACTCCAATCATCTCGCCACAGAGTCTGGAGCTCTGATCGGTTCCAACGATGATCTTTTAATGGAAATCCTTCTCCGACTGCCTGTCACCTCTGTTCTTCGATTCAAATCTGTATCCAAACACTAGCGATCCCTTTTGAGTCATCCGCGTTTTACCCACCTTTATAAAAATGCTTCGACATCTCCTGGTTTTCTTTTCTCGCAATTTGTACTTGTACATTCCATTTGATGCTGAGAACCGAAGCACTCCTCCTTTTCGTGATCTGGACTTCTATCCTGATCCTTGCGGTATTAGAATCAAGCAATCTTGTAACGGATTGATGCTTTGTTGTAGCCATCGAGGGGACGAAAGCGTGCATAAATATTACGTATTTAACCCCACCACCAAGCAATTTGCAGTCATCCCATCAGTTCTCGGAGGCATGGCTGTTCGTGGAAATATTTATTTTATGGGTCTGTCATTTCATCAAACAGATTGCGTTCATTACAAAGTTGTTTGTTTTCACCGTGCTAAACCTAAACATGACCAGCCGTTTAAGATTCAAATATACTCCTATAATACAGGGAAATGGAAGATTACAGATGCATCTTTCTCTTTATCTGCTCCTTATTATGCATCCTTCAACTACATAGTTTATTGGAATCAAGCCATCCACCGGGCTCCCTGCTATGTTAATTATTATTCACAAATTTCCTAATTAACTATTAAAAAGTTTTTCTATTTTGTATATTAATTGCTTGCACCACTACAAAGTTGATGTATTTGTTGCAGTCATAGATATGCAATCTCAAGAGCTTAATAATCGCTTTAACGAAGTAAACACGACATTACTTATTTTGATGGCTTCTTTGTGTCCAAGTAAGTCTTTTCAAGCATTTGATGTGGAGGCATTGCTCAAAATGGCTAAATTTTATCCTAACGAGTTCCCAAAACATGACCTTGGAGCACTTAAAGCAAGTCTTCAAAATTATATTGTGGATATACATGGAGATGAAAGGTTTAATAACTTCAAGGGAATTGGAAACTTGGCAAAGATGATGGTGGAAACAAACAAGCATACTATATATCCAATGGTATATCTTTTCCTAAAATTAGCCTTGACTTTACCGGTTGCAACATCAACTGTGGAACGAGCATTTTCAGCGATGAAATTGATAAAGAATGATTTGCGCAATAAGATGAGTGATCAATTTATGAATGATTGTCTAGTGTCATATATTGAGAAATATATATTAGATAGTATTATCAATGATCCACTTATTGATTATTTTCAAAATATGAGAATTCGTCGTGAACAATTGTATAACATCTACCGGTGCATTTTAAATTATGTTTGATCTTTGGTATTAAAGTTAGTATTATATTTTTCTTGGATGACATTGATGACAACCCGACCCGATAAAAAACACATTTAACTCGTTAATTTTGTCCCTCTATTTGAATTGGACACATGTGAGTTTTCATCCTAGATTCGCCATTGCCAGGTGGCAGCTTCTGAAGGTTATCAAAACGGAGATATTCCCCTTTACTTTGGGGAATCACACGGTCATCTGCATTTAGTGGAGACAGCCGATCAGAGCCAATTACACCTGCACGTGTTTGAGATGTTGAACGATCATTCTGGGTGGTTTCTCAAATACCAAGTGGACCTTCATGAACTTCTAAAAACTTACCCGGATATGACCAGTCTGATCCTAGACCTGTCCAGCCTGTATTATTACCAATTTGAAGTCTTTGATGTGGTTAGGGGTGAAGAATTAGACGATGAAACATTCATGGTGATCAGAATTCCAGGAAAGGTGATAAGGTACAATGTTGTAGAGAAGAGTTTCAACCAAATATCTGACCAAATCTATATGTATGGACGAATGGGGCACTTAAATGTTCATCGTTATATTGAAACCTTGGTTTCTTTCTAACACGAACAACGAACAATTTGTGTGTAAAATTTCCAAAATTATTTTGCTTTGTGTTTTTTTATTTATGATCAAGTGCACGGTACAATGTGTCTGTACACAATGTAATTATGATATATGTATATTTTATAAATTTGATATTTATAAATTTCAAAAAATAGCAAAACATTTCAAACCAAATTGACGTACTTATAAATCAATCACCAAAAATAATTTAAGAAATAGAAGAAATGACTAGAGTTTATTATGCCTCAATAGTTGAAAATTTGATCTATGCTATGTTATACACCGTGATAGATATTACTCATACATAGGACTCGTCAATATATTTATATCAAATTTTGGAAAGGAGTATTGAGAAAGAGTCAAGTAGCCACTATGCTACTTGAAAAGCACTTATGACGTTGCATTATATTTTTGAAGAAAGAAGAAAGGATTTAAAGGTTTTGTCGATGTAGATTTGGGAGGTTGTGCGGATCGGGAAAGAGTACAACAGGTAATGTATTCACCATTGGGGGACTACTGTTAGTTAGATGTTCATATTACAAAAGAGTGATGCTCTATCAACTATAGAATTTGAGTATATCGCTATCGTAGAAGCTCGTAAAGTGCTTGTCCGGTTGATGAAATTCCTATCAGATTTTGGCATGGAACAAGAAGTGCCCTAACTTATGATTACTATAGTGTAGTTCTCCTTACAAATAATCAAATGCTTCATTGCAGAACAAAAGACATCTAGATGAGGCCCACTTTATAAGATACTTGATAAGTAATGGCATTATGAAGTTGGGAAAAATCTATCGTACGAAAAATCCAATAGATATGTTTACGGAAGCCGATTGAATAGATCGGCCTCCAAGTGCAAGATTGTTGCGTTGTGGAGTTTGTTATTCCTTTTAACCTCATTGCCGCTATTGAGACTAAGAATGATGTGTAGTTTGCGGTGCCTGAGCCAAAGTCTGTGGTGCTTGTTATACTGCAGTTGTGATGCTCGTTAAAAGGTTTGCGGTGCGAGTCAAGGTCTCTAATACTCGGCATAGCACAAATATGGTGCAAGTTTGCAATTAATGGAATTTTTGAATAGACAAAAATGGTGATGTTTAGGTCAATGATTGTCTTTAAATAGATCTCTTTCTGCATCTGTAACCCTAATGAATCATAAAGCATGTGTGTGACGGATAGGATTTTAATAAAATCCTCTCTCTAGTTCATCTTTGCTTGTGTGTTGTATTTCGATTCTCATACCCCAACACTATTAGGATTAGACATATTATACGGTTGCCCTAATGTCAATACTTGAAAATCCAAAGATAAGAACTTGTTGGTGGAAACTCTCGAGGGTGACGTTTACCTTTTTACATCTAATTACATATTTATATTGTTGGGTCTCTATATGATTGATATATGATTGCAGATGCGTTTTAGGTCGTATTTGTCTAGATTAATCTAGCGTGGTTTCTTGTTTTTTTTTTTGGAACCGGCAAACGGATAATATAAATGAAACAAAGGAAAAAGTATAATACAAGGAGGCCGATCGGCGAGATGCCAGATCACACAAAACAGCACAAAAAGAAAAAAGAAAAAAGAAAAAAGAAAAGGAAAAAACAAATGTTTCTCTGTTACATTAGACAGAAAGTGGTGAAAATTTCCACCTAGCCCAATCAAGCTCCCTTTTGTTACCCCTATGTTTTATCCATGAAAACACCAAAGCTTTGATAATATCTACTACGCCATGTGGGGACACCTGTTTTTGACCGAACACCCATTCATTTCGCGTTTTCCACAAGCACCATATCGTGCCAAATACGACTGCCATTAACACCCTTCTCTTTTTCGGACATCTACCCCATCCATTGATCTTGAGTAAGAGATCCTCCAATGTATTCGTGTCATCCAACCTGAGCTCACACCAATCCGACATTTGCTCCCAAACCTTCCTGGCGATATTACAATTCAGCAAGACATGGTCGCGCTCTTCCACCTCCAAGTTGCACCTAGTACAAACCGCACTCGGGATATTCACCCCCCGTCGAATAAGTGCAGCCGCTGTGGGAATACCCCCGGAAATAGCCTTCCAAATGAAACACGAAACTTTGTAGGGAACTTCTTTGATCCATTTCACGGGATCACTGTTCAACGAGTTGGGAGAAGTTTGGTCCAGACTATTTCTCATGACTTTGACAGAAGAAGCACCATCCGATGCTAACTCACATCTCCACACATTCACGCGATTGTCAAACTTGAAAATATCATGATAGCCGAGATTTGCTTTTGCCAATTCTTTACTAGTACTCGCAATGTTATGTTAGTTCTATATGCCCAAGGATGATCATAAAATGATATTACTAATAATATATGATCCTATAGGGTCACACCAACAACAAGTTTGACACCAATTGATCATTTAGAACGTTAAATTTGATTTAACATCAAATGATACTAAACTTGCAATTTAATCTTGTAGGTTATTATTATTTGAGATAAATAATAATAACTACAAAATTAAAGGTTGATTAGTAATTCATATGTGATGAATTAATTAAGTGTAACAATTAAATTGTTTAAATTGTTAAACGATTTAATTGATTTATAAATAAGCCTTTTATTTAATTTAATTGGTAAATTAAATAATATATATATTGTTATATATATATATATATATATATATATATATATATATATATATATATATGTATATATATAATTATACAATTAAGATTGTATATTTAGATGGTTTATTTATATATAAGATTATGGGTTAAATGTTATCCCATTTAAGAAATAAGAAGATGTATTATTTATAAGCTTATAATTATATAAGTTTTATAAATAATAAAACCTACTAGCACTACATTTGATCATCCATAATTTAAGCCATGATGGGAGACATAAAAGCATGCATTGAGTTGTTAAACTAGTGGAAGATGCTAGCTTTTGAATATTGAAATCACATGGGTCTTTCCTTTCCAACTAGTGGCATTTGCTTTCTCTTTTTGGTGGGTGATATAGTGCACGACTTTGAGTGGGTTTGTATATCATTTTTCTTGCCTAAAATCAGCCAAAATAACTCTCCTTAAGTGCCTAAGAAAATTGGTTTTTGGTTTCATAAGAAAAGGAGTTATAACTTGCAAGTTGTGGAACTAGCATTCAAGGGTGTTCAAGCTTGTGGTGGATCAACTATAGAGGGATTCTAATTTGATTCCTAGCTATCAAAATCATCCAAACCAAACCCAAGAACAAAGGTTATTATCTTGAACTTAAACTATGTTTGTTCTTCAACTTATCTCTACATGCATGTAGCATGATCCTCTTGAAAATGGAATTTGTGTTCATGATTTTATGCTTCCGTTGCAAACTCTTGTTTTTGAAACTATTACATGAACCTTGATTTCCAACAATTGGTATCAGAGCCATGGCTATATTGCATGTTTAGATAATAAGTTTATTTGGATAAACTTGGTTTTTGGAAGCCATGAATGTTCATCTTCTTAAATGAAAGTTTCATGCATGGCTTCTTTGGCAACATGCAAATATATAATCTATGATTTTATGTAACCAACTATAGTTTATGTATGCATGCATTTGGTTACATAGATGTTGCCTTAGAAAAACAAAGTGTTGATTTTCTTATGATTTTATGTGATAAAATGGTGCATAAACAAGCCAAGGACCATATGATGCATGTTTTGTGTTTGTGTTTGATATGGTTGTAATCTATTCATTTATTCAAATGGTTTGTAATAATAACTAGTTATTTACTTCTTTTATTCATTTTGTAATTGTTAGAATAGTTGTATTTTATTTCATTCACAAAATGTAACAAGAGAAGGAAGTAAGAAAAGATTGCACCCAACAGCAGCACTTTCTGAAGAGCTGCTGTCCAGATTTCAAAAATGTTTTGGAAGTGTTTTATAAATTCATATCTTGGTTATTTGGTGATATACTTGTTGGTAACTTTAATATCTAGTATATACATTAAGTTTCAACAAGTATTAGCATCAATATAGCCAAGAATGAATTGAAAAATGCAACAAAAAACCACAAAAACCCTTCCTGCTGCCCCTGGATTTCGCAACTTTTAAGGGTCCAGAAGAAAATTCATATCTCACTTTATGATGTCAAGAAATGGTGGTTCAAGTGTCATTTGGTGATATAAGAAGCTTGGCAAAATTGTAGCCAAATCGAAGATCATTTGGTTGAGTTTTTGTCACCCTTTTGTCCCTAGGTTTGGACTTGATATTTCATGTGTGGCTCACATGAAATATCAAACTAGTTGGCTTGTGTTTATGCACCCATGCATGCTTGTGATGTTTGAATATTTTATTATGTTATGTTGTGGATGAAAATAAGATTTTGCATGCTAGACAACCTAGATAATTAATCATAATCATCAAGGAGTTTGTATTTTCAAAAGTTGACATTTAAAACATAAGATGTGATAAAATTGGTTTTATTAAAATGGGTTTTGTTATAAAACCTATTAAGTCAAGTTTTGAAAATGATTGAAACAAGTAATAAAATGGAGATTTTATGAACTCTTACAAACTCCAACCCTAAGTAATAATGGTAATTATTTAGGATTATAAATGGGTTCTAATATATGTGATCAAACTCAAACTTAATATTGGATATTAATTGTAATCTTGACCACAAACAAAGAATCAATAAAATGGAGATTTTATGATTTAGGAACCAATTAACAAAATAAGATTTAATGGTACCATGTTCATTGGATGCATGCAATCTACATGATACCATATGTTTTTCAAAATTAGAATTGTAAAATATTAAAATCCCTTATGAAATACGAATCAATGCCGTCCCTCTTAAAGACACTCATGTATCACTTGTATTTCCTTGTGGGATAAAGGATACCTAACCACTTGGAATATTCTTGTGATACAAGAAGTAGTTTTGCAATATTGATGGGATAAAGGACACCTAACCATTAATAGTTGTCAAAACTACACGTCCGTTTAAGTAGGATGATTCGTTTGGAAATCTCTTGTGATAAAGGTCACCTAAGCATTAGAAATCCAAGGTATAGATGGGATCTAACATGCCAAACTTATAAATGTTATAATGGGATCCCATAACTCTAGAAATTATATTTGGATATAATTGGTAAACCGTTACCTACCTTGTTGATTCGAATAGGCGGGATAAAGGATACCTAACCACTTATTCGTGATGCAACTTGGATTCTAGACCTTAATTAATTAAAGTTTATGAAACAAAGGGTATTAATTATTAAGGACTTAATATCATAATTTACTAAATAGAACCTTGTTAAAATTTTGTAGATGGCACCAAACAACACACACTCGGCTCCTAACAAAACCTCACTACGGTCTCTCCTTGAAGGAGAAAAACTTAACCATACCAACTTCTTGGATTGGCACCGTAGTGTGAGAATTGTTCTCAAACAAGAAAAGAAAGAATATGTTCTCAATGAACCACTTCCAGAAGAGCCCCCTGCCATTCCTAAGCCCGCACACGATGCATGGCTTAAAAAGATGGATGATTCCATCGATGCATCATGCCTCATGTTGGCAACCATGATTCCCGACCTTCAGAAGGATTTGGAGAATCATTCAGCCTATGACATGATTCATCAAGTAAAGGAAATGTTCCAACAACTTGCAAGAACGGAAAGGTTCGAAACTGTTCGGGCTTTCCATGCTTGCAAGATGGAGGATGGGCAGTCGGTAAGCTCTTATGTGCTCAAAATGAAGAGTCACATTGATCATTTGGCACGTCTTGGAGTTGTGATGCCCGAAGAGCTAGCAACAGATATGATCCTTAACTCCTTGACAAAGTCCTTTGATCCTTTTGTCATGAATTTTAACATGAATGGTTTCAACAAGACTATCCCAGAATTACATGGGATACTAATTACCGTGGAAAAGAATCTGCCTAAGAAAACCACTCAAGTTCTCATGATCAAGGAAGGTGGCATAAAGAGAACTAGACCAGAACACCCCACCAACTCCAAGGGCAAAGGGAAAGCAAAAGCTTTCAAAGGAAATGGCAAGAAAGTTGTCCAATCATCCCGTCCGCCCAAGAAGAAGGCAAAAGTTGCCAAAGAAGACGCGTGCTTCGAATGTGGCAAGGTTGGGCATTGGAAGAGAAATTGCCCTACCTATCTTGCGGAGTTGAAGAAGAAAAATGCCGGTGAAGGCACTTCAGGTATCTATGTGATAGACCTAGAACTTTATAATTTATCTCCTAACACATGGGTATTTGATACTGGTTGTGGAACTCACATATGTAATATGTTGCAGGGGTTCAAAAGGAGTAAGCGACTGAAGGCAAATGAAGTAGTACTTCGAGTTGGAAACAATGCAAGGGTTGCGGTGGATTCAATTGGAAGTTTTGATTTATTACTACCTAATGGCTTGTGTATGACATTGTTGAATGTTTACTATGTTCCTAGCTTGACTAGGAATATTATTTCGGTTGCTAAATTAAGACAATGTGGATTTGATATTTCCTTTAATAATGATGATATTTGTGTTTACAAAAATAATGTATTCTATTTTGAGGCTAGGCCTTTAAATGGAATTTATGAAGTAAACCTTGATGAAAAGACTAACCATGGCTCTTTATACCACACTTTCACCAAGAAACCCAAATTTGATTTGAGTCAAACCTATCTATGGCATTGTCGCCTTGGGCATATAAACAAGAATCGCATATCCCAACTTCAAAAGAGTGGACTTTTGAAGGCAAATGAGAATGACTCATTTGATATATGTGAATCTTGTTTACATGGCAAGATGACTAAAGCTCCTTTCTCCGGAACCAATGAGAGAGCAAAGGACTTGTTAGGAATCATACATACGGATGTATGTGGTCCTTTCAAGCCAATGACTAGATATGGTGAAAGATATTTCATCACCTTCACTGACGATTTTTAGTCGTTTTGGATATGTTTATTTAATTAAACATAAACATGAGGCGTTTGAAATGTTCAAAACGTTTCAAAGTGAAGTGGAAAATCAACTCAACAAAACAATTAAAGTTCTTCGTTCTGATAGAGGAGGTGAGTACTTAAGTACAAACTTTATGGATCATTGTAAGACTTGTGGAATTGTTTCACAACTTACTCCACCTGGAACACCACAACATAATGGTGTGTTTGAGAGGCGGAACCGAACACTATTGGATATGGTTCGATCCATGATGAGTAGAAGTACTCTACCTTTATCTTTTTGGGGTTATGCTTTACAAACAGCTGCTCGTCTCCTAAACATGGCACCTACTAAGAAGGTAGATAAAACGCCTTATGAGATATGGCATGGAAGGGTTCCATCTTTATCCTATCTCAAGGTATGGGGTTGTGAAGCTTATGTTAGACAAGAAGCTTCAAACAAATTAGAACCCCGTTCAACTAAATGTATCTTTGTAGGGTATCCGAAAGATTGTCTTGGATACTATTTCTACAATCCCATCGAGAATAAGATATTTATTTCTCGAAAAGCTGAATTCCTAGAAAACAAGTTTCTGACGGAAGAGGCTAGTGGGAGGTTTGTGGAACTTGAGGAACTTCAGGAACCACAACCTGATACACAAGAAGTTGAATCTAGCATTCAACAAGAAATTGTTGAACCTGAACAAACGGTTGATCAGGAACAAATTGTAACACAAGGTGTTCGCAAATCTGGTAGGGTTCGAATTGAACCAGAAAGGTATGGTTACCTTTTGATGGAAGAGGAATGTTATACGATAGATTCTGATGAACCCGTCAACTATCAGAGTGCAATATCAGATCCTGAATCTGATAAATGGCTTGAGGCCATGAACACTGAGATGCAATCCATGCACGATAATCAAGTTTGGAACTTGGTTAATCTTCCCACCAATTGTAAGACTGTTGGGAACAAATGGGTTTTCAAGAAGAAAATCGACGTGGATGGAAATGTTCACACTTTTAAGGGTAGACTTGTTGCTAAAGGATACTCACAGACTCATGGTATTGACTATGATGAGACCTTTTCTCCAGTGGCAATGATCAAGTCGATTAGGATACTTTTTGCCATAGCCGCATACTATGATTATGAGATATGACAAATGGATGTCAAGACCGCTTTCCTTAATGGATACTTATTGGAAGATGTCTATATGGAACAACCTGAAGGTTTTGTCGATCCCAAGCATCCAAACAAAGTGTGCAAGCTTAAAAGATCTATCTATGGATTAAAACAAGCGTCTCGAACATGGAACATCCGTTTTGATGAAAAGATTACGAGTTTTGGATTCATCAAAAATGAGGATGACTCCTGTGTTTACAAGAAAGCTAGTGGGAGCATTGTCATAATCCTAGTATTGTATGTAGATGACATACTTTTATTTGGAAATGACATCCCAACTTTAAAAGGTGTCAAAGCGTTCCTTGAGAGTTGTTTCTCAATGAAGGATCTAGGGGAAGCTGCTTATGTATTAGGCATAAAGATCTATAGAGATAGATCTAAGAGACTTATTGGTCTTAGCCAAAGTGTATATATTGATAAAATCTTGAAAAGGTTCAAGATGCAAGACTCCAAAAGAGGATTCTTGCCAATGCCTCATGGCACCATCCTAAGCAAGTCTCAGTGCCCAAACTCTAGGACTGAACTTGAAAGGATGAAACATGTTCCATATGCTTCGGCAATTGGGTCCATCATGTATGCCATGTTATGCACTAGGCCCGACGTCTCATGTGCCTTAAGTATGACTAGTAGGTATCAACAGAACCCAGGCGAAGCCCACTGGACTGCTGTAAAGAACATTCTTAAGTACTTGAGAAGAACTAAAGATATGTTCTTAGTTTACGGCGGTTTGGAAGAAAGCTTAAAGGTAAAGGGTTACACTGACGCAAG
Organism: Cichorium intybus; assembly: GCA_023525715.1. Lineage (NCBI taxonomy): Eukaryota > Viridiplantae > Streptophyta > Magnoliopsida > Asterales > Asteraceae > Cichorium > Cichorium intybus. The sequence continues at coordinate 38,584,962 of CM042012.1, read as the reverse complement.
CTTCCAAACAGATAGGGATGATTCGAAATCTCAATCTGGGTATGTCTTTATTTTAAATGGAGGAGCCGTGTCTTGGAAGAGTTCCAAACAAGAAGTGATTGCACAATCCACTACAGAATCAGAATATGTTGCTGCTTCAGAAGCTGCTCAAGAAGCTGTCTGGATGAGAAAGTTCATAGAAGATCTAGGGGTTGTTCCTTCCATTCGGGACCCTATAGAAATCTTCTATGACAATCTAGGTGCTATTGCTCAAGCAAAGGAACCTAGATTGCATCAAAAAACCAAACACATTCACCGAAGGTATAACTACATTAGACATGAAGTTAAGAATGGTGAAATAAGTATTCACAAAGTTCATACAGATCAAAATTTGGCAGACCCATTCACGAAACCTTTACCCCAAACTAAGCATGAAAGTCATGCTAAGGGTATAGGACTCCGTTTTTCTAATGAATGGATTTGATTTGTGTTTAATGTTTTATGAATATGAACTTATGTAAACGACAAGAATTATGTAATATATGTGACGTGATGTTTCATTCATAATTATTGTGTTTTATTAGCATGTTTAATCCTTGAATAATTTAGTTATTCTAAACGTCCATAGTCGATCATAGTTGTGGGAGCAATTATGAAGTAAGACTAATATGAATTGGATTGGTTGACTTTTATGGGTAAAAGTAGCAAAAGGTTGCAGCCAAATTCATAGGTACTTGTCAGTGAACAAATATTGGACTTGACCCGTTTCAAGATCACTCCATGGATCATCATCATAAGTGATTCTTGAATAAAGGTATTATCATTGTATCCTTTGACCTGAGATACATATTTGGGACTCAAGTGTAGAGCGTACTATGCTTTGATATGGTTTACTGTTGTTCTTAAATACAGACAACCATAAAGGCCATACTCATGCATAGTATTAACTATATGAGGGGCGTATGTAGTCAAGATGGGATTTGTTCCTCTTATGTGTTGAGAGTTAGACATCTAAGGCGCCTGTTTGAAAGTTGAACATAAAATGAGAATGATTAAGATCCATGTCTCATGTTCAACATGATGTCTGTGACAAAGGGATAATTGATAGATAACCTTATACATCAATTAGAGCCTCGTGTTTTCTGAAGAATTGAATGTTGTTGAATGGCACAATGTCATGTGTTATTGGGGGCAGTAAAATGTTGCTAGACGTTTACCACTGTTGATATCATTCTATGATACAACCTTGTGCAAGTGGGAGATTGTTAGTTCTATATGCCCAAGGATGATCATAAAATGATATTACTAATAATATATGATCCTATAGGGTCACACCAACAACAAGTTTGACACCAATTGATCATTTAGAACGTTAAATTTGATTTAACATCAAATGATACTAAACTTGCAATTTAATCTTGTAGGTTATTATTATTTGAGATAAATAATAATAACTACAAAATTAAAGGTTGATTAGTAATTCATATGTGATGAATTAATTAAGTGTAACAATTAAATTGTTTAAATTGTTAAACGATTTAATTGATTTATAAATAAGCCTTTTATTTAATTTAATTGGTAAATTAAATAATATATATATTGTTATATATATATATATATATATATATATATATATATATATATATATATATATATATATATATATATATATATATATATATATATATATATATGTATATATATAATTATACAATTAAGATTGTATATTTAGATGGTTTATTTATATATAAGATTATGGGTTAAATGTTATCCCATTTAAGAAATAAGAAGATGTATTATTTATAAGCTTATAATTATATAAGTTTTATAAATAATAAAACCTACTAGCACTACATTTGATCATCCATAATTTAAGCCATGATGGGAGACATAAAAGCATGCATTGAGTTGTTAAACTAGTGGAAGATGCTAGCTTTTGAATATTGAAATCACATGGGTCTTTCCTTTCCAACTAGTGGCATTTGCTTTCTCTTTTTGGTGGGTGATATAGTGCACGACTTTGAGTGGGTTTGTATATCATTTTTCTTGCCTAAAATCAGCCAAAATAACTCTCCTTAAGTGCCTAAGAAAATTGGTTTTTGGTTTCATAAGAAAAGGAGTTATAACTTGCAAGTTGTGGAACTAGCATTCAAGGGTGTTCAAGCTTATGGTGGATCAACTATAGAGGGATTCTAATTTGATTCCTAGCTATCAAAATCATCCAAACCAAACCCAAGAACAAAGGTTATTATCTTGAACTTAAACTATGTTTGTTCTTAAACTTATCTCTACATGCATGTAGCATGATCCTCTTGAAAATGGAATTTGTGTTCATGATTTTATGCTTCCGTTGCAAACTCTTGTTTTTGAAACTATTACATGAACATTGTTTTCCAACATGTTATTCCACACCCCCGCTAATTTCCTGTCAGAAAGATTGTCAGGAGGCTTATATTCAAGCCCGTGGATTTCAGCGATTAACCGACTCCAAAGAGTCGACGACTCCGTCCTCAATCTCCACCGCCATTTCACCAATAGCCCAATATTGAGAGATTTCAACAACGCAACCCCGAGTCCACCATTTCTTTTTGGCGCCACAACTTTGTTCTAAGAAACCCAAGAAATCTTCTTTTTTTCCTCATTTGCCCCCCATAAAAATCTTCTTCATATTCTCTCTAGATGCTCAATCACACCATCGGGGGCTTTGAAAAGGGAAAGATAATAGTTTGGAAAACTACTGAGGACCGCTTTAATAAGAGTTACCCGACCACCGAACGATAATGTTTTCGCCTTCCATGATGACAATTTCGATTCAAAACGTTCAATGACGGGTTTCCAATTTCTTTTTAAGTTCATATTTGCACCCACCGGAACCCCGAGGTATTTAAATGGAAGAGATCCCGCTTCACATCCAAGGATAAGGGCACATCTATCAATCTCGCCATGCGTAACATTCAATCCAAAGACCTTGGATTTATGGAAATTAACTTTTAGGCCGGACACCACATGAAAACACCGAAGAATTCTAGCGAGGTTTGTCATATTATGCATTGACCATTCCCCCATAAATAATGCATCGTCCGCATAAAACAAGTGAGACAAAGTTGGACCACCATTCGAGATTTTCACACCATTGAATATTCCTTTTTCTCTTGCGGTCAACAAGGCTACATTTAGTCCTTCCATGGCAATAATGAAAAGAAACGATGATAATGGGTCACCTTGCCGAACACCCCTTGAAATGTCAAATTCATTCGTGGGGGCTCCGTTTACTAAAACCGATGCCCTCGATGAGCTAAGACACCCATTGATCCATTTCCGCCATTTTGCTCCAAAACCCATTTGATTGAGGACCGAGTCCAAGAACCCCTAATTCACCGAGTCAAAAGCCTTGTCGAAATCCACTTTGAACATTAGCATCTTGTGTTTCTTCTTTTTGGCCCACGAGCAAACCTCGTTAATGATTAGCGGGCCATCTAATATATTCCTTCCTTTAACATATGCAGTTTCGACTTCGCCAATAACATTGCCAATTACTCGCTGTAAACGTAACGCAAGCAATTTGGCAATAACTTTATACATACACCCGATGAGACTAATGGGGCGATAATCGCTCAAGAGGGTAGGGTCTTTTGTTTTTGGAATCAAGGTAATGAATGAGGAGTTACATCCTCTATCAAGGCAGCCATATTGTTCGAAATATCGAACAAAACCGACCAAATCTTCTTTAATTGTGTTCCAAAACGATTTTATAAATTTAAATGTAAAACCGTCTGGGCCCGGGGCTTTGTCATTTCCACATTCCCATACCGCCTCTTTGATTTCTTCAATGGTAAAGGGACTTTCCAGATCAGCCGCCTGTTTCGAATTTAGAGTCCGGAAATTGTTATTGACGAATTTTGGTCTCGCATGGCACGGTTCTTTGAATTTTTCGCTGAAAAATTTAAACACTTCTTGTTTTATTTCTTCCACCTCCTCCGTCCAAATCCCGTTGATTGTTAGCCCATTAATCCGATGTCTTCGATTTTTGTTGTTGATAACCAAGTTTCGAACTATTGCAAATTTCACCTTTATTATCAATTATTATTGGATTATATGCTGGAATCAAAATAATTGCTAATAGTTTACAAATTAAACACTACTATCAATATGAGCTAGTGATGATCACTTGGTATGTCAAACTCCAAAATAGAGTTGACCAATGTATGAATTCCACAAGCTTTAACCGTAAGGTGGTGAAAAGATGGTGAGCAAATTGTCAATCAATTACATCAATTTAGATTTTAGATTTTTATTTATTATTTAAAGTAATTATAAACATATTAACACCGTAGCTCGGTCACTATTTTGGTAAATCAAATAATCCTAACTAATTTATATGAAACACATCAATTCTTGTTAGTATTATATTGATAACCCTGGCAAAAGAATAAGATGAACAATTTCACCAATACCAACACCAACAAATCCCATTAGAATGGGGTAGAGGGAGTCAGACATTGATAGTTGACTCTTTCTAGACTGAAAGAACGACTGCGCCATTAAGATGATCTCTGACATATTGTCGTAAAAACCCGTAGAATGGGCAAACAAACAAATGAATAGTAAGTCATAGGTTCAATGAGACAAAAGCATGGTCACTTCTTAAAGTAGCGTACATCTCAGAGGATCAGCAAACAGGTTCAAAAAAGAAACCGCCTGTAGTAAGTGATAGTGAGCAGTAAATAAATATAGGAAAATCCATAACCGGGCACAAGAGAAAGAAACTTATGAACAATATATAAAAAACTAATAAAGGAATGCAAGTCGGTAAGACTATCCATCGACCCTAATGTTTCGCCTCGAAATCGTTCTATTTGAAGTCATGTCCTCGATAAGAGCAATCTCATACATGTCAAGTCTTACATTATCCTCCCACTTCCTTTTAGGGCGTCTTCTCCTCCTCCTCTTACCATCAATCATCATAGACTGTACACCCATCTTCATTTCTGCAACCTCTATCTTCCTCTCATGGTCCTTCTTGGCCGGCCAACATTCCGATCCACACAACATGCATGCCAAATAGCTACTCTATAAAATTTCCCCTTCTAATGCAACAGAACCTTCCTATCACACAAGACACCTGATGTGACACCCCATTTCTACTGTTTGCAAATACTATGGTTTTTCGTATAAATACATGAATACAAAAATACGGTTTATCAAAAATCGGTAATTTAAATGCTTAAAACAGTGGGTGTAAAAATCCATATCAAAACTAACCATAGTAAGCAAGAAATGATTAAACATTGAGTCCAAGACGGGAGCTAACTCGGGCTCCACTCCAGCTAAACTTCTACCAAATATACCTTAGCTTTTTAACCTGGAATACATGGCAAAACATAAAATACATAAGACAATAATGTCTCGTGAGTTACATGAGTTTTAGACTCAAACCTTTAACTCCTTTTCCAGCTTTTTATAAAATTTATAACATAAAACTTCTGTCAAAACTTTATAGTAATAACATACTATAACTCTTTACTTCTCGAAATCATTTCATAACATACTTTACAACAAAAACATCTTTCAAAACTTTATAGTAATAACATACTATAACTTTTTACTTTTCAAAATCACTTCATAATATACTTTTCAAAATTTGCTTCTTTCTTACTTTCTTTGACTGGTTTTTATAAGCTTGCTGGATTTTTATACTTATGGCTTTAATCACCATAAGTGATACCCCAAGTCTCTATGGCTAGAAAGAACGGATCAATCCTCACCATAGAATTGCTGAGGCAATCTACTTCGCGATGGGGATTTTTCCCCAGTAGACCCCTTACCTAACCCGGGTAGGTTGGAACATAATTCCCTTACTAACGCTGCTTGCTACAATTACCAGTCATACAAAACACTTTCTGCTTACTTTTACATTACTTACTTGCATAGTGGCTAATTGCCAAACTTCACCATTTCTTGTCTTTATGGCTAAATGCCAAATTCATAACTTTCGTTTTACATAAACTATATGTTTAAAACATATCTTTATAACATTTTAGGCTTAATGCCAAATCATACTTTCCAAACATTTTATGGCTATTTGCCCGTTCATACTTGAAAACATATACAATTTGTAACCAAAACATACTTCTTACACACGTTATGGCTATATGCCTATCCATACTTTCAAACATGTATACTTGTATTTCAAAATATACTTCCACATAATTGGTACATAGACCAACATACTTTCACATAATATAATTTGTAGTTCCAAACTTAGCTTCAAATATAGCATTATACTTTCACAACAATTTAGAAACAATACTCTTGCATATAATTCCACATATAGAAATTTTATAGGGAAATCTTGAAAATACTTACTTGCCATGTACCCTAGAATGGGTAAAAATACTGCATGTACTCACCTTGTCTAGTTAGAGAAGTCTAACTATAATCACTTCTTCCCGTTGAGTTTTCCTTTCCTTCAACTTTACTCCTTAATACCTAAGGAGTTCATTTAACATTCTAGTTAATATAAGCTAGGCCTTATTAACAATTAAAGACCTCTTAATCTACATCTTAATAGATTAATATCACATTATTTACTCATTTTTAGATTTTGATATCTAAGACGCATGGTCAAAGAATTGACCATAACTCCCAACTCAGAAACTCGAATGGCACAAACTCAGACATTCTGAAAACTAGACACAATACATGACAAGTCTCAAGAAGATACCGAGACTTGAATCGCATTTTAAGACCTTAGAAAATAAGCGACAAGATTGACAGTGCAATCTGTCACAAATCTGGATTAGTGGAGGAATCACCAATTCCATTCCACTTGGGAATGGAATCAAGGGAAACCCTCTTACATAGGCATACTAGATATAACCAAGAGACTACCCTTCGAAATTCAGACCCAAAAGACAAACCAATTAAGAATTAAAAATCATACAATATGAAGGAAATGAGCAGCAACATTTCTGTCACAACTCAGCATAGGTTGACAAGATCTGTCCAACAACCTGACTTCTGAAAGGAAATAAGTCAAGCCTTTTGGATGAGTTACACTAGACATGAAGATAAAGCTCTCATCCAAAAATCAAACTCAAAGCATAAGCCAACTGAAAATTAAAAATCGTGCAACAAGGACAATGTGCACAGAGACAATTCTGGTTCAGTCAAAGAGAAGGCATTGGAACCCTAGCTTTCTAATGGAATTGGATCAAGCCCTCTGGATGGAACACTGTAGACATGAGGATGACCTTTCCATCAAATTTTCAGACCTAAACTATGAACCATTTGGGAATTAAAAATCCCACAAGTTGACCTAGGTGTGCAGCAACCAATCTGTGGAGGTCAGATTGCACACACCAAAGTCCAAACCAAAACAACGAACTGAGTCAACCCCTTTTGGTCGAGTATGGCTCATGACAAGGTTCTTCTCCACACAAAATTTCAGAACAATCCAGTGAACACACGATTTTACAAGAATTTCACAACACAACTGAATACAGAAATCATACTCATGGAAATCGGGTTCAAAACCTTAGAAAACGACCGAATGAGGTCTGGACCCCAACTGATGAACTGAAAAAGACATCCAGACGAAACCATGGGCACTGGAATCGCCTGATTTGGACATCGTATGATTTTTCTACGAATTATACAACATAAGACAAATTTCCATCCGAAAATCAAACATTTGATTTCATTCTTCATTCCTTCTTCTATCCATAAAAATCAGCCAAGAACCCTAAATGAGTTTTTTTTTCTAGCTAAAAGAATGGATTCTTACCTCCACCTACTTGGAAATCTTCTTTTCTTTGCTTGATTCTTCCACTCCAACTCCAATTCTTCAAGATCATGAAGAATCTGTGATCTCTCCCTCTCCATCTGCTGCTCCCGTTAACAATGAGATATTTAGGGAGTGTTCACATCTATTTATACTTCACTAGTTTCAAGAAATGACACTTTGGCCCTTCTAGTTCCATTTTTTTTGCAAAACTGTCCCAAAACTCAAAATTCTTCTTTTTAAGTTTATTTCATTACATATTAACCCCAAAATCATATTTTCATTACTTAGAAGTCATTTTGGATGTCAAATGACCATTTTTCCCTTTTTCACCATATTTTTTTCAAAATGACGAAAATGCCCTTTTTGGTTATTTTGTACTTTTCACCCACTTTTACATTTCGGTATTCATACTTCATCCTTATAACTTTATTATAGGTTATATGTATATATATCGTTCTTAAATGAAAATATGATTATTTTCATTTTCACAATAGCAACTGAAAATTACCAAAAATACCATTTTTGCTCTTTTTATACAAAAATTTCGTTATTTAGACATAGTTCAACCAAAAAACTTCACATATGTTCATTTTATGACTTTTACCAACATTTTAGGATTCTTACCCATTATCTCGAATATAAATTCAAGATTTTCGGGTCGTTACACCTGATGTTGCCATCCATTTTAACCAATCAATCTTTATGCAATGTGAAACGTCTAACTCAACATCCCCCCTATGGATCATAGAACCTAGATACTTGAATCTCTCCGTCAGGGAAAGCGTTATTTCACCTAAACAAACATCAACTCTCTCTTCATCCGCCTCCCTACTAAAACTGCACCAAAGATACTCTGTTATAATAGTGTTGATTTGTAACCCTTTCTCTTCTAACGTTACTTGTAGGTGTCCAGTCGTGCATTTAACTCAACCCTCGACTCAGCCACTAAGACAATGTCATCTGCAAAAAGCATACACCAAGGAACCTTCATATGTATCTCACTTGACATCTCATTAAGGATCGGTGCAAAAAATGTAGAGGCTAGGAGCTGACTCCCGATAGAGGCTGATTTCCACAAGGAAAGGGTCTGTGTCTCTTAGGGACCACTCTAGTTTCCAAGGTCCTCAAAATCCCCTCACGTGGAACACTATACACATTCTCCAAGTTGATTAAAAACCTTACGAAGATTCTAATTTTTTTTGTTTATATTTCTCCGTAAGTCGTCTAAGGAGATGGATCGCCTCAGTTGTCAACGTCTCAAGCATGAGCGAATTAGTTCTCTGTAACAGCTGTGATGCTTAGCAACCTAGCCTCCAATACTTTCTCCTATATGTATCACCTTTGTTCTTATAAATTCAAAAATCATTAACCATTTGAATATAATGTTAGTTAATTATGTATTCATGTATTTATTAATAAAACAATTACATATCTATGTCAAAATATTTTTAGTTAATTATGTATTTATATATTTATTAATAAAACAATTACATAACTAACTAAAAATATTTTGGCATAGATAAAGTGAAAAGTCGTCTAAGTATATTTAAATCTATTCAAGTAATGAATGATTACTGATATTTGATACCTTAATTATTTTATACCAAATGGTATAAGTTTATAATGATATTCCACCCTACTTATTCGTAAATTAATGGGTAAATTGCATAAAAGTCACTAACTTTTCCAATTTTCTCGATTTTGACACTGCATTTTTAGTTTTTGCAATTAAGTCATTATGTTATCAGAAAAATTGCAATTAAGTCATTATGTTTTCCAAAAAGTTGCGAAAATGACCATATGACTGGATGGCAACAGGTTACCAGGTCATATGGTCAGATTTGCAATTTTTCAGAAAATCTAATGACTTAATAGCAAAAATAAAAAAACATAGTGTCAAAATTTAGACATCTGAAAAAGTTAGCGACTTTTCGGGTTCGGGTTATTCGGTTACGGTTCGTTTTCGGGTTAGTGATAGCCTTTAATCGGTTTGGCGGTTCGGGTTCGGTTTGGTTAAAAAAATTCGGTTTGAAACCGTAAACCGTTTAAAAATTAATATTAAATATATACTTATTTTTATATTAGATTATAAGATTAATATTAAATATATAGACTTAATTGCAATGACTTAGTTTTTTAACGGTTTACGGTTTCAAACCGAAATTTTTTAACCAAATCGAACCCGAACCGCCAAACCGATTAAAGGCTATAACCAACCCGAAAACCGAACCGTAACCGAATAACCCGAACCCGAAAAGTCGCTAACTTTTTCAGATGTCTAGATTTAATATTGTTGTTTTAATATTGTTGTTTTGGGACAAGATTTTTTAACCAAACCGATTAAACGTTCAAATAAGATTAGACGAACCATTTAATTGTAATTCCTAATGTTATAATTTCTATTAGGAAAAAAAACGGTGTTATATAATCTAATATAAAAATAAGTATATATTTAATATTAATTTTTAAACGGTTTACGGTTTCAAACCGAAATTTTTTAACCAAACCGAACCCGAACCGCCAAACCGATTAAAGGCTATCACCAACCCGAAAACCAAACCGTAATCGAATAACGCGAACCCGAAAAGTCGCTAACTTTTTCAGATGTCTAGATTTTGACACTATGTTTTTTTATTTTTGCTATTAAGTCATTAGGTTTTCTGGAATATTGCAAATCTGACCATATGACTTGGTAACCTGTTGTCATCCAGTCATATGATCATTTTCACAACTTTTTGGAAAATATAATGATTTAATTGCAATTTTTCTGAAAACATAATGACTTAATTGCAAAAACTAAAAATGCAGTGTCAAAATCGAGAAAATTAAAAAAATTAGTGATTTTTATACAATTTACCTTAAATTAATTATAAAAAAAGCTCCCAATTTTAACCCACACTTGAATATTACCAAAACTACGCATGCATTTCACCTTAACGGAGCGAAACCATGCCTTTTATGTCATGCAAGAATTTCCTTCGAAATTGAAATAGTTACCAAATTAGAACACAAAAGAAATTGTTCAATAAGTATGGTTGTTGCGAAAAATATATGTACATACAATATGGACCAGAACTCTAATTATCATAACTTAAAATTTATATGAACTAAAACTGTAATTAATATTAAAAACTATAGGGATCAAACTGTAGTTATAGCAATTAAATGTTAGGGGACCAAAACTATAATTAAACCAAATTTAAAAATATTGTGGATCAAAACTGTAATTATCCTAAACTAAAAACCAAAACTATAATTAATACATATTAAATACTATAGAGATTAAAACTGTAATTATGTAAATTAAAAAATATAAGGACTAAAACTGTAATTAATCTAAAAATTGATAATTAAAATTTTTAGGACCAAAACTGTAATTACACAAATTAAAAAATAAGAGGACTAAAATTGAAAATAAACTAAATAAAAGAATTAAGTTACAAATAAGCTAAACCTATGATGTCGACCATGTAAAAAATGTTGGGTATATAATAATAGAAACGTAGACAAATTCATGTCGACGTCAACAAGATTTTGGGCAAAAGCTTGCATCACAATCTTATTTTTTGTTTACTCATATGCTTCGATGATAATCTTTTACCATAAATAGAACACTTTAAATACCCTCTTCTTCAAGGCTTTCAAGTTTCAACCCACTCCCCAAATGGTGAACACCAGAGCCAAAATCACCATAAACCTCTGCTTCTCTGAGGCTGCCATGGCGGACTCCAATCATCAGGCCACGGAGTCTGGAGCTCTGATCGGTTCCAACGACGATCTTTTAATGGAAATTGTTCTCCGACTGCCAGTTACCTCTGTTCTTCGATTCAAATCTGTATCCAAACACTGGCGATCCCGATTGAGTCACCGGAGTTTCACCCTCCTGTATAAGAATACTTCGACCTCTCCAGGTTTTTTTGCTCGCAATTTGTACATTCCGTTTGATGCTGAAAACCGAAGCACTCCTCCTTTTCGTGATCTGGACTTTTATTCTGATCCTTGCGGTATTAGAATCGTCCAATCTTGTAACGGATTGCTGCTTTGTTGTAGCAATCGAGGGGAAGAACGTGTTCATAAGTATTACGTATTTAATCCCACCACCAAGCAATTTGCGGTCATCCCATCAGTTGTCGGAGGCATGGTTGTTCGTAAATCCATTTATTTTATGGGTCTGGCATTTCATCAAACAGATTGTCTTCATTACAAGGTTGTTTGCTTTCACCGTGCTAACCCTAACCATGACGAGCCATTTAACATTCAAGTATACTCTTCTAATACAGGGAAATGGAAGATTTCAGATGAATCATTCTCTTTATCTGCTCCTTATTACGCATCCTTCAACTACATAGTTTATTGGAATCAAGCGATCCACTGGGCTCCCTGCTGTGTTAATCCGTTGTACTTCAAACTCGACACAGAAGAGTTGAAATCGCTGCCATTACCGGTGCCGGTGGGATCTTCTGAAGGTTATCAAAACGGCGATATTCCCCTTTACTTTGGGGAATCACACGGTCATCTGCATTTAGTGGAGACAGGCGATCAGAGCCAATTACACCTGCACGTGTTTGAGATGTTGATCGATCATTCTGGGTGGTTTCTTAAATACCAAGTGGAGCTTCATGAACTTCTAAATGCTTACCCGGATATGACCAGTCTCATCCTAGACCCATCCAGCCCGTATTATTACCAATTCGAAGTCTTTGATGTTGTTAGGGGTGAAAACGACGATGAAACATTCATGGTGATCAGAATTCCAGGAAAAATAATAAGGTACAATGTTGTAAAGAAGAGTTTCAAGCAGATATCTGACCGAATCTATATGTATGGACGAATGGGGCACTTAAATGTTCATCGTTATATTGAATCCTTGGTTTCTTTCTAAATAACGAGCAATCTGTGTGTAAAATTTCCAAAATTATTTTGCTTTGTGTTGTTTAATTTATGATCAAGTGCACGGTACAATGTGTTTGTATAATGTATACAATTAATTATTTATGATGTATATTTTATAAATTTAATGTTTATAAATTTCAAAAAATATCAAAACATTTCAAAACCAAATTTACGTACTTATAAATAAAAAATTGACGTAAACAACTTTTACGGGATTATCTAACTACTTCCCAGTTTCACCAATTCTACAGGGATTTGTGCAAAAAATTTGGAAATCTTTGACAGATTCAAGTCAATATGAAGAAAATCTTGGGCAAAGTATCATCGGCTATTAACACTCCAAAAAATGGTTAACGCCAGATCCCAAATGAAGAAACTCCAAAAGCACTCTGGAGTTTTGATCGGCTCCAACGATGATATTTTAACCCAAATCCTTCTCCGACTGCCGGTTACCTCTGTTCTCCGATTCAAATCTATATCCAAACAATGGCGATCCCTTTTGAGTCACCGGAGTTTCACCCTTCTGTATAAAAATGCTGCGATCTGTTCTGGCTATTTTGTTGACAACTTTTATGTTCCATTTGACGTTGAAAATGGAAGAGCTCCTCCATCGTATAATCTGGACTTCTATCCTGATCGTCACGGCATTAGAATCTTGCAATCTTGTAATGGATTGCTGCTTTGCTGTAGCGATGGAGGGATCCATCGTGATTGTAAATATTACGTATTCAATCCCACCACCAGGCAATTTGCTCTCATCCCGTCGGTTCCTGGGGGCGGTAATGTTCGTAGAACTATCTGCTTTATGGGCTTGGCATTTCATCAAACAGATTGTGTTCACTACAAAGTTGTCTGCCTTCGCTATATTAAGCGTGTTCAGGGTCTGTTTCAGATTCAAATCTACTCCTCTGATAAACGGAAATGGAAGATTATTGATCAAAGTTTCTCTGTGCCTTATGAAATGCCCTGCAGGCACGGCGTTTATTTACATCAAGCGATTCACTGGACTCACCCGGGTGGTATTCCAATGTACTTTAACCTCGCCACAGAAGAGTTGAAATCGATTCCATCAAACTTTACGATCAGCACAGAAAACTTTATTAGAAGTTATACTAACAATGCAGTGTTCCTTTACTTTGGGGAGTCACGAGGCCATTTGCATTTGGTTCAGAGCGTCTATCGACTGGGGCTGGGCCATTTACTCATAAACATGTACGAGATGTTGAATGATCGTTCGGGGTGGTTCCTAAAATATAAAGTGGAGGTTGCTGAGCTTCTGAAAGCTTACCGGGAGATGGAGATGAACTGTGGAAACCTAGCTCCATCGATCCATTCTCATTTCATTTTCCAAGTGTTAGATGTAGTTAGGGGAGAACAAGAAGATGAAACCTTCATAGTGATCCAAATTCCGGGGAAGATCATAAGGTACAATGTACGTGAAAAGAGTTTCAAGCAGATGTTCGATCAAAGCACCAGTCTCCATGTACCAATCCAGCGCTGGGATGCTTATCGTTATATTGAAACCATAGTTTCGTTCTAAAATGTAGCTACTGTTTCCTTATCAAGATTTTAAATTATAAAAAACAGTAGCAGCGTAGTCCTTGTTTTAATAATATTTTATATTTTATTTTCTATAATAAAAATGTAGTTTTTACCTGTAATAAGAATATGTGTAGAAACTTGTAGAACATATACAAGTTTTGTAACATCCAAAAATTTGATGAGAAACCAAGGATATGTATAGATCTAGGAAATTATGGAAGGTAAGTAACTTGCATAAAGTACAATAAAAGAGTAAAAGAAAGTAACTCTAAGAAGTATGAATAATTGGATAGAACCCACAAGTAGGGTAATGAAACATTAAAAATGCTATTTGATGCATGAAATACATTATTGTTAAACTAATCTTTTAAAATTTGAAAGAAGTGTGATAATCCAAAGAAGTACATAACTACAAAAGGATAATGGTAGAATCTGTCCATGTCCAGGGAATGGTCATTTCATAAAGGCACCATCGAAACCCAAAAGATCTCTAAGCCCAGCCTTAAAACCCTTTTTCAAAGGACCTAAGCATATATATATTCTTTTAAACTTTCTGGTTGGATTTGAAGAGTTAGGTTCACTGTAGACTTCAATCTTGACCATTGTGTCAGGATTTGTTGTTTGCGGTTCAAGACCATAATCCCTCAAGAGCTCATATTGGTTGGTGTAATACCCGATCACAATTTTAGTTGCAGCAGCCTTCACTTGAAGATTTTGTCAACAGAAACCCAACCTCAAACCTCTTTTGAATTTGTTCTTGTAATGCTCGAAGGAGAACCTCTGGATTCGATTCAACTTGGTCCATGATTTGTTTAGATAAAAAATTAGTAGTAGAAGCCCTAAGCTTTTTGTTTTGCAAACAAGTGTGGTTGGAATTTAAAGTCCTCACAAATCAGTCAAATGTTGTGTCTGACCTTGAAGCATGAAGACCTTGAAGCATGAAGGGCCCACGTACATTTAACTTGATTTGAATTTACCCCTTTACCCTTTGCCTTTACTTGAGTCAACAACCCCACTTGAACCAACTACCCTAGTTTGTAGTGCATGAGTATTGATTTTTTTTTCTTTCAACTCATCCTTGGTTTTAAATTTTTGCCCAACATAAAATCTAGCCATATGAACACTACTAAGACTGCATCTTTTTTCCTTAGCCAAATTCTTAAGAACACAATGTCTTTTATAGTCTTCATCAGACTAATCATCTAAAGAATCCCAAGTATCATTTTCTATTACCTCTACGTCAGCTTCTCCAACCCCAATATCCCTAAACCCATATATTCCCACCGAACCAACATTTGTTTCAAGAATTACTCAAAAATATCTCATATCAACTTCCACTTCTGATACATTATTATCCTTATCAACTAGTTCTTAGTCATCTTTATTTAATTCTTTGCTAATGTCTTCTTCTATTTGATGGCCATTGTCAAGTTCTTCATTGTCTTCTTCTAATTAACTCCCAAACTCAACTTCTTCATTGTCTTGTTGTTCATATTGATCTCCAAAGAAGGGATCAAAATAGTCAAAATCATCGATTGCATCTTCTGAAACACGATACCTCTGCCCCAATTAGCATTCTCACCAATTGTATGTTCATTTACAACATCAGTATTAGGCATGTCACCAACTTCATTCGCATTTGAATCTTTAACGATAACACCTTCATCCCAGAGTTTCATTTTCTTCAACCACAACTTCATCCAAATTTGAACTTTTAGGGAGTACACCTTCATCCACACTTGCATTTTCTTCAACCAAATTTCTATGTTCAAGTACAACTTCTTCCACAGTTGTATTCTTACCGGACTGATCATCAACCATATCATCCAAGTCAATCAAACGAAGCTTCTTGCTACAAGAACTTTCACATATTCTTGATTTTCCCCTTCTGTCTCTTCTATACTCTCGTGAAATTGTTTGAAGGGTACTTCTGTAGAGTATTATTGACATATATTCTCCTATTTGTTCTTGATCCTCACTACCATTTCTGATAGGGATTTTAGTTGATGGTGGTAATGGAGGTACACTTCCTACATTTGGAAAATCCTCATCATGAAGTTCTTCAATTATAACATTTTCCATTTAAGAGACATGAAATAGGTTAAAAAATTAGTTTTCACATGTTCAGTATATACATCAATCGCCTTGTTATCTTCATTATATTGAGCCAAATTCAATACATCATCGTCATTACCCAAAGCTCGAAGACCAAAATCTAAACCTTCATGTGGAATCTTAAAATGGTAATATATAACAGGAGGCACGGAGTAACCCAATTCTATCATCATTGCATCTACTTTATGGATTGAGAGCTTATTGATATCCACAAAATCGATATATCGAACTTCGCCTTTAATGTACCTCGTGCTTGGAGGCTTAGTGAACTTCCTACCATGATGTAGCTTAATGGTAAACATTGTTGGTACACTCTATGTAAAAAACAAAAACATCTCTTAGAAGCTTGCATTGCAACCCTAGTTATTCTGATCATCAAGAAAAATTAGAATTTTTTTCAATCAGATAAGCAAAGGAACTTACAATATATGCTTGAGGTGTCGAAATATGTATGGTTTTTTGTTCTAATCGACCACATTACGAGCACCGTATCTAAAAAAATTCACGTCGATCGTAATTTTGATTAGGGTTTTCACGTCGTACACCTAAGAACGACGAAGGTAAAAGATGAAGCAAACAACTGAAATTTGGTGATTAGAAATACGATTTTTTGTGATTATGATACTTAATATTGGCGCAAAGAAAGGTTTTGCAAGAATGGTCCCTAAAGTATATTGACAATTATGCCCTTGTGTGCAAAGCACGTGAAGACTGTTAAGTAGAAGGACCATTTCCACAATGAAACCTTTCCAAAAGGACTATACATACAAAAATGAAAAGGTTTGGACCAAAACCACAAAAAAGCAAACCACAGTGACCACTTTTGCAGTTTTGTCAAATAGTAAAGGAAATGAAATAAGTACAAACTGTTGGTAGACCGATGAAAGAAAGACTTGAAGTGAAATACCATCAAGAACCTAATTTAAAAGTTTACTCAAATTTGAGCTTTTATGCGCATTGCTAAACCTATATCATCTTAAGGATCTGCTTGGTATATGATGGAATGGAATCCCAAAGGTTGGAACATGCAACGTAATGAAATTAGTAATGTAATGAAACAAATCATCATATTTCATTGTCTTATTTGGTTGACTCGAATGAATGAAATAAGTTATTCAAACATATTATTCGTTATTAATATATAGAATACTAATAAAGTAAAATTGAAATGTGTAACAAGGAGAATCTGGTAATGGTAATCCTGGTTAGGGTGGTTACTTAGAAAAAAAATGATTGGTTAAAGTGGAAAAAATGTCCAAATTCCTACTTTTATGATTCTTTGGAGAAAATGACCAAAATTTCAGAAAAGAATATCAATATTTTTGATGAAGTTTTTTAGGTTTTCCATCGATTATGGTTTTTGATCCTCCTTGGATTAGAACATGTGACCTCATGACCTTTGACCATATTTGGAGCATGCTTTGGCATCCACTATGGTTTTTGGCTTCACATATTCGATTTTTAGTTTCAGAGGGTCATAACTTTAATTTTGGTTTTTGGTTGCCACCATTGCTCACAAAATATTTCTACACGTTTGGTTTTTCTTTATTTTCACTTTTTCTTTTCAGGTTTTTAGGAAAATGGGATTTCAATATAGTAATTTCATTTTTTTTCTAGGCTTTTTAATTGGTGAGTTGGTATCCTTTCTATCTGGTAAACCTCTTGATAAAATCTTGGGTGAGTTTCTTCATACTGCCAACATTCAAATCAGTTAATTTGAGTATGATATTTGGCATGCATGTATTGTGTGTGTTTTGAATATGAATTAATAAAATGTTTGAGCTTGTAGAGTAAGTAGATTATTGAAAAAGACAGAAAACATGGATAATCTGATTTGCAACCAAATACTAGAGGAGTGTGCTAATGGTTCAACAAAAGATGGAAAAAGTTTAAAAACTAAACCGAAAAATCATCATGCAGATTTCAAAATTTTTTTATTAGAATAGAAACCTTTACAAATTATGAAAGTTGTGAATCTTGTGTAGCTATTTGGAGTTTGCCATTCTGTCATTTGCAATTAGGAATATCTTGATTTACTCTTAAATTTTAAACTACAACTCTAAAAGCTTTGATACGTCTTCAACTCTAAAATAAAACTGAGATTATGAGCGAAGTGATTAATTTGTGACATAGATGAAAAATGTTTTTTTTGTTAAATTTGAATTTCTTTATGACATTTGCTAATTTGCATAGTATTGGGAATTGATGCTAGGTCGTATACTTTGGTGATGGAAACCTATGAGACACAACAAATGATTTAAATCCTGATAATAAGCTTGGCAAGAGTGGTTTTGGACTTATTTACAAGGTAATTTTTTTATTATTGTATCAAGGATCCATTGTCGCTTCTTTAAGTTGAACTAAACCATGATTGGTTGGATGGAATGTCGAAAAAATGAAATGATTAGAGTAATAAAATAATTCATTATCCCTGCTCATGTTCGGTGTCGAAATGGAATATGGTTTTTCATATGAGTTCTTATAGTATGTTTAAATACAAAGTATAACGTTATAAACTCTTTTATTTGCTAATCATTAAAACGACTAAGGAGGTGATAAGCCCCCCACCATGCTGGTTTACCAAAGGAGGAATCACAGGGTAAATCAGTCAAAAACAATAATTAAATCCTTATTCCTGTTTAGTGGGTGTGGTGGCCAATTTCTTGGTCGAGTGTCAGTTTGTGCGTCGTAGGTTTTCCACCTGGTGTGGTCCCTCTGTTTTGTTATTATGTCCTTACATTATTTCTTTTTGGGTAGCGAGTTATTTGTAAAGGTCTATGACCATTGGAGAGATCGTACCTCTAGAACGTTGGGAAATCCTTGTGTTATTTGAATCATTTGGGTATTGTTGCAGCAATTACTGTTGAGTAGAAGAATCCTCTTTTTTGGGTTTTAGCAGTGGTATCAGAGTAGTTCGTCCTTATGGCTGGAGCATCGAAAGACACAACAACAGGAGCCGCTAAAGATGCAGCGGCGATCAGAAAATGGAAGAACAGGTTGGAGTAATGCAAATCCAACTTCACTCCCATGGAGGAGATATTCAGGAGATAGAGCTAAGAATGGATACCTTACTGCAGGGGCATGATGAGATGAGACATAATCACCATGAGCTTAGCTTAACCATGTCGAAGATGTTGGATAAAATGGAGTTAATTACAAACATGGGAAAGGGAAGTCCAGCCATCCCTCCTTCAAGTTTATCCACACCAGCCGGCGGGGTGATCAGCAGGATTCGTGGACCTGACTTGATCGGGTTAGGCATCGGAGGTTCCGGTATTGGAAGGTCTGGTCGAGGTGGTGCTGCGCCACCGCCGAACACGGAGGAAACGGGAAAGGGGAGGTATGAATACCGCCATCGGAAGATCGATATGCCGACCTTTGATGGAGCGGATCCGGACGGGTGGATTTTGCAGGCCGAGCGTTATTTTGCCATTTACCAACTAATCCACGAAAAGAAATTAGAAGCCGCCATCCTCAGTTTGAGTGGAGAAGCCCTTTCGTGGTACCGGTGGTCCAACAAACAGCAAGAAGTTAATACGTGGGAAGCAATAAAGGCGGTGTTCATCCAGAAATTCCGTCCGATCCATGGTGGGAATCTTTATGAGCAGTGGGCCGCGCTTGAACATGTGGGAACGACTGGGGACTACATACGGCGGTTTGTAGAGTTAGTGGCGCCGTTAGAAGGCGTGACGGTGTTAGTTCTATATGCTCAAGGATGATCATAAAATGATATTACTAATAGTACATGATCCTATAGGGTCACACCAACAACAAGTTTGACACCAATTGATCATTTAGAATGTTAAATTTGATTTAACATCAAATGATACTAAAACTGCAATTAATCTTGTAGGTTATTATTATTTGAGGTAAATAAAAATAACTACAAAATTAAAGGTTGATTAGTAATTCATATGTGATGAATTAATTAAGTGTAACAATTAAATTGTTTAAATTGTTAAACGATTTAATTGATTTATAAGTAAGCCTTTTATTTAATTTAATTGGTAAATTAAATAATATATATATATTGTTATATATATATATATATATATATATATATATATATATATATATATATATATATAATTATACAATTAAGATTGTATATTTAGATGGTTTATTTATGTATATGATTATGGGTTAAATGTTATCCCATTAAAGAAATAAGAAGATGTATTATTTATAAGCTTATTATTATCTAAGTTTTATAAATAATAACAACCCACTAGCACTCCATTTGTCATCATAAAATCAGCCATATTGGAAGGAAAAGAATGCATTAAGAACTTAAAAGAGGTGGAAGATGCTTTGTGTCTTCTAGCTTTTGATTATAGAAATCAAATGGGACTTTCTTTTAAGCTAGTTGCATGTGCTTTTCTTTTCTTTTGGGGTGATATAATGGCCGAGATTTAGAGGTGCATATGTGATCATTCTTTCTTCAAAAATCAGCCAAATAACTCTCCTTAAGTGCTTAGCAAAATTGGTTTTTGGTTTCATAAGAAAAGGAGTCTTATCTTGCAAGTTGTGGAACTAGCATTCAAGGGTGTTCAAGCTTGTGGTGGATCAACTATAGAGGGATTCTAACTTGATTCCTAGCTATCAAAATCATCCAAACCAAACCCAATAAGAAAAGGTTATGATCTTGAACTTAATCTATGTTTGTTCTTCATCTTATCTCTACATGCATATAGCATGATCCTCTTGAAAATGGAATTTGTGTTCATGATTTTATGCTTCCGTTGCAAACTCTTGTTTTTGAAACTAATTACATGAACCATGATTTCCAACAATTGGTATCAGAGCCATGGCTATATTGCATGTTTAGATAATAAGTTTATTTGGATAAACTTGGTTTTTGGAAGCCATGAATGTTCATCTTCTTAAATGAAAGTTTCATGCATGGCTTCTTTGGCAACATGCAAGTATATTATCTATGATTTTATGTAACCAACTATATATTATGTTTGCATGCTTTTGGTTACATAAATTGTTGCCTTAGAAAAACAAAGTGTTGGTTTTCTTATGATTTTATGTGATAAAATGGTGCATAAACAAGCCAAGGACCATATGATGCATGTTTTGTGTTTGTATTCGATATGGTTGTAATCTATTCATTTATTCAAATGGTTTGTAATAATAATTAGTTATTTCCTTCTTAATATTCCTTTTGTAAATATTAGAATAGTTGTATTTTATTTATTTCACAAAATGTAACAAGAGAAGGAAGTAAAAGTCCAAAAGAAGATTGCACCCAACAGCAGCACTTTCTGAAGAGCTGCTGTCCAGATTTCGAAATTGTTTAGAAAGGTTTTAAAAATTCATATCTTGGTCATTTGGTGATATAATTGTTGGTAACTTTAATATCTAGTATATACATTAAGTTTCAACAAGTATTAGCATCAATATGGCCAAGAATGAATTGAAAAATGCAACAAAAACCACAAAATTTTCTACATGATACCATATGTTTTCAAAATTAGTTGTAAAACATTCAAAATCCCTTATGAAATACGAATCAATGCCGTCCCTCTTAAAGACACTCATGTATCACTTGTATTTCCTTGTGGGATAAAGGATACCTAACCACTTGGAGTCTTCTTGTGATACAAGAAGTAGTTTTGCAATATTGATGGGATAAAGGACACCTAACCATTAATAGTTGTCAAAATTACACGTCCGTTTAAGAAGGATGATTCGTTTGGAAATCTCTTGTGATAAAGGTCACCTAAGCATTAGAAATCCAAGGCATAGATGGGATCAAACATGCCAAACTTATAAATGTTATAATGGGATCCCATAACTCTAGAAATTATATTTGGATATAATTGGTAAACCGTTACCTACCACGTTGATTCAAATAGGCGGGATAAAGGAAACCTAACCACTTATTCGTAATGCAACTTGGATTCTAGACCTTAATTAATTAAAGTTTATGAAACAAGAAAGGGTATTAATTATTAAGGACTTAATATAATAATTTACTAATTAGAACCTTGTCAAAATTTTGTAGATGGCACCAAACGCAACAAACCCGGCTCCTAACAAAACCTCACTACGGTCTCTCCTTGAAGGAGAAAAACTTAACCATACCAACTTCTTGGATTGGTCCCGTAGTGTGAGAATTGTTCTCAAACAAGAAAAGAAAGAATATGTTCTCAATGAACCTCTTCCTGAAGAGCCCCCTGCCATTCCTAAGCCCGCACACGATGCATGGCTTAAAAAGATGGATGATTCCATCGATGCATCATGCCTCATGCTGGCAACCATGATTCCCGACCTTCAGAAGGATTTGGAGAATCATTCAGCCTATGACATGATTAATCAACTAAAGGAAATGTTCCAACAACTTGCAAGAACGGAAAGGTTCGAAACTGTTCGGGCTTTCCATGCTTGCAAGATGGAGGATGGGCAGTCGGTAAGCTCTTATGTGCTCAAAATAAAGAGTCACATTGATCATTTGGCACGTCTTGGAGTTGCGATGCCCGAACAGCTAGCAACGGATATGATCCTTAACTCCTTGACAAAGTCCTTTGATCCTTTTGTCATGAATTATAACATGAATGGTTTAAACAAGACTATCCCGGAATTACATGGGATGCTAATTACCGCGGAAAAGAATCTGCCTAAGAAAACCACTCAAGTTCTCATGATCAAGGAAGGTGGCACAAAGAAAACTAGACCCGAACACCCCACCAACTCCAAGGGCAAGGGGAAAGCAAAAGCTTTCAAAGGTAAGGGCAAGAAAGTTGTCCAACCATCCCATCCGCCCAAGAAGAAGGAAAAGGTTGTCAAAGAAGATACATGCTTTGAATGTGGCAAAGCTGGGCATTGGAAGAGAAATTGCCCTACCTATCTTGCGGAGTTGAAGAAGAAAAATGCCGGTGAAGGCACTTCAGGTATCTATGTGATAGACCTAGAACTTTATAATTTATCTCCTAACACATGGGTATTTGATACTGGTTGTGGAACTCACATATGTAATATGTTGCAGGGGTTCAAAAGGAGTAGGCGACTGAAGGCAAATGAGGTAGTACTCCGGGTTGGAAACAATGCAAGGGTTGCGGTGGATTCAATTGGAAGTTTTAATTTATTACTACCTAATGGCTTGTGTATGACATTGTTGAATGTTTACTATGTTCCTAGCTTGACTAGGAATATTATTTCGGTTGCTAAATTAAGACAGTGTGGATTTGATCTTTCCTTTATGAATGATGATATTTGTGTTTACAAAAATAATGTATTCTATTTTGAGGCTAGGCCTTTAAATGGAATTTATGAAGTAAACCTTGATGAAAAGACTAACCATGGCTCTTTATACCACACTTTCACCAAGAGACCCAAAAGTGATTTGAGTCAAACATATCTATGGCATTGTCGCCTTGGGCATATAAACAAGAATCGCATATCCCAACTTCAAAAGAGTGGACTTTTGAAGGCAAATGAGAATGACTCATTTGATATATGTGAATCTTGTTTACATGGCAAAATGACTAAAGCTCCTTTCTCCGGAACCAATGAGAGAGCAAAGGACTTGTTAGGAATCATACATACGGATGTATGTGGTCCTTTCAAGCCAATGACTAGATATGGTGAAAGATATTTCATCACCTTCACTGACGACTTTAGTCGTTTTGGATATGTTTATTTGATTAAACATAAACATGAAGCGTTTGAAATGTTCAAAACGTTTCAAAGTGAAGTGGAAAATCAACTCAACAAAACAATTAAAGTTCTTCGTTCTGATAGAGGAGGTGAGTACTTAAGTACAAACTTTATGGATCATCTTAAGACTTGTGGAATTGTTTCACAACTTACTCCACCTGGAACACCACAACATAATGGTGTGTCTGAGAGGCGGAACCGAACACTATTGGATATGGTTCGATCCATGATGAGTAGAAGTACTCTACCTTTATCATTTTGGGGTTATGCTTTACAAACAGCTGCTCGTCTCCTAAACATGGCACCTACTAAAAAGGTAGATAAAACGCCTTATGAGATATGGCATGGAAGGGTTCCATCTTTATCCTATCTCAAGGTATGGGGTTGTGAAGCTTATGTTAGACAAGAAGCTTCAAACAAATTAGAACCCCGTTCAACTAAATGTATCTTTGTAGGGTATCCGAAAGATTGTCTTGGATACTATTTCTACAATCCCATCGAGAATAAGATATTTATTTCTCGAAAAGCTGAATTCCTAGAAAACAAGTTTCTGACGGAAGAGGCTAGTGGGAGGTTTGTGGAACTTGAGGAACTTCAGGAACCACAACCTGATACACAAGAAGTTGAATCTAGCATTCAACAAGAAATTGTTGAACCTGAACAAACGGTTGATCAGGAACAAATTGTAACACAAGGTGTTCGCAAATCTGGTAGGGTTCGATTTGAACCAGAAAGGTATGGTTACCTTATGATGGAAGAGGAATGTTATACGATAGATTCTGATGAACCCGTCAACTATCAGAGTGCAATATCAGATCCTGAATCTGATAAATGGCTTGAGGCCATGAACACTGAGATGCAATCCATGCACGATAATCAAGTTTGGAACTTGGTTAATCTTCCCACCAATTGTAAGACTGTTGGGAACAAATGGGTTTTCAAGAAGAAAATCGACGTGGATGGAAATGTTCACACTTTTAAGGCTAGACTTGTCGCTAAAGGATACTCACAGACTCATGGTATTGACTATGATGAGACCTTTTCACCAGTGGCAATGATCAAGTCGATTAGGATACTTTTTGCCATAGCCGCGTACTATGATTATGAGATATGGCAAATGGATGTCAAGACCGCTTTCCTTAATGGACACTTATTGGAAGATGTCTATATGGATCAACCTGAAGGTTTTGTCGATCCCAAGCATCCAAACAAAGTGTGCAAGCTTAAAAGATCTATCTATGGATTAAAGCAAGCGTCTCGAACATGGAACATCCGTTTTGATGAAAAGATTACGAGTTTTGGATTCATAAAAAATGAGGATGACTCCTGTGTTTACAAGAAAGCTAGTGGGAGCATTGTCATAATCCTAGTATTGTATGTAGATGACATACTTTTATTTGGAAATGACATCCCAACCTTAAAAGGTGTCAAAGCGTTCCTTGAGAATTGTTTCTCAATGAAGGATCTAGGGGAAGCTGTTTATGTATTAGGCATAAAGATCTATAGAGATAGATCTAAGAGACTTATTGGTCTTAGCCAAAGTGTATATATTGATAAAATCTTGAAAAGATTCAAGATGCAAGACTCCAAAAGAGGATTCTTGCCAATACCGCATGGCACCATCCTAAGCAAGTCTCAGTGCCCAAACACTAGGACTGAACTTGAAAGGATGAAACATGTCCCATATGCTTCAGCAATTGGGTCCATCATGTATGCCATGTTATGCACTAGGCCCGACGTCTCATGTGCCTTAAGTATGACTAGTAGATATCAACAGAACCCAGGTGAAGCCCACTGGACTGCTGTAAAGAACATTCTTAAGTACTTGAGAAGAACTAAAGATATGTTCTTAGTTTACGGCGGTTTGGAAGAAAGCTTAAAGGTAAAGGGTTACACTGACGCAAGCTTCCAAACAGATAGGGACGATTCGAAATCTCAATATGGGTATGTCTTTATTTTAAATGGAGGAGCCGTGTCTTGGAAGAGTTCCAAACAAGAAGTGATTGCACAATCCACTACAGAATCAGAGTATGTTGCTGCTTCGGAAGCTGCTCAAGAAGCTGTATGGATGAGAAAGTTCATAGAAGATCTAGGGGTTGTTCCTTCTATTCGGGACCCTATAGAAATCTTCTGTGACAATCTAGGTGCTATAGCTCAAGCAAAGGAACCTAGATTGTGTGACATCCGCCTAAAATGGATTCGGGTCAACCCAACCCAATTGAAAATTTAATAAACCCTACTCGAGCTTACTTGACGCTAATAGGATCAAAACCCATATAATACGATATAAATTGACGTTAATAGCAATATAGCATAGTATAACGTTATAACTATAATCAAATTAAATTATGATACCATATTAAAATCAAATCAAAGTATGATGCTCTAATTAAATTAAAAGAATCAAACTTGAATGCTATAATTAAACTTCAAATCAAAGTAGATTGTTATAATCAAATAATAACCTATTTTTTTATAAAACTCTATTTTTATAAACTCTACATTAAATTTTATAAAATTTTTATATTAGTTAGTGTATTACATAGAGATGCTTGTGCTAGTGGGAAATTATGAAGACCACCAAAAGCCAAAAGTTATTCCCATGGTCTCCCACTCACACCTCCCATCATCTTTCCTTTCATTTTTCTCCCAACACATTATTCTCATCACCACTCAAACCCTCTCTATTCTTTCTCTCACTCTCAATCTCGAAATTCTTCCAAGAAATATCAATTTTCCAGCCAAGAACAATCCCTCATACTCAAATCTCCATCCCTCTTGAAGCATTCATCAAGGTATGTTGTTAAAAGTTTCAAATTTATTAATGAAACAAATTAAATCCACCAAAATATCTAAAACTCATTTTATATATAAATCTGATTTTTCTCAGAATCCCATCAATAAAATAAGAAGTTCTGGAAATTTTCAGAAAATAACTTATTTTTATTGAATTACTATAATTATTGCAATAAAATAGGGAAATAATTCACATAAAATACCTTTTGCAGTCAATAAATTCTGGAAAAATTTTGGAACAACCCATATATTGAGTAAAGTGGATTTATAAAGTTTTATGCATTTATATTACTGTTTGATGCTTATTTTGTATTTTATTTTGTTTATAGATAAATAAATGGCAAAATATAGTTATGTATGTTAAAAACTAGATTTTATATTTTTCTCACCTTATTAACATGATAAATACTCCATGACAAAATTTACAGATTTTTGTAAGAGTGTTTGCTTATTTTTCCTGATTTAATGATTATTTAATGGTTTAAATTAATAATAAATAGATACACATGTCCAAAAATTATAAAACCTTATCAGAATATCATATATAACATGTTAATCATAAATAAAAAGTCTAATGAATTTCTCTTAATATTTTCCCATTATTTATGATTTTATTGATTAGTTAATAATGAAAAACATAAGAAATATTTCCCATAGTCCAAAATATCCATATTATTTACAGTAGGCTCAATATAATGTTAGAAAACTATGGTTAATTTTCCAGAAGTTTTGGGAATCATTTATTATTTTTCCCGAATTTTGATGTGGTTTAATTATTAAAATACTAAATAAATACTAAAGCAGTTAAGAAAAATATGAAAATTTTACAGTAATTACTATTTTATGAAATAATGATTTTCTGATAATTTCAGAATGTTTCATTACTGTTTAGTATTTAAAACCATTTTCCTAAATATCTAAGCATGTAAAAATGCATTTTTAATGATTATTTCATATAAATAATTGTTTATAATATATAAAATCTGTAAATACTTATAATTTGACTAGTTATTATTTTAATAAGAAATTATTAAAATCTTGCCTAAAGTGAAAATATAAATTAATTAAGCAAAGTAATTAATTCAATTTAAAATTCATTTAACATATAAATACATTAATATTCAAAACAAAATTTGGATAATTGTTAATTAATCTAATATAAGAATATGTGTCTAATTATTCTTATTAATACTATATTCCCATTTATCGATTCCTAAACCAAAACTATTAATTATAATAGGTTCCACATCGTTTTGACCCGAGCCGTCTATCGTACAACACGCGTATTCCGTTTGGACTAATGTGAGTAATCTACCCCATATTTTATAATTTTCAATACTTTTGGGGTGTATCATGTGGTTTCAATATGTTCCAACTTCATTTTATTATTTTTTCACCATTGAGACATTGTTGAGACATTTATACGTGAATCATTATTTGTATAATTATTGTTTGTTTACGCTACATGTACTTGTAGTGCATTACCATTTTTAGTCTAATCTCCATGACTATGCCCGTATTCTTGAGGTACGTTATGGACAATAATAGCGCTATTGGGTTGACCACCCCGCCTTGGGACGCTAAGGTGATTGATTGCACGTGGTTGAGTGTGTATGATGATTAGATGCTCCATCCTATATATATACATATATATGTATATATAGGGTGAGGACTTATTGTTGTTGTTATCATTTGTTAATCAATTTTTGATTTATAAACTGTTATCTCAATAACACTTGCTTGCCAACTTCAAAAGAAAACAAATTTCAAATTATTCAAACTCACAATTTTCTTTAATAAAACTAGATTACTCACCAACTCTCGTAGTTGACCTGTTTTTACCCATGATGCAGATTTGAAGAATGAAGTTGATGAAAAGTAGGGTATACCTTAGAAACCCACAAGACTATTTAAATTTGATGTAATAAATGTTGTTTGTATTTGAATTTGTATTTGTATGTTGTGGATCTTGTTTGCCTACTTAGTACTTAATTGAATCTAATCATATTATAACATAGTTGTCATGAGACTTTGAACAATATATCATGCCTTGATCGATTCCGCCAAGGATCGGGGTGTGACAGATTGGTATCAGAGCCCTTGACTATAGGGAATTAGGTTAATTGCCTTGACCTAGTCTATAGTCTCTAGGGTCCTCTCGTATGCTAGTTTATAAAATGCACACACAACTGCATGTAATTAGCACTTAGAAAATCCTAGGAATACCTTTGTGTGCTAATTGCTCCCTTATGTGCTTACGTATTATTCCCGACACTTATATGTGTGCATACACTTGTGAATTTTCTCCTCTTTCTCTTAAAATCACACACATACTCAAATGGTTTCAAAATAAAAAAATTTATATACATATATATTCCTTAGAGCTCATAGGAAATTAAAAGTCATCCACTCTAGTTGGGTAGGATCAAAGTAATGGACGCGTAGTAACTGGAAGGGGGAGGTGCCGGTAGCCCGAAAGTCCTGACTAGGTAAGCATTCGTATACATACCAATCAACCGAGGGACCAGTTTGCTTACCTGGGGACCAAAGGCGAGAGTTCCCAAACCTATAGGCCAAAGCGCGTCATTCACATTACTTTTGAGCCATCAAACTACCCAACCTTATCAAACGTATCCGAAAGGATACACTCCAAAATGGCCAACTCATTGGACTATTAAGTTCCCTAATGGGCCTTGAAGTGGGAAAAACATGTGAAAACTTAGTATTGTGGGGGCCCACGCAATTGCTACATGCTTCACATTTAGTACCCATGGAAAGCCCAAAAGGTGCCCAACACTCCTAACCATGGCCCAACAAGTGTTTTACAATCATTTTATCCAACAATGTCTACAAACTTAATTTCCATAATCAATTTACAAATAACTCACAAGTCCATATGCGTGTTTCTCATAGATGGCATTACGACCCCCATACGCTGCTCGTAACAACCGAAGGCTAGCCGCCCTTATCGCTAAGGAGGTAGCAAATGTCATCCCAACAATTGCAACCCATCTTCAAACTCTTCAGCCGCAAGCTCCAGCAACCACTCATCGTTGCTCGTTTAAGCACTTTCGTAGCTGTAATCCGCCTTACTTCAAAGGCATCAATGGTGCCACCGCACTCCTTACATGGATCGAAGAAATGGAGAGTACTTTCATCCATAGCGAGTGTCCTGAGGACCTGATGGTCCGTCACGCCACAGGGTGCCTCCAAGGTCATGCTCTCACCTGGTGGAACCTAGAAAAACGGGCAAAAGGAGAGGATGTCGCCTTGGGAATGACCTGGTCAACACTAAAGGAACGCATGAGGGAGAAGTTCTGCCCTGACAGCGAATTGCAAACTCTCGAGGAGGAATTCTGGAATCTGAAACAGGTGGGAGGCGACAACGCAACCTACACAAACAGATTCCATGATCTCTCAAGACTCCTACCTCACATGGTTCAACCTATGAAAACTGCAATACGCCGCTACATCAAAGGGTTACCGCGCCAGATCCGTGATTCGGTGACCAGCAGCAGGCCATCTACCCTGGAATCCGCTATTGAAATAGCAGGTCAACTCAACGAGGATAATATGAACGATGGTGTCCTCCCACGCAAGGGTTCAAAGATGACAACTGAAAAGCCGACCCTTGAGACTCCCCTAATTGTCAAGTCCGAGTCCTCACACCGACACGACAAAAAGAAGCGGAAAAGCCATCACCACAACCATGCTGTTATTACCCCTGCTGCGCCTATCACCCAAGTCACCCAACCAAACAAAAAGCCATATACAGGACCTCACCCCCTTTGTAACCATTGTAACTATCACCATATGTCCACCAGCCCGTGTCGCCTTTGTACGACTTGTGGTCGCTATGGCCACTTGGCGGACACATGCCGTGCACCAAAAACTCAGCGACCATTCGCTCTACCCTCAAATCAGCAAACCCAAACCCGGTATCCAACTGGAACATGCTTCAACTGTGGTGACCCCACCCATTTCAGAAACGCGTGTCCTAGGCTTGTCAATATCATTAACACTCAAGCCCAGGCAAATCCAACAATGCAGGTTCCAGCTCCCAAAGGCCGAGCATTTGTCATTACCGCAACCCAAGCACAGACCGATAACAAGGTCGTAAATGGTACGTTTCTCATAAATGACTGCTACGCGTCAGTACTTTTTGATTCAGGTGCCGATAAAAGTTTTGTGTCTTTGGAATTTGAACCCATACTTCACACACCTCGCACGATTCTTGATGAAAAGTTTACCGTAGAAGCCGCCAATGGAAAATACGTTTCACTCAATGCAGTCATTCCAGATTGCACTTTCGATTTTAGCGGTCATAAATTTTCCATCAATTTAGTTCCTATGGAACTTGGTAGTTTCGACATCATCGTGGGAATGGATTGGCTATCCCAAAACCATGCTGAAATAGTATGTTACGAGAAGTTCATTCGTATTCCTCTTGCTGACGGTCAAAGTCTTCGTATTTATGGCGAGACTCATTCGAAAAAGCTTAGTCTTATGTCATGTACTCAAGCTCGATCATATCTACGTAAAGAATACATTGCTTTCTTAGCCCATGTGGTGGAAACAAAGGTCACAGAAAAGAAGATCGAAGATATTCCGATTGTACGAGACTTTCCCGACATCTTTCCCGATAACGTATCTGGACTCCCTCCAGTACGTGAGCTGGAGTTCCGCATCGATCTCGTTCCTGAAGCTGCTCCCATAGCCAAGTCTCCATATCGGTTGGCTCCAACCGAGATGCAAGAATTGGCAAGTCAGCTCCAAGAATTAACCGATAAGGGATTTATCCGCCCTAGTACTTCACCCTGAGGAGCCCCGGTTCTCTTCATCAAAAAGAAAGATGGTTCGTTTCGTATGTGTATCGATTATCGGGAGTTAAATAAATTGACCATCAAGAATCGATATCTGTTACCTCGGATCGACGACCTTTTTGATCAGCTTCAAGGAGCTTCATGCTTCTCAAAAATCGACCTCCGCTCGGGTTATCACCAACTTCGAGTACGGGAAGAAGACATCCCCAAAACCGCTTTCCGAACCCGCTATGGTCATTACGAGTTCACCGTTATGCCTTTTGGCCTAACGAATGCCCCTGCCGCATTCATGGACTTGATGAATCGAGTATTTAAACCTTATCTCGACCATTTTGTTATCGTCTTTATTGATGACATCCTCATTTACTCCAAGTCAAAGGCAGACCATAAAAGACACCTTCGTCTAACTCTCCAAACATTGCAAGGAAATCAGCTCTATGCCAAATTTTCGAAATGCGAGTTTTGGTTAAATGAGGTACAATTCCTCGGTCATATTGTAAGTGACAAGGGTATTTTAGTCGATCCCGCAAAAGTTGAAGCAGTCAAGAATTGGAAAGCCCCACGTACCCCCAAGGAAATTCGGTCATTCCTCGGTTTAGCCGGCTATTATCGGCGTTTCATTTCAAATTTCTCAAAGATCGCTTTACCGCTTACTTTTCTCACTTGCAAGGGTACGCCATTTGATTGGGGACCCAAGCAGGAAGACGCTTTCCAAACTCTTAAACAAAGATTGTGTGACGCTCCAATTCTTACACTCCCTGAAGGATCCGAAGATTTCGTGGTATACTGCGATGCCTCCAATCTCGGTCTAGGTTGTGTTTTGATGCAAAGGGGAAAGGTTATAGCTTACGCATCGCGACAACTCAAAATCCATGAAAGGAATTATACGACTCATGATTTGGAGCTCGGTGCCGTGGTTTTCGCTCTTAAAATTTGGAGGCATTACCTTTACGGCACTAAATGTGTAATTTTCACCGACCACAAGAGCTTGCAACATATTCTTAATCAAAAGGAACTCAACATGAGACAAACACGTTGGGTTGAACTCCTAAATGATTACGAGTGTGAAATACGCTATCATCCGTGCAAGGCGAACGTCGTAGCCGACGCGTTAAGCCGAAAAGAACATGCCAAAGCATTTCATTTAATATGTTCTCCTATCTTGTCCAATCTCAGCGACTGAATTCGAGGAGCCCAACACTCGGCAATTACCGAAAATGACATGCCCACGGGATTGATGGGGAGTTGGAATCTAAATCTGATGGTATTTTCTATTATCAAGATCGCATCTGGATCCCAGATCGCAACAATCTTCGTACATTCCTGATGGAAGAAATCCATAAAACTCGATATTCCATTCATCCGGGCGCTGACAAGATGTATCATGGCTTGAGAACCAATTATTGGTGGTCGGGAATGAAAAAGGATATTGCTTTATTCGTAGCCAAATGTCTTACATGTTCCAGGGTCAAAGCAGAACATCAACGACCCTCTGGACTATTGGTCCAACCGGTAATCCCCGAGTGGAAATGGGAAGCGATCACCATGGATTTCGTAACCAAACTTCCCCGTACCACAAAGGGACATGACAGCATTTGGGTAATCGTTGACCGTTTGACTAAATCTGCTCACTTCCTTCCCATCCGTGAACAGTTCAAGGTCGAACAACTTGCTCAGATTTACATCGACGAGATAGTTAGTTGGCATGGCATCCCTCTCAGCATCATTTCAGATCGTGATGGGAGATTTCTCTCTCGGTTCTGGCAATCACTTCAAGAAGCCATGGGAACCCTCCTCGATCTCAGTACCGCCTATCATCCTCAGACCGATGGTCAATCTGAGAGGACAATTCAAACACTCGAAGATATGTTGAGGGCGTGTGTCTTAGATTTCGGAGGAAGCTGGGACTCTCATTTACCGTTGGTGGAATTCTCCTATAATAACAGTTATCATTCTAGCATCGGGATGCCACCATTTGAGGTATTGTATGGCCGTAAATGCCGATCTCCTATTTGCTGGCATGAAATTGGCGAGTCCCACGTAATTCGCGCAACAGTGGATTCTCCAATCGTTGGTCCTGAGCTTATTCAGGAAACAACCGACAAAATCACTCAGATTCGCAATAACATTCTCACAGCTCGTAGCCGACAAAGAAGTTACGCCGACAAGCGACACAAACCTCTTGAATTTACCGTGGGTGACATGGTCATGTTAAAAGTGTCCCCATGGAAAGGTGTGGTTCGATTTGGACGCAAGGGTAAATTGGCACCCCGCTACGTAGGGCCGTTTAAGATCCTGAAAAGGATCGGACCAGTAGCCTACGAGTTGGATCTACCAATAGAGCTTAATAAAGTTCACCCAGTATTTCATATAGCCAACCTCAAGAAGTGTTTAGCAGACGAGAACCTTCATGTTCCTCTCGAGGATATCCAAATCGACGAGACAATGCAATTTATCGAGAAACCCTTGGAAATTGCCGACCGAAAGGAAAAGCAACTCAAAAGAAGTCGCATTCCCCTGGTCAAGGTCAGGTGGCAGTCAGCACGTGGACCTGAGTATACATGGGAGCGTGAGGATCAAATGCGTACCAAATACCCGCAACTTTTCTCTTAAGGTACTCTTTTCTTAAATTTCGGGACGAAATTTCCTAAAGTAGGGGAGATTGTGACATCCACCTAAAATGGATTCGGGTCAACTCAACCCAATTGGAAATTTAATAAACCCTACTCGAGCTTACTTGACGCTAATAGGATCAAAACCCATATAATACGATATAAATTGACGTTAATAGCAATATAGCATAGTATAACGTTATAACTATAATCAAATTAAATTATGATACCATATTAAAATCAAATCAAAGTATGATGCTCTAATTAAATTAAAAGAATCAAACTTGAATGCTATAATTAAACTTCAAATCAAAGTAGATTGTTATAATCAAATAATAACCTATTTTTTTTATAAAACTCTATTTTTATAAACTCTACATTAAATTTTATAAAATTTTTATATTAGTTAGTGTATTACATAAAGATGCTTGTGCTAGTGGGAAATTATGAAGACCACCAAAAGCCAAAAGTTATTCTCATGGTCTCCCACTCACACCTCCCATCATCTTTCCTTTCATTTTTCTCTCAACACATTATTCTCATCACCACTCAAACCCTCTCTATTCTTTCTCTCACTCTCAATCTCGAAATTCTTCCAAGAAATATCAATTTTCCAGCCAAGAACAATCCCTCATACTCAAATCTCCATCCCTATTGAAGCATTCATCAAGGTATGTTGTTAAAAGTTTCAAATTTATTAATGAAACAAATTAAATCCACCAAAATATCTAAAACTCATTTTATATATAAACCTGATTTTTCTCAGAATCCCATCAATAAAATAAGAAGTTCTGGAAATTTTCAGAAAATAACTTATTTTTATTGAATTACTATAATTATTGCAATAAAATAGGGCAATAATTCACATAAAATACCTTTTGCAGTCAATAAATTCTGGAAAAATTTTGGAACAACCCATATATTGAGTTAAGTGGATTTATAAAGTTTCATGCATTTATATTACTGTTTGATGCTTATTTTGTATTTTATTTTGTTTATAGATAAATAAATGTCAAAATATAGTTATGTATGTTAAAAACTAGATTTTATATTTTTCTCACCTTATTAACATGATAAATACTCCATGACAAAATTTACAGATTTTTGTAAGAGTGTTTGCTTATTTTTCCTGATTTAATGATTATTTAATGGTTTAAATTAATAATAAATAGATACACATGTCCAAAAATTATAAAACCTTATCAGAATATCATATATAACATGTTAATCATAAATAAAAAGTCTAATGAATTTCTCTTAATATTTTCCCATTATTTATGATTTTATTGATTAGTTAATAATGAAAAACATAAGAAATATTTCCCATAGTCCAAAATATCCATATTATTTACAGTAGGCTCAATATAATGTTAGAAAACTATGGTTAATTTTTCAGAAGTTTTGGGAATCATTTATTATTTTTCCCGAATTTTGATGTGGTTTAATTATTAAAATACTAAATAAATACTAAAGCAGTTAAGAAAAATATGAAAATTTTACAGTAATTACTATTTTATGAAATAATGATTTTCTAATAATTTCAGAATGTTTCATTACTGTTTAGTATTTAAAACCATTTTCCTAAATATCTAAGCATGTAAAAATGCATTTTTAATGATTATTTCATATAAATAATTGTTTATAATATATAAAATCTGTAAATACTTATAATTTGACTAGTTATTATTTTAATAAGAAATTATTAAAATCTTGCCTAAAGTGAAAATATAAATTAATTAAGCAAAGTAATTAATTCAATTTAAAATTCATTTAACATATAAATACATTAATATTCAAAACAAAATTTGGATAATTGTTAATTAATCTAATATAAGAATATGTGTCTAATTATTCTTATTAATACTATATTCCCATTTATCGATTCCTAAACCAAAACTATTAATTATAATAGGTTCCACATCGTTTTGACCCGAGCCGTCTATCGTACAACACGCGTATTCCGTTTGGACTAATGTGAGTAATCTACCCCATATTTTATAATTTTCAATACTTTTGGGGTGTATCATGTGGTTTCAATATGTTCCAACTTCATTTTATTATTTTTTCACCATTGAGACATTGTTGAGACATTTATACGTGAATCATTATTTGTATAATTATTGTTTGTTTACGCTACATGTACTTGTAGTGCATTACCATTTTTAGTCTAATCTCCATGACTATGCCCGTATTCTTGAGGTACGTTATGGACAATAATAGCGCTATTGGGTTGACCATCCCGCCTTGGGACGCTAAGGTGATTGATTGCACGTGGTTGAGTGTGTATGATGATTAGATGCTCCATCCTATATATATACATATATATGTATATATAGGGTGAGGACTTATTGTTGTTGTTATCATTTGTTAATCAATTTTTGATTTATAAACTGTTATCTCAATAACACTTGCTTGCCAACTTCAAAAGAAAACAAATTTCAAATTATTCAAACTCACAATTTTCTTTAATAAAACTAGATTACTCACCAACTCTCGTAGTTGACCTGTTTTTACCCATGATGCAGATTTGAAGAATGAAGTTGATGAAAAGTAGGGTATACCTTAGAAACCCACAAGACTATTTAAATTTGATGTAATAAATGTTGTTTGTATTTGAATTTGTATTTGTATGTTGTGGATCTTGTTTGCCTACTTAGTACTTAATTGAATCTAATCATATTATAGCATAGTTGTCATGAGACTTTGAACAATATATCATGCCTTGATCGATTCCGCCAAGGATCGGGGTGTGACAGATTGCATCAAAAGACCAAACACATTCACCGAAGGTATAACTACATTAGACATGAAGTTAAGAATGGTGAAATAAGTATTCACAAGGTTCATACAGATCAGAATTTGGCAGACCCATTCACGAAGCCTTTACCCCAAACTAAGCATGAAAGTCATGCTAAGGGTATAGGACTCCGTTTTTCTAATGAATGGATTTGATTTGTGTTTAGTGTTTTATGAATATGAACTTATGTAAACGACAATAATTATGTAATATATGTGACGTGATGTTTCATTCATAATTTTGTGTTTTATTAGCATGTTTAATCCTTGAATAATTTAGTTATTCTAAATGTCCATAGTTGATCATAGTTGTGGGAGCAATTATGAAGTAAGACTAATATGAATTGGATTGGTTGACTTTTATGGGTAAAAGTAGCAAAAGGTTGCAACCAAATTCATAGGTACTTGTCAGTGAACAAGTATTGGACTTGACCCATTTCAAGATCACTCCATGGATCATTATCATAAGTGATTCTTGAATAAAGGTATTATCATTGTATCCTTTGACCTGAGATACATATTTGGGACTCAAGTGTAGAGTGTACTATGCTTTGATATGGTTCACTGTTGTTCTTGAAATACAGACAACCATAAAGGCCATACTCATGCATAGTATTAACTATATGAGGGGCGTATGTAGTCAAGACGGGATTTGTTCCTCTTATGTGTTGAGAGTTAGACATCTAAGGCACCTGATTGAAAGTTGAACATAAAATGAGAATGATTAAGATCCATGTCTCATGTTCAACATGATGTCTGTGACAAAGGGATAATTGATAGATAACCTTATACATCAA
The DNA here is from genome assembly GCA_023525715.1 of Cichorium intybus. NCBI lineage: Eukaryota > Viridiplantae > Streptophyta > Magnoliopsida > Asterales > Asteraceae > Cichorium > Cichorium intybus. The sequence goes on along the minus strand of CM042012.1, from coordinate 38,547,158 downwards.
TTAGAGCCTCGAGTTTTCTGAAGAATTGAATGTTGTTGAATGGCACAAAATCATGTGTTATTGGGGGCAGTGAAATGTTGCTAGACGTTTACCACTGTCTATATCATTCTGTGATGCAACCTTGTGCAAGTGGGAGATTGTTAGTTCTATATGCTCAAGGATGATCATAAAATGATATTACTAATAGTACATGATCCTATAGGGTCACACCAACAACAAGTTTGACACCAATTGATCATTTAGAATGTTAAATTTGATTTAACATCAAATGATACTAAAACTGCAATTAATCTTGTAGGTTATTATTATTTGAGGTAAATAAAAATAACTACAAAATTAAAGGTTGATTAGTAATTCATATGTGATGAATTAATTAAGTGTAACAATTAAATTGTTTAAATTGTTAAACGATTTAATTGATTTATAAGTAAGCCTTTTATTTAATTTAATTGGTAAATTAAATAATATATATATATATATTGTTATATATATATATATATATATATATATATATATATATATATATATATATATATATATATATATATATATATGTATATAATTATACAATTAAGATTGTATATTTAGATGGTTTATTTATGTATATGATTATGGGTTAAATGTTATCCCATTAAAGAAATAAGAAGATGTATTATTTATAAGCTTATTATTATCTAAGTTTTATAAATAATAACAACCCACTAGCACTCCATTTGTCATCATAAAATCACCCATATTGGAAGGAAAAGAATGCATTAAGAACTTAAAAGAGGTGGAAGATGCTTTGTGTCTTCTAGCTTTTGATTATAGAAATCAAATGGGACTTTCTTTTAAGCTAGTTGCATGTGCTTTTCTTTTCTTTTGGGGTGATATAATGGCCGAGATTTAGAGGTGCATATGTGATCATTCTTGCTTCAAAAATCAGCCAAATAACTCTCCTTAAGTGCTTAGCAAAATTGGTTTTTGGTTTCATAAGAAAAGGAGTCTTATCTTGCAAGTTGTGGAACTAGCATTCAAGGGTGGTCAAGCTTGTGGTGGATCAACTATAGAGGGATTCTAACTTGATTCCTAGCTATCAAAATCATCCAAACCAAACCCAATAAGAAAAGGTTATGATCTTGAACTTAATCTATGTTTGTTCTTCATCTTATCTCTACATGCATGTAGCATGATCCTCTTGAAAATGGAATTTGTGTTCATGATTTTATGCTTCCGTTGCAAACTCTTGTTTTTGAAACTAATTACATGAACCATGATTTCCAACAGACGGAACATGTCGCACTTGCCAATTTCACAAAAGGGTTGAAGCCCAGTATAAGGAACGAGATACGGATGTGGGCTCCTGAGCAATTGGGCTGTGCGATAGATCTAGCCCAACAGATAGAAGAAAAAAATCGTGCCCTAAGGGCTAGTGGGTTTGGATCACTGGGAAACCGATCCAACAATTCGTCGTTTACAAAAACCACAGGAGGGGTGACGTACGTATCAAACAACACCGCCTCTAAGAACTACACTTATTATCGGTGTAACCAAGGGGAGGATCGACCTTTGACGGAAGCCCAAATCAGTGAAAAGAGAGCAAGGAGGGCTTTGTTATAAGTGTGATGAGAAGTGGCATCGCAATCACAAGTGTAGAACGCAGGTCAATGTAATTTTGATGGAGGAAGAAGACGACGAGGAAGCCACTGGTGACCCTCCGATTGAAGAAAACAAGAAACCCACCCCAAGGCTAGAATCGACAGAAATTTCAACCCTAATTGAGGTATCTCTAAACTCGGTAGCTGGATTAACCTCTCCCAAAACTATGAAACTCGCAGGGAAGATTGGGAATCAGAATGTCGTCACCCTAATCGACCCTGGAGCGACACATAATTTCATTGCCGACCACTTGGTTCATGAGTTGGAACTTTCGATCACCGACACCGAACCTTATGGGGTCAGGATGGGCACCAGAGATAGCGAACCGGGGAGAGGAGTGTGCCAAGGTGTGTTATTGCAACTGCAGGAGGTAGACATCGTGGAGGAATTCCTTCCGTTGAGGCTTGGGAGTGTGGATGTGCTATTGGGGGTGAAATGGTTGGAGACACTGGGTACCACTTAGACAAATTGGAAAGAGAAAACCTTGGCTTTTGACTTGGGAAATCGTTGGGTCAAACTCAAGGGGGAATCGGGTCTCGGAAAATCGTTAGTTTCACTACGAACCATGGAGAAAGAAATAATACGTGAAAAGGGAGGAATTATGTTGGAATTTTGTAATCAGGACCGCCAACCGATAACCCCACAGGATATTCCGGAATTCTTGCTTCCCGCACTCAAACAGTTTCAAGAACTTTTTCAGGAACCAACCGGTTTACCCCTAAGAGACATATAGAGCATCGTATCGAACTCAAAGAAGGCACTAGTCCTATTAGCGTAAGACCCTACCGGTACCCCCACTTCCAAAAAGAAGAGATCGAAAGGGTGATCAAGGAGATGCTTATGGCGGGAATTATTCAAGTCCGCAACAGTCCGTATTCTAGCCCCGTAATCTTGGTGAAAAAGAAGAACGGTTCGTGGAGGTTTTGTGTCGACTACCGAGCCCTTAACCGTACCACCGTACCGGACAAATTTCCCATACCGGTAATAGATGAACTCTTAGACGAACTTCACGGGTCAACGGTTTTTAGAAAGCTTGATCTCCGTTCGGGTTACCACCAGATTCGTGTCCGTGTGGAGGATGTTCATAAGATGGCTTTTCGTACGCACGATGGTCACTATGAATTCAAGGTGATGCCGTTTGGATTAACAAACGTGTCGGCCACCTTCCAATCGCTAATGAACGGTATCTTTCGCCCGTTTTTGAGGAAATTCATCCTTGTCTTCTTCGACTACATTCTTATTTACAGCCCCAACCAAGAATTACACCAACAACACGTAACCGCGACATTAGAGATTTTGAAGAAACACAGGTTCTTTCTGAATTTCAAGAAATGTGAGTTTGGGAAGAAACAATTATCATACTTGGGGCACGAAATTTCAGCAAATGGTGCGTCGGCAGAGGCTTCAAAGATACAAGCGATAATAGATTGGCCTACTCCAAAGAACTTAAAAGAATTGCGCGGATTCTTAGGCTTAACGGGGTACTATCGTAAATTTGTTCGGGGCTACGCGAGTATAGTCACTCCTCTTACGGATCAGTTAAGGAAGGATTGTTTTGGATGGAATGAAAGCGCGGATGAAGCCTTCAAGAGACTCAAGACAGCGATGACAACTGTCCCTGTCTTAGCCATGCCGGACTTCAAGAAAATGTTTGTGGTGGAAACCGACGCCTCGGGGTTTGGGATGGGTGCGGTTCTTATGTAAGACAACCAACCCATTGCTTATTACAGTAGCACACTTGGAATTAAAGCTCTGGAAAAATCCATCTATGAGAAAGAGTTAATGGCCATCGTTAAGGCCGTGATGAAATGGAGGCCGTATTTGCTCGGAAGGAAGTTTATGGTTCGAACAGATCAACTTAGTTTAAAGTACATTCTCGAACAAAGGGTGGTTGGAAGCGATTATCAAAAATGGGTTACGAAATTGATGGGATTCGACTTCGACATTCAGTACCAAACGGGGGCAAGTAATAGAGTTGCAGACGCGCTGTTCCGAAAAGAGACAAACATCCAACTCGAAACCTTGGAGATCGGTTGTTGGAAATTTTGGGACCGACTAAAGGAGGAATTGGCTCAAGATGAACTGATTAACAAACTGAAAACTGAATTGGATGACAATCCGAACAGTCACAAGGGATTCGCGCTGTTCCGGGGAAATCTTTTATACAAGGGCAGATTGGTCATTCCGGAAAAGTCGACATTGATTCCGGAACTGATCAAGGAGTTTCACGCGTCCCCAATGGGAGGCCATGCTGGTGAGAAGAAAACTTATAAAAGAGCGGTAGCGGAAGTTTTTTGCGCCGACATGAAGGTCGGTATTATTAAATTTGTAAAAAATTGTCAGGTGTGCCAACGGCATAAAAGTCTTACTTCCTCTCCCGCCGGATTGATTCAGCCCATACTCCTACCCGCCCAGGGTTGGGAAGAAATTACGATGGATTTTCTAGAGGGCCTCCCTCGATCCGATAGTTGGGATACCATATGGGTGGTGGTGGATAGGTTGAGCAAGTACGCGCATTTCATTCCCCTCCGACACCCCTTTTCTGCGACCACCGTGGCTGATAAATTCATGAAGGAGATTGTGAGATTACATGGGTTACCGACTGCTATAATTAGCGATCGAGACCGTATTTTCTTGAGTCAATTTTGGCATGAACTGTTCCGGATGCACGGGGTGGAACTCAAGAGAAGCACAGCGTACCATCCACAATCGGATGGACAATCTGAAGTGGTGAACCGGTGCCTTGAAACCTATTTGTAGTGCTTTTGTTCGGAAAAACCCAAGAGTTGGGCCAAGTGGTTAGCATGGGCTGAGTTTTGGTATAACTCCTCCTTTCATTCTTCGACTAAGATAAGCCCATTCAAGGCCCTATATGGGCGTGACCCGCCCCCAATCATCCAATATGAAGGACAGTCGACAACCTTGGATGCCCTTGACAAGAGTCTTGAAGACAGGGATACCATTTTGGATGACCTCAGGATGAATTTGCTTCGAGCCCAACAGAAAATGGAGTATCAAGCAAACAAGAAGAGAACCGATAGAGAATACGAAGTGGGCGACTTAGTTTACTTAAAGCTTAGACCTTACTGGCAACAAAGCTTAGCAAAAAGACGTTACGAGAAGCTCGCGGTGAGGTATTACGGACCTTACCCAATTATTCAAAGAATTGGGAAGGTGGCCTACCGACTTGACTTACCAGAAACTTCAGCCATCCATCCAACCTTCCACGTGTCACAACTCAGGCCTGCATTCGGTATACTAGAAAGACGAACCGAAATTCCAAAACAACTTGATACGGAATTAGAATTGGTAGTCCAACCAGCAACCTTGCAAGGAGTTAGAATGAAGAGAGGAAGCGATTCGAATGAAAAAGAAGTTTTGATCCAATGGGAGGGATTAACTGAAGCGGAAGCCACTTGGGAGGACTACAACAAAATGAATCAACTTTTTATGGAGTTTCACCTTGAAGACAAGGTGGAAGTTTGGGAGGCGGGTATTGATAAGCCCCCCACCATGCTGGTTTACCGAAGGAGGAATCGTAGGGGTAAATCAGTCAAAAACAATAATTAAATCCTTATTCTTGTTTAGTAGATATGGTGGCCACTTTCTTGGTCGAGTGTCAGTTTGTGCGTCGTAGGTTGTCCACCTGGTGTGGTCCCTCCGTTTAGTTATTATGTCCTTACATTGTTTCTTTTTGGGTAGCGAGTTACTATGACCATTGGAGAGATCCCACCTCTAGAACGTTGAGAAATCCTTGTGTTATTTGAATCATTTGGGTATTGTTGCAGCAATTACTGTTTGAGTAGAAGAATCCTCTTGTTTGGGTTTTATCAGGAGGTGTTTAGGAAAATGAGATTTCAATATAGTAATTTCATTTTTTTTTCTAGGCTTTTTAATTGGTGATTTGGTATCCTTTCTATCCGGTAAACCTCTTGATAAAATCTTGGATGAGTTTTTTCATACTGCCAACATTCAAATCAGTTAATTTGAGTATGATATTTGGCATGCATGCCTTGTGTGTGTTTTGAAGATGAATTAATAAAATATTTGAACTTGTAGAGTAAGTAGATTATTGAAAAAGACACAAAACATGGATAATCTGATTTGCAACCAAATATTAGAGGAGTGTGCTAATGGTTCAACAAAAGATGGAAAAAGGTTAAAAACTAAACCGAAAAATCATCAGGCAGATTTCAAATTGTTTTTATTAGAATAGAAACCTTTACAAATTATGAAAGTTGTGAATCTTGTGTAGCTATTTGGAGTTTGCCATTCTATCATTTGCAATTAGGAATATCTTGATTTACTCTTAAATTTTAAAATACAACTCTAAAAGCTTTGATGTGTCTTCAACTCTAAAATAAAACTAAGATTAATGAGCGATATGATTAATTTGTGACATAGATGAAAAATGTTTTTTGTTAAATTTGAATTTCTTTATGACATTTGCTAATTTGCAGAGTATTGGGAATTGATGCTAGGTCGTATACTTTGGTGATGGAAACCTATGAGATGCAACAAATGATTTAAATCCTGATAATAAGCTTGGCAAGAGTGGTTTTGGACCTATTTACAAGGTAATATTTTATTATTGTATCAAGGATCCATTATCGCTTCTTTAAGTTGAACTAAACCATGATTGGTTGGATGGAATGTCGAAAAAATGAAATGATTAGAGTAATAAAATAATTCATTATCCCCTCATGTTCGGTGTCGAAATGGAATATGGTTTTTCATATGAGTTCTTATAGTATGTTTAAATACAAAGTATAACGTTATAAACTCTTTTATTTGCTAATCATTAAAACGACTAAGGGGGTGTTTAGGAAAATGGGATTTCAATATAGTAATTTCATTTTTTTCTAGGCTTTTTAATTGGTGAGTTGGTATCCTTTCTATCTGGTAAACCTCTTGATAAAATCTTGGGTGAGTTTTTTCATACTGCCAACATTCAAATCAGTTAATTTGAGTATGATATTTGGCATGCATGTCTTGTGTGTGTTTTGAAGATGAATTAATAAAATGTTTGAACTTGTAGAGTAAGTAGATTATTAAAAAAGACAGAAAACATGGATAATCTGATTTGCAACCAAATACTAGAGGAGTGTGCTAATGGTTCAACAAAAGATGGAAAAAGGTTAAAAACTAAACCGAAAAATCATTTCAAATTTTTTATTAGAATAGAAACCTTTACAAATTATGAAAGTTGTGAATCTTGTGTAGCTATTTGGAGTTTGCCATTCTGTCATTTGCAATTAGGAATATCTTGATTTACTCTTAAATTTTAAACTACAACTCTAAAAGCTTTGATGCGTCTTCAACTCTAAAATAAAACTGAGATTAATGAGCGAAGTGATTAATTTGTGACATAGATGAAAAATGTTTTTTTGTTAAATTTGAATTTCATTATGACATTTGCTAATTTGAAGAGTATTGGGAATTGATGCTAGGTCGTATACTTTGGTGATGGAAACCTATGAGACACAACAAATGATTTAAATCCTGATAATAAGCTTGGCAAGAGTGGTTTTGGACTTATTTACAAGGTAATTTTTTTATTATTGTATCAAGGATCCATTATCGCTTCTTTAAGTTGAACTAAACCATGATTGGTTGGATGGAATGTCGAAAAAATGAAATGATTAGAGTAATAAAATAATTCATTATCCCTGCTCATGTTCGGTGTCGAAATGGAATATGGTTTTTCATATGAGTTCTTATAGTATGTTTAAATACAAAGTATAACGTTATAAACTATTTTATTTGCTAATCATTAAAACGACTAAGGGGGTGTTTGGGATAGCTTCTTTAAGGTGTTTATCGACTTATTCCGGTTTGATATCGTTAATAGAGAGTTTTAAGTGCTTAGATGAGAATATTGCATAAACACTTATTGACTTAAATAAACAGTTTTTATAAGTTACTTCTCCCTTACTTACTTATTGACTTATTTAAGGAGTTTCTAATAAGTAGTTTTATTATTATACACATAAACAACATTTGCCAAACACTAAAAAATGACTTATCAACTTTTTACATTTTGGTAACGGATAAGATAAACCAAACACATTTTCTAAAACTCCGTTTTCACACCGGGTAAACTAATAAACATTTTTAATAAAAAAAAAAAACATAAGTTGTTCTAAATAAGCAATCCCAAACACCCTCTAAAACGGGAGGCTTCGTATAGCTAATAAACTTTTATTTACAAAAACATAAAAAAGCTCGTAAGAACCCAGACGACAATTAAAATATTAAAAATATGTAGAGTCTAATTACAATAATAATTAATGATATAGATTTGTTTAATTAAATTTTACATAAATAAAGCGAGTTATATTACATTTTGTAATTCCATTCAATGATATGATGAAAAAACACCTTCGTGAATGAAAGTCAAAGAAATCACACACTACCTTAAAATCTATTTGATTTTTAACTAGACACACTTGATGATGGAAGATCGGAAGAGTGATAGCCATAAAACAACTCCTCAATAGCCTCACACCAACGCAAGTATAATTCTTTGCAAATATTGGCCACAATATCAATTGTTCAACATCTCATCAAACTGTGTATGTTGCATAGATGTAGAAAAATGTCTTCTCTTCTACGAGTATCTCAGCAAGAGTTTTGATCAAACATTATTCGGTAAGAAAGTTACATAATTTTAAACATAAAATATAAAGTACTAAAGTACAATGATATATAAGGTTACACTTATTGGGTCAATGTTGTAGGAATATGAAGCAACAAATTGTCGCTCACATGGTGAACACATTTTCAAATATGCATGAGGTTAGCAGGGGGTCTCTCATATCTCCATGAGAAATCGTGCTTACGGATACTACTGGAAGCATGCCTTACGGACGACAACGAAAACGACAACAACAAAGACGACAATGCCGCCGCCGCCGACGACAACACCACCACGAATAGATGAGGCCATTTGATCGAGTGGGTAAGTTCCCCCTCCCCCCACCCCCCCCCCCCCCCCCCCCAACACACACACACACACAGCCTCACAATATGAGATATACATGTACGTCATTTGACATTCAAAATAAGAAAGTTGTATGTATATATGTATATGTATATATGCGTATATGTATGTTTATATGTATGTGTATGTATGTATATGTATGTGTATGTGTATGTATAATTCATTTTCTTTGATTAAATGGGTCCAAACAATAGTCTAACTCAATAGCCCAATATAAAAGTAATCTACCAAGGACATAAGCCTAATTTCGTTTAATTAATTTTAAGCCGAATAAATTTAAGTGCTTATGTCACTAAACTTAGTTCAATGGCCCAAGGTACAAGCCGAACAACATAACCCAACAAGATGGCCTGTTCTGAATCGTTTATGCCCAGCATAAGGAAATTCACAAAGAGGCCCAAAGGCTACACGGAGCTGGCCCAAATGGAAACAGGCTCACAAGCCTTACCTAATCGACGATGAATCTCGTTGTTGCCTCGTCGCCACGCCGACCGGTGACTGCCTTCCGGCCATGCCTCCTTCTCCGGTGAGACACTGATCTCTCTTACCACCCAATCTTCTCCCCTGGTGACAAGGACCCAGTCCCGCCTTCTTTCAACTTCCTTGGTCAAACAAATTAAATAATAATAATAATAATAAAAGCTTCCATGACAAGTTAAATTATTCAAGTCAACGTCAAGAAGATTTTGGGCAAAAGCTTCCATGACAATCTGTTTTCTCTGTTTACTCATCAGCTTCGGTGACAATCTTTTCCCATAAATATAACACCTTGAATACCCTCTTCTTCAACGCTTTCAACCCAGTCCCAAAATGGTGAACACCAGAGCCAAAACCAAGAAAATCCACAACACCATAAACCTCAGGTTCTCGGAGGCTGCCATGGCGGACTCCAATCATCTGGCCACAGAGTCTGGAGCTCTAATCGGTTCCAACGATGATCTCTTAATGGAAATTGTTCTACGACTGCCTGTTACCTCTGTTCTTCGATTCAAATCTGTATCCAAACACTGGCGATCCCTTTTGAGTCACCATCGTTTTACCTTGCAGTATAAAAACGCTTCGACCTCTCCTGGGTTTTTTGCTTGCAATTTGTACGTTCCATTTGATGTTGACAACCAAAGCACTCCTCCCTTTCGTGATCTGGACTTCTATCCTGATCCTTACGGTATTAAAATCATGCAATCTTGTAACGGATTGTTGCTTTGTCGTAGCAATCGAGGGGACGAACGTGTTCATAAGTATTACGTATTTAATCCCACCACCAACCAATTTGCGGTCATCCCATCAGTTCTCGGAGGCATGGCTGTTCGTAAAAACATTTATTTGATGGGTCTGGCATTTCATCAAACAGATTGCGTTCATTACAAGGTTGTTTGCTTTCATCGTGCTAACCATAACCGTGACGAGCCGTTTAAGATTCAAATATACTCCTCCAATACAGGTAAATGGAAGATTTCAGAAGCATCTTTCGTTTTATCTGCTCCTTATGCATCCTTCAACTATATAGTTTATCATAATCAAGCGATCCACTGGGCTCCCTGCTGTGTTAATCCCTTGTACTTCAAGCTCGACACAGAAGAGTTGAAATCGCTGCCATTACCGGTGTCGGCGGCATCTTCTAAAGGTTATCAAAATGGGAATATTCCGGTTTACTTTGGGGAATCACAAGGTCATCTGCATTTAGTGGAGACAGCCGATCAAAGCCAAAGACACCTGCACGTGTTTGAGATGTTGAACGATCATTCTGGGTGGTTTCTCAAATACCAAGTGGAGCTTCAAGAGATTTTTAATGCTTACCCGGAGATGGCCAGTCGCATCATACACCCATCCAACCCGCATTATTACCAATTCGAAGTCTTTGATGTGGTTAGGGGCGAAAACGATGATGAAACATTCATGGTGATCAGAATTTCAGGAAAGGTGATAAGGTACAATGTTGTAGAGAAGAGTTTCAACCAGATATCTGATTTGTATGCACGAATTAGGCGCTTAAATGTTCATCGTTATATTCAATCCTTTGTTTCTTTCTAACACGAATAACGATCAATTTGTGTGTAAAATTTCCAAAATTATTGTGCTTTATGTTTGTAAACAAGAGAGTCGAGTTTGGGAAAATGTTGCCCCAGTGTTTTCTTATGCCAATAATAATGTAATTCTCTTATGATGTACTTATAAATAAACAAATTGACCAAAACAACGTTACATGATTATCTAACAACTTTCCCATTTCACCATTTCTACAGGGATTTGTTGCAAAAATTTTGGCTCGTGATTTATTTATTAAAAATCTTAACAGATTCAAGTCGATATGAAGAAATACTTGGGCAACGCATCATTCGCAATGTTGTTTTCTGTTTAATATCACCTTCCGTTGCAATCTTTCAACATGGAAACACACCTTAAATAATAAATAAACCTCTTCTTCAACGCTATCAACGCCCTACTCCAAAAATGGTTAACACCAGATCGCAAATGACGAAACTCCAAAAGCAGTCTGGAGTTTTGATCGGCTCCAACGATGATATTTTAACCCAAATCCTTCTCCGACTGCCGGTTACCTCTGTTTTCCGATTCAAATCTTTATCCAAACAATGGCAATCCCTTTTGAGTCACCGGAGTTTCACCCTTCTGTATAAAAATGCTGCGATCTGTTCTGGCTATTTTGTTGACAACTTTTATGTTCCATTTGATGTTGAAGTTGCAAGAGCTCCTCCATCTTATAATCTGGACTTCTATCCTGATCGTCACGGTATTAGAATCTTGCAATCTTGTAATGGATTGCTGCTTTGCTGTAGCGATGGAGGGATCCAGCGTGATTGTAAATATTACGTATTCAATCCCACCACCAAGCAATTTGCTCTCATCCCATCGGTTCCTGGGGGCGGTAATGTTCGTAGAACTATCTGTTTTATGGGCCTGGCATTTCATCAAACGGATTGTGTTCACTACAAAGTTGTTTGCCTTCGCTATATTAAGCGTGATCAGGATCTGTTTCAGATTCAAATCTACTCCGCTGATAAACGGAAATGGAAGATTACAGATCAAACTTTCTCTGCGCCTTATTACACGCCCTTCAGCCACGGCGTTTATTTACATCAAGCGATTCACTGGACTCACTCCGTTGGTATTCCAATTTACTTTAAGCTTGACACAGAAGAGTTGAAATCGATTCCCTCAAACTTTAAGATCGGCACCAAAAACTTTATTAGAGATTATCATGACGGTGCAAAGTTCCTTTACTTTGGGGAGTCACGAGGCCATTTGCATTTGGTTCAGAGAGCTCATGAGAGCCATTTACTCCTAAACATGTACGAGATGTTGAACGATCGTTCGGGGTGGTTCCTAAAATATAAAGTGGAGCTTGCTGAGCTCCTGAAAGCTTACCGGGAGATGGAGATGAACTGTAGAAACCTAGCTCCATCGATCCATCGTCTTTTCAATTCCCAAGTGGTAGATGTAGTTAGGGGCGAAGAAGAAGATGAAACCTTCATGGTGATCCAAATTCCGGGGAAGATCATAAGGTACAATGTACGTGAAAAGAGTTTCAAGCTGATGTTCGATCAGAGCGCTAGTCTCCATGGACCAATCCAGCGCTGGGAAGCTTATCGTTACATTGAAACCATAGTTTCTTTTTAAAATGTAGATAGTGTTTCCTTTCTCAAGATTCTAAATCATAAAAAAATAGCTGCGTAATCCTTCTTAGCAATAACATTTTTATATTTTATTATCTATATATTAACAATAGTTTTAACCTATAATAATGATATGTGTAGAAACTTCTAAAACAAATACGAGTTTTGTAACATTCAAAAATTTTATGAAAAACCAAGGAGATGTATAGATCAAGGAATGAGAAACCAATGACATGTATACATCTAGGAAATGATGGAAGGTAGGTAACTTGCATAAAGTAGAGGGAAAGAGTAAAAGAAAGGAACTTAGAAGTATGAATCAATGGATAGAATCCAAGTAGGGTAATGCCAAATTAGAATGCTAGTTGATGCAACAAATTGAGATGTGTTAAACTAATCTTTTAAGATTTGAAATAAGTGAGATAATCCAAAGAAGTACATAACTACCAAAGGATAATGGTAGAATTGAATTAATATGTACAAGAATACAAGAAAATAGTAAAGGAAAGGAAATAAGTAAAAAATGTTGGTAATAGACTATTAAAAGAAAGAATTGAAGCGAAATACCATCAAGAACCTAGTTTAAAGGTTTAGTCAAATTTGAGCTTTTGTGAGCACGGCTAAACCCCATCTCTTTTTAAGGTTATGTTTGATATATGATGGAATAGAATCCCGGAGGACTGAAATGGGCAACGTAATGTAATTAGAAATGTAATGAAATTGATTATTATATTTCATTGTCATATTTGGTTGACTTGAAGGAATGAAATAGGTCATTCAAACATATTATTGGTTATCCATATATAGAATACAAAATAAAGTAAATTTGAAATGTGTAACGGGGAGAACCTGGTAATGGTAATCCTGGTTAGGGTGGTTACTTTAGAAAAAAATTGAGTGGTTAAAGTTGAAAAAAAAATGTCCATATTCCTACATTTATGTTTCTTTGGAGAAAATGACAAACATTCCATAAAAGAATATCAATATGCTTCGCAAGTAGCCCGGAGTCATCGCGGGTGAACCTCCGTGGCCACAAAGGGGGTTTTGATCCTCCTTGGATTAGAGCATGTGACCTCGTGACCTTTGACCATATTTGGAGCATGCTTTGCCATCGGTTATGGGTTTGGCTTCACATATTCAATTTTTGGTTTCACACGGTCACAAGTTTAATTTTGGTTTTTGGTTACCACCATTCCTCACAAATATTTTTGCACGTTTGGTTTTTCTTTATTTTCACTTTTTCTTTTCAGGGTTTTAAGAAAATGGGATTTCCATATAGTAATTTCATATTTTTTTTCTAGGCTTTTTAATTGGTGAGTTCGTATCCTTTCTATCTGGTAAACCTCTTGATAAAATCTTGGGTGAGTTTCTTCTTACTGCCAACATTTAAATCAGTTAATTTGAGGATGATATTTGGCATGCATGTCTTGTGTGTTTTTGAAGATGAATTAATAGAGTATTTGAACTTGGGTAGTAAGGAGGTTGAAAAAGACAAAAACATGGATAACCTGATTTGCAACCAAATACTAGAGGAGTGTGATAATAGTTCAACAAAAGATGGAAAATACTAAACCGAAAAATCATCAGGCAAATTTCAAATTTTTTTAATATAATTTAAACCTTTACAAATTATAAAAGTTGTGAACCTTGTGTAGCTATTTGGAGTTTGCCATTCTATCCTTTGCAATTTAGGAATATCTTGATTTACTCTTAAATTTTAAACTACAACTCTAAAAGCTTTGATGCGTCTTCAACCCTAAAATAAAACGGAGATTAATGAGCGAAGTGATTAATTGGCGAGTTATGTCATCAAGAGTACTTTGTCATCATGGTGTGCATAAATTTTTTGGAAACGGCGCGGGAGTCGAACACCTTGTGACGGGTTTTCAACCGTCCCTCATTGTTTGACACTCCAAAGTGTCAACCCCCCACCTCACCTGGGAAAATCCCCCACAGGGGCTTGGAACCGGGATCGAACCCGGAACCTCCTCCCACATGGGTATATAACCCGATGCATCACTACCAGCTAGGCTGGAGATCACTTGCTGGTGTGCATAAATGGCATGTTTTCATGTAGTCGGTTTCTCAACTCTTTTTTTCTCTTGATCCTTGACAAAATGACAAGACTATCTTTTACTTATATTTTATAAGATTTCATCCCTAGTGTAAGTAACAATCCACCTTACAATAACAAGAAGAATAATGCCGGTTTGATTTGTGGTGATTTTGGTTCCAATTGGAGTTATAAGCTTTTTGACATTATTAACCTTGTATATCTTCGTCAGCAAAGGGAAAGGAGGGATACATATGACAATTATGATGAAGGTGGTTTTTTGTGAATCATTCTTTATTTGTGACATAGATGAAAAATGTTTTCTGTTAATTTGAATTTCTTTATGACATTTGCTAATTTGCAAAATGTTCCCCTGGTCTTGTTTTTGATGATATTCTGTTGTTGTCTTTCAATTGGATTAAGCATAGATCTAAGTTTTCTTTTCTTAGTTGGTTTAGTTGGTTAATTAGTCCTTGCTCTTCCATGTAATTGTACTCTTTGTTTCTAGACTAGCATCTTGCTAGTTTTTGTTTTATGCATGCAGCCGTTCAAAAAAAAAAAATTTGCTAATTTGCAGAGTATCTGGGAATTGACGCAAGGGCGTATACTTTGGTGATGGAAACCTATGAGATGCAACAACTTATTTTAATCCTGATAATAAGCTTGGGAAGAGTGGTTTTGGACCTGTTTACAAGGTAATCTTTTAATTATCTTATCAATGATCCATTTTGGCTTCTTTAAGTTGACTAAATCATGACTAACCCATGATTGGTTGGATGGAATGACCAAAAAAATGAAATGATTAGAGTAATAAATTGATTCATTATCCTTGCTCATGTTCGGTGTCGAAATGGAATATGTTTTTTCATATGAGTTCTTATAGTACGTTTAAATACAACGTATAATTGTTATAAACTTTTTTTATAATCTCTAAAATGACTAAAACGGGAGGCGTCGTATAACTAATAAACTTTTATTAACAAAAACATAAAAAAGCTCGTAAAAACCCAAATAAGCGACAATTAAAATATTAAAAATATGTAGAGTCTAATTACAATAATAATAAATAATAAAGATCTGTTTCATTAAATTTTACATAAATAAAATGGGTTATATTACATTTTGTAATGCCATTCCATGATATGATGAAAAAACACCTCAGGGAATGAAAGTCAAGAAAATTGAATGAAACACATTTATTCACAAATGGTCCAATCTATTTAAAAAAAATTAGAACAACAAATCTAACATATCTAACCTACTTCTAAACTACACCTTAAATTCCACATATGCCTCTGACGAGGCTTGGACCCTCAATCTCAAGGAGAGAGGGCAACACCTCGTACCGCTGGGATAGAAACCATTTGGTCGTTCTATTTAAATAATAGTTTTTTTTCATTCTAACGGATTGAACTATTCCAGTCCTTCCCCTACCACACACTTCCTTAAAATCTATTTGATTTTAAACTATAGACACTTGATGATGGAACCACACACTTCCTTAAAATCTATTTGATTTTAAACTATAGACACTTGATGATGGAAGACTGGAAGAGTAATAGCCATAAAACAATTCCTCAATAGCCTCACACCAATGCAAGTATTAATTCGTACGTAGCAGAAATTCGCCACAATATCCATTGTTCAACATCTCATCAAACTGCGTATGTTGCATAGATGTAGAAAAATGTCTTCCCTTCTACGAGTATCTCAGCAAGAGTTTTGATTAAACATTATTCAGTAAGAAAATTACATAATTTTAAACATAAAATATAAAGTACTAAAGTACAATGATGTAAGATTACACTTTTTGGGTCTATGTTGTAGGAAGCAACAAATTGTCGCTTACATGGTGAACACGTTTTCAAATATGTGTGGGATTAGCAGGGGGGTCTCTCATATCTCCATAAAAAATCGCGTTTATGGACACTATTGGAAGCATGCCTTATTCGTCTCTATTCTGTCAACCGGTATCCTAATTATTTCTTTTTATTTATATTTCAAAATAGTACTTATATAAAATAATAATAATAATAATAATAATAATAATAATAATAATAGAAATAATAATAATAACAACAACAACAGTAATATTATTATTACTAAAAGCAACAAAAACAGTAATAATAAGGGCAAAATACAGAAAAGCCCCACTATTCATCAACTCATATTCAGAAAAACCCTTCAATTATATATGTTTGCAAATTAACCATTTTCTTTAAGTTGACCTTTCAAATTAATATAAATTCCCGGTTCTTATACTGTAACCGGTTTTTTTAAATGACCTGGCAACTAAAAAAATTAAAAATGGCATGGATAATAAAACATGGGTTTAATAACATTAAATTGAATCACCGGTCAAACAAAACCCTTACACGGTTCTCTCTCTCGCTCATCAATCGCTTTCCTTCTCTCTCGCTAATTAGTCACGATTTCTAGTCTCTCACTTCATCAATCTCTGTACGACTCAATCGCTGTACGACTTAATCGTTGTATCAGAGTCGAATCTAATTGTAGGGTTCGACGAAGTGAAGCAGGAAACCCTCGAATCAATGGCTGCTTCTTATTCATCTTCGTCAAACGCTAGTTGCAGACCTGTAAAACACCTGAAACGAAAAGAAGATAAGGATTATTGTAGATGTGGATATGAATCGATAATGTGGGTATCAACTACAGTTAAGAACCCTAAAAGACGATTTTACAAGTGTCCTAATTGGGTAAGTTTTTAACCTAATTTCTACCTCTCAGCTAAATATTACATCTGTTTCAGTTTCAGATGATCTTAATCTGCTTACAGTTTGTTTTGGTTTAATAATTAGAATTGATATTGGATTTTACGTATGTTCTTAATGTGGTTACTGTTAGTTGTAGTTATGATTGTAAAAGTGTTTTTTTGACTTACTTTCTACCTCTCTGCTCAGAATACAAGTAAAGATTGCAGGTATTTTGATTGGGTTGATACGGAATTGAGCGATTACTATAAAGAAGAAATGAATAAGCTTATCCTTAAATCAAATGGCAAGAATCCGGAGAAGAGAAATGATGCGGATAGAGTGATTGTAAGCTTATTGGCATTTGTCTTTGTTCTCATTATCGGTTGGTTTTCAATTGGTGTATTTGGGTATTAAGGTTGTAAGGTTATGTACTATGTAGTGGTTATAACAATGTACTTTAGTTTGAAATGTTGTATCTTTGTTTTTGTTGTTGTATAACAATGTACTTTAGTTTGAAATGTGGTTATAACAATGTACTTTAGTTTGAAATGCTGTATCTTTGTTTTTGTTGTTGTGTAACAACGTATTCTAGTTTGAAATGTGGTTATAACAATGTACTTTACTTTGAAATGTTGTATATGATGTTTTATCTTTGTTTTTGTTGTTGTATAACAATGTACTTTAGTTTGAAATGTGGTTATAACAATGTACTTTAGTTTGTTGTTGTATCTTTGCAGTTTTTTAACTTGGTCTATGTTTGCAGATTTATAACAAAATTGGTCCAAGTTTGCAGGTTTTTAACAGATTTGGTCCCTGTTTGCTGGTTTTTAACATATTTGGTCCCTGTTTGCAGTTTATTTAACAAATTTGGTCCCTGTTTGCAGTTTTTAACAGATTTGGTCCCTGTTTGCAGGTTTTTAACAGATTTGGTCCCTCTTTGCAAGTTTTTAACATATTTGGTCCTTGTTTGGTGGTTTTTAACAGATTGCGTCCCTGTTTGCAGTTTTTTAACAGATTTGGTCCCTGTTTGCTGGTTTTTAACAGATTGCGTCCCTATTTGCAGGGTTTTTAACAGATTTGGTCCCTGTTTGCTGGTTTTTAACAGATTTGGCCCATGTTTGCTGTTTTTAACATATTTGGTCCCTGTTTGCAGTTTTTTAACAGATTTGGTCCATGTTTGCAGTTTTTAACAGATTTGGTTCCTCTTTACAGGTTTTTAACAAATTTGGTCCATGTTTACAGTTTTTAACAGATTTGGTCCATGTTTCTGAACATTTTCACAAAAATGGGTTTCTAAAAGGGCACAAATACTGCATTGAGTTTCCAAAAAGGCACTATAAAGTGCATTGAGTTTCCAAAAGGGCACTACAAAGTGCACAAATATTGCATTGGGTTTATAAACGCAGAAAGTATTTTAAACATTGCCCGCTATACAAAAAGGGCTAATAATTTCACCTACTCCTCAGTCTTTCTTGTTACCATAGTTCCCGCAATCGTTTGGTATGTTGTTCCAAAAATTATCAGAATCTTCCTCATCTCTCACTGGAACCTCTTGAAGATCACCGTCTGCATCATACTACGTCTCAGGAACACTAGCTTGTGTTTGACTGTTAGGGACTTCGTCTGCAACATACTGCATCTCAGGAACACTAGCTTGTGTTTGACTGTTAAGGACTCCGTCTGCAGCATACTGCGTCTCAAGAACACTAGCTTGTGTTTGACTGTTAGGTGTTGGATTAGGTGTCTAAGCCATGACTAATAATTTGTATTTACCTTATTAATAGAAGCAAAGTCCATTTGGGTTGCCCTCATAGCTGGAGGTTTGGTAGAAAGTTCGATAGAGAGAGAGGTTGGTTTATTATGGGATTAATAAATCAATAGAAATTTAAGATATGGTTTGTTAATATATTAAAGTGATAATATATTAATTAGAAACTATGTTGATTGATTAATAATTAATCAGAAATTAATTGGATTAATTTCTGTGACATTAATTGGATTAATCAGGAGGTCAGGGATTAAAGTCGTACGAATTCAATAGTTGAATTGCGGCGCGCGGCGCGCAAATGTAAAAGCTGCGACGCGCGTACATATCCGTACGAATTCAAGGTTTGAATTGGGGCGCGCGGCGCGCCAATGTAAAGGCCGCGGCGCGCGTACAGATAATCCAGAAAATGGGCTGCGGCTAGGGTTTCTAGCTTTACCCTTTGGTTCCCTATAAATAGGGAACCCTAGACCTCATTATCAGTCGCTCATTCTTCAATTCTCTCTGGAATTTTCGGTCCACCCTCTGGCTCCCTGGGTGTGATCTCATTTGAGGCAGGACACTTGTGCTGCTTAGCTTCAAGATTAAAACTAAAGGTTAGTTTTTCTAATTTATTCTTTTAGTTAATTTTTGTTTGGCCTTTAGGAATTAGTTACATGTTCAAAGAAAGAAAACATAGATCTTTTCTAGGTTGCATGTGAACTTAGGTTATTTAGTTCATGGTTGCGGAAAACCTTTCAGTGGTATCAGAGCATTTGGTTGTTTTCTTATTGAATGGCTGTAATAGTTTTCCTAAAATTAGGGTTTAAAGTTTATAAATCCTTTTTGGGCCTGAATCGTTTTAGGGTTTTGTTTTTTAGAAACCCTTATTCCTTCCCCTGGTAATTTTCGAAAATTGGCATTAGGTTTTTAGGAGGTTTTCTATTTTTGATAACTTTAATTGTTTAATTAAATAGATAACCTTAAACCCAGTCTGTTTGAATTCGATAATTAGGGGTTTAAGATAGGTTTAAATTGATTTGATTAATTTGGAAAAACCTATCTATATTTGAATTAATTTAATTAATTGTTTAATTAAAAGATAATTCAAGGGATTTAATTTAATTTTGATTTAATGGTTAAATTTCGAAAATTAAAGGATAAATCCTAAAATATTTTAAAATGTTTAAAATATCTAGATTTAATTAATTTAATTAATAGTTTAATTAAAAGATAAATTAAATCAAATTAAAGGTTTAATTTAATTTGAAATTTAATAGTTAAATTTCAGGAAATTAAAAGATAAGCCAGGAATATTTTAAAAGATTTAAAATACATCTTATATATATTATTAAAGGTTAATACTATATGTATAAGATAAATTGGTTAGTCAAATCATTAGTAGGCCTCATTCACGAAGCTGGTCTATAAAGTGGGTATAAGGAGACTGCCTATAAAATGGCGGTCTAATGGGTGTTCACTCTCACCCACCGCTCGCCTGATCTGTGGAGGGTCGTTAGCCGAACAGTTTTGATAGGACCGCTTAATCATTAAAAGTATAATGATCAAACTACTAGAACCCGTACAAGAATTCCCAATCTAGTTACTTTAGAAAAAATGTGAATTTGATGCTAACCCATGAAATTGCACATTGCACTTTATGAAACGTTAGTGGAGCGTGTGTGGGTTACCGGCACACCAATGGGGGTTCATAAAGAGTGGCAATGGGTTTCTCGGGTGTTATCATTGTTGATGGAGCGTGTGTGGTTAACCGGCACATCAATTTGAGATGATAATGGACCCCGAGAGTACCATGCTAATTTGCATGGTTATTCACACCCGGTTTGTGATCCTCGGCATCCCAGTCACAAACGGTGGGGCATATCCGAGATTAAACATGCCATTGAACAGTTCAATGAATCTCACAGATCTAGGAATTTCATAAGACTGAAATTGATAAAAGTTATCTACCTTAATGACCACTGTGTTGTGACTACGGCATCCCTCTTCACAGCATAGTTGGGGTATTTTGGATCCTAGCCTTGTTAAATAATATATATTGGGTAATTATTTAAAAGGATTAATTAAACGAATAAATTCAAATTTTATATATGTCTGAAGAAAATGTCATTCTTCTCCTTCTCCTCCTTCACCCATTTCTGAGAGCTTCAGAAAGCACCTGTTTAGTATGGTAAGGCTGACTGGCCTGAACTATGTGATATGGTTTTGCAATTAGAGAATAGTTCTTAGTTTTGCTGGCGAACCATATCCGATTGAGTGTCCGCTCCCAAACATGGCATCACACAGCAGCTTGTGATGAGCGTGACTCCTTGACTATTGAGTCCAAGGAAGTTCTTTTCCTTATGCTATTGATCATTGACCCCGAGTTCCGTAGGGATTTAGAATTCCTGGGGTCTGATAAGTTAGCACAGCTAGTTCAGGAAAGGTTCCGTGAACTGGTTGAATAAAGGGAACGAACTAGGATCTTCAAAGAGCTTGAAGTTGCAAGCTAGAAGGAAGTAGCACCAGTTTGCGTGTTCCCGAGATTGAGGGATACATAGGCGAACAATATAAAACTGGTTTCCCTTTGGGATCGGGAGTTAAGCATTAGCTCAACTCGCTGATCTGTTCATCCAGATGAACAGGAAGGGTAACCGGATAAGACAATCGTGGAAGTGCATTCAATGTCGACTCTGTATGAATCGTTCATGGAGAAGCATAGTTCCATTAATTCAGCTGCTTCAGGATTGAGTCCAGTATTAAGGTGCATCAAGAAATGATCCAGATCGTCTGGACCGATTGTTCGATGTTTCAAACTGGGAATCCACAAGGTGGGACACAGTCACGGAAAGATTGGAAAAATGCTCTAAAGCCAAACCGTTTGGCAAACTCAGTAATATCTCAAAACTCAGAATACCTGATCCTCATTTCCTTGATACAGGATGTGTTTTCTCACATTTGCTCTGTATGCACGGACTCTGTAGGATGCGGGATATTGTCGCACAGGAGCATATTCAGATTGGATATGGAGCTCGTGCATTTTTGGGAGTTAAGCTAGATATTTGTTCTTGTTATTGGTTTATAGATACATTTAACATAGATTCACATTGTGCATTGTTCTGAGGATAATTCTGGTTTAATGAAATATTTTTTTTTAAAATGGTTGTTTTAATTGTCCTCGAAATGTTGTGTGAATGTGTTGATGACGTAAATGGTAATAACTTGAATGTTGATACATCCAATGGGATTGGATTTGTAAATTGTGTTCTTTATGATTGTTAAAGTGAATTTTATGAGAATCACTTCAACCAAAGGTCCAGTTGGACAGGACTTTGGAATCATTTGACTTAGAGTCACATGATGAATTGAGTGCTTAATAAAATTAATTGTGGCAAGAAAGGAATCGCCCAAAGATCCAATGGATAGGATTTTGGAATCAGTTGACTTGGAGTCAGGTGATGATTGCATGTCATGAACAATATTAACAAAGTCATAAATTTACATGGAACTGTAAAGGTATTAAGATTTTGAGCAACAGACACATAAGTTACTGTGTATTGCTCGAATCTTCAAACAGAACACGATTAGTTATGCTTCATGATATTTGCCAAATGGTTTGACAAATATGGCTTCGCTTATCGAAATAAGTGATTGGTTGGAACCTTGAAGTGTTCAAGGATTTCAAAGGAAGTATAAGATCAACAGAACCTGAATAACAACATAGACTGAGAAAATGTTTCACAGTTTATCCTCTTCCAAGAACACTAATGGTTATAATGTGTCTTAGGGAAGATGATGGAGCATTGATCGAAATAGTTTTGATCCTCGGTGTATAAGATACACTGGATATATTTCCGACTAATATTTCAATGAATTAAATATTCAACCAGTCAGACCGCAGAAGCCATATTTCGACCACATCTTAGACTAAGTAGGTTATGTCGACACTGTCTGAAATGTAAAGCTGGGATCGTCCCACTAGTACATAGAAAGTCCAGGGTCATGTAGCATTCGTCTGAATCTCATGACAAGCCTGAAACTGATCAGCGATGTCGTTTTCATTGGCCATCCCGGTTATCCTTTGAAAGAAGAGTACTTTTAGAAAGAACTCAAGTTCTAAGGAAACAGTGGGGGTAAGAATAATTCTGAATGAGTTCAGGGATTAGCCAAGTGAAAGAACCTTTAGTCACTACTGGGACTTGACCAGGAATTAGATTCCTGTTAAACCTGACATACCCTCTCTTCGCTTGACCAGTAGTTATTGTCACTGTCATAAGGAGTTATGATTTGGGTGATATACCGGGTAGTGGTAAAACACTAAAGATGGTACGGATAAGTAATCCGACTGCTGGAAGCATTGGTGAGCCCGGTTGCTGCCAAATAAGAGAACCTTAGCGCGAGACACAATCTATGTGACAGTTTGATTGATCTTTACAACTGGTCTAGGAACCAGTGGGAGTAATTGAATCATCAAAAGAAGGGAACATAGAAATGTACTTACAGAACATCTGGTTGAATGAGGCATCACTTGGAGTCAAGCAATTGATTCTGAGAGAAGCACTCTCAATAGAAGATGTAATCCGAGAGGATTCTGCGTGGCATAGTGTGAGTCGTTAGTGGAGCGTGTGTGGTTTACCGGCACACTAATAGGGACTCACATAGAGCATGCCATTACAAAAGGTACATGGCCCCGGGATTCGTCCCATGGGCATCTCGCAAGAAAGGATATTCGGTTTCTCAAAATAGGCCAAAAGGTTTGGATTTTGTGAATAGCCTGAAAGATTTCCTTTAATATGTCGGAAAGGTTTGGATTTCGGTTTCGCAAAATGTGCCATAAGTTCTGGATTTTGTGAATAGTCCGAAAGAGTCATATGACGGTGTCAAAGCCAGTGGGAGTATCGTTGTTATCTGCTATCATTGTATATGGGTTACATACTGGTTCTAGGAAACGTCTCTTATCATTACAAAGTGTAATGACTTGGTGTTAAGAAACGGTTCGCTATGAAAGACTTTAAGAGATACAACATACTCAGGTGGTTGTGAACATCTATTAGATAGATCAGAATTCTGCCAATATGATCTTGATGAGATTCAAGATGCATAACCCCAGGAATGGAGTTTCCTGTCATTGCAAAGTGTAATGAATTGGCATGAAAGAAACAAAGAAGGTGCAACATGCTCACGTACTTCATAGACATCTATCAGATAGATGAGACTGACAGTATTGACTTAGCCGCTGAGAATATGATCTTGATGGGATTCAAGATGCATAAGAAAGAGTCCCTGAAAGGAAATGGTTTCCGGAATTCATGACACAAGGATTATTGGTAATCTTAGGATTCCGAAAGGGCTTGGAATGAGATTACATCAGGTTCCTCGAGCCTCTTGGACAAACCAGAAGTGTTATGAACATATCCTGATGACTTAATGCTTAGAGCATTGTAAGTTGGATTCAGGATATTGCCTGGCTAAGAATACTAAATGGATTTTTGAACAGACGTGAGAAAATCATTGGGAAATGATTGGGGTGATTGATTTGTAAGGGTTTTCAAATCGGTAATTGTTTTACGCCAGAACGTGGTGCTGTAGGACTTAATGGTTAAAGAATTTCGTTGGTTTCTGATGGAGCACGTGTGGGTCACCGGCACATCATAACACCTCGAAATTGTCTTAGGGTATAGTCATGTAGACTAAAGACCCGGGAACCATGGACAGTCACGGTACACATCACCGGAATGGAGTTGTGAGAGAGAATGACAAAATGACAAATTGAGATATCATCGGAAGAGTATCCGATAGGATCATCTGCAATAAAGTGTATAAGTGTTAGACACTTGGATACATAGAAAGAGTGAAAAGGTCATAGACATAGATATAAAAGGCTTGAATTGAAAGTTTAAAAGAGAATAAGAAACCGATAATAGTTATGATAAATCCGACTTGGTGATTACCTCGTGGAGACTTGGTAATTAGCAGGAGTAGCTGCCAGTCAGATTTTATGTTTCACTTTTGCATGTTTACTTCCTGAATAATTGGATTATTCAAACATCCACAGTCGTTCATACTCTTAGGGAGTAAGTATGAGGGAAGACTGTCATGAATTGGTTTGTAGATTGTCTAAGGAGTTAGACATAGCAATAAGATTGCTGCAACGTTCATGAGTACTTGGAAATGGAGATTTGAGTATTGGATAAACCCACGCTCAATGGATTGCTTCATGGATTATATCACGAGCAATGTTGAGACGATAATATCTTATGATCTTAAAGTGGAGAGATATGAGTTATAATTTGCAAGGCGGTTGTTCATTGATAGTACGAAAACGCATCGGTAACTCGGTGTTATAAAACGTGCTGTTGTGAGTGATTTGTCGGGTAAAAGATATAACATATTAGTCGAAGCTTATTCGTCCCTTGACCCTGACGGGAAACAGATATCTGTTGGCCACTCGATGATTTTGAAGTTGACTGAAGCGCTGGCCAGCCAGGACTAAATTGATTCGTTCAATTAGAAGTCTAAAAGTCATAAGCAAAATCGGAAATCGGGAAACAGTGTGTCAGACAGAGATTGATCTCAATCCATGTCTCATGTCTGAAAATATCTTGTTGGACGGAGGATCATCTGATCACTTGTCTATGGACAGAACTGACTAGGTCAGAGTTCGGCAGCAGTTTCTAGGAAGCTGCAGGTTGCTGATTAATCAGAGGTTAAATTGGTAATTATAGTCATAGACTTATCCAAGTGGGAGACTGTTGGATTAGGTGTCTAAGCCATGACTAATAATTTGTATTTACCTTATTAATAGAAGCAAAGTCCATTTGGGTTGCCCTCATAGCTGGAGGTTTGGTAGAAAGTTCGATAGAGAGAGAGGTTGGTTTATTATGGGATTAATAAATCAATAGAAATTTAAGATATGGTTTGTTAATATATTAAAGTGATAATATATTAATTAGAAACTATGTTGATTGATTAATAATTAATCAGAAATTAATTGGATTAATTTCTGTGACATTAATTGGATTAATCAGGAGGTCAGGGATTAAAGTCGTACGAATTCAATAGTTGAATTGCGGCGCGCGGCGCGCAAATGTAAAAGCTGCGACGCGCGTACATATCCGTACGAATTCAAGGTTTGAATTGGGGCGCGCGGCGCGCCAATGTAAAGGCCGCGGCGCGCGTACAGATAATCCGGAAAATGGGCTGCGGCTAGGGTTTCTAGCTTTACCCTTTGGTTCCCTATAAATAGGGAACCCTAGACCTCATTATCAGTCGCTCATTCTTCAATTCTCTCTGGAATTTTCGGTCCACCCTCTGGCTCCCTGGGTGTGATCTCATTTGAGGCAGGACACTTGTGCTGCTTAGCTTCAAGATTAAAACTAAAGGTTAGTTTTTCTAATTTATTCTTTTAGTTAATTTTTGTTTGGCCTTTAGGAATTAGTTACATGTTCAAAGAAAGAAAACATAGATCTTTTCTAGGTTGCATGTGAACTTAGGTTATTTAGTTCATGGTTGCGGAAAACCTTTCATTAGGGACTCCATCATCATCATAAATAACCTGTTCATTTTGAGTTTCTACATAGAATAGATAAAGATTAATGTTAATAAAATAATCATAAATAACATGTTTCATTTTTAACATATATAATACTCACCCATATAACGATCCACAGAATCATCATTCTCATTTATTATAACTCTCACACCTCCTCCTCTATTTCCAGCTCCTCCTCTATTGCCCCCCTACGAACTCTTCCACATCTTCTTTCACCCCTATTACGATCATCAAATCATCATTTCGAGGCCTTCCGGTGGGCTTCTTTTGCTTAGGAGGGGGTACTTGTTTCTCATTTTTGCATGTTCTTGAATTATGTCCAATTTGTAAACATTTGCGACAAGTTTTTGATCTCCCCGCCTTCGAAACAGTTGGATACTTGGATTTGTTTTCGGTCTCATGTCTTTTTCTTTTGATAGTAGGTCTTCCGGGAATCCTCCTTTCTTTTGGTGGCAATGGCTTTTCATAAAGTGTTTTTCGCCAAATTTTACCTCCATTCATGGGATCGATTGTCTTAGTATATGCTACAATGAAGTTATCCTTACTAAACCATGTACTCACATAATTTTCAGGATCAATGTGACTATACTTCAATGCTGCACTAGCATGTACACAAGGAATGCCAGATAACTGCCATAAATTGCAACTACAATAGTGTGCATTTAAGTCAACCTTGTACGCGTCGTATCCGTTTCTTATCTCAAACACACTTCCACCAGCAGGGTAGACTAGCCAATTTCTACAAAATATAAGGAAACTATGTTATTAATTATAAAATAAACAAAACTTTTAAAACCAATCATAATTTAAAGAAATTTTGACAATACCTCATGTTTCTATGGAAATGCTTCATTTTTTGAAGTATATTTGGACAAATTTCCTTTTCCCATGTTTGTGCTTTGGTTGACATAACTTGGAACGGCTCCATGAAATATAATCTAATCTCCTCTAACATCGTAAGTAACGGTTTTCTTCTTGCTTCCACTATCACAGAGTTAAAAGACTCAGAAATCCCATTCTCAACTGCCTCGCAAGCCCTATCCATTTTAAAGAATGCCCTATACCATGTCTTTTTATCATTTAAAGATTTAACTTAGAAAGTTTTTTCATTTCCAATCCAAGAAGCATACAACCTATACGGACACTTATTTTTCTCACTTTGTTTCCCACAAACCACCAATATCCGATCACTGTCACTTTTAGCAAAACGTAACTGAAACCCATTTGCCACGGCATAGTTTTTAACACAAAATTTTAGTTGTTCGGGACTCTCATATTTCTCTCCCAATTCCGGTTTCATCTTTCTCCAATCAACAAAGGGGTTATGAATATTATATACAACCCTAATGTTTGGATTTCCTTCATCCACATTCTAGTTATGTTTTCCAAATTGTGAATCATCATCATAAAACTCTTCTTCGTACTCATCACCTTGATAAAATTTTAGTAACTCAATATCTTCCTTATGATGAGGGCATAGCAAGTACAAAAAAGATCATGTGTGGTCTTCGTCATACTTGCATCAACATCTTCCTCAACTCGGGCATCTACAAACATATCTTCTTCTATGTCAAGAGATAATGACCCTATGGAATCCGTATCCATAGAAGACTCAACATATTCCTCGTCTTCACTATCAGTACTTCCTTCTTCACCCAAATTAAATGCCGAAGACGAAGCCATGGTCACTACAAATACAAGAAGCCCACTTTTTAAAACCAAAGACCAAAAAATACAAAATATCAAAAATTACAACATATTTGCAATGACATTAAATGACAACTATAAACATTAATAACCATTACTCCTACTACAATGAAAATTGAATGACAAAACATTAATAACCACTTACATATGTAACAGAAGAAACTAACCCTACGACAAATTTCAAAACAAAAAAATCATAATAAAAAATCTATTTACATGTTTGTCGCTTTGTGTTTGTCGCTTCTTGCCTAGTTGTAAGAGAATCCAAAATTTCGAACCTTCTACTTGTATTACTTTCCCATGAAATCATCTGCGTTTGTGCTTCTTGCCTAGTTGTAAGAGAATCAAAAATTTCAAACCCTACTTGTATTACTATCCCGTGAGATCGACCTACTCGTATTCCATCAGATGGAGTTCGACATCAGAGGTACCACTCCTCATTCTTGACCGATAAAACCCTATTTCACGTATAGAACTTGTTGTTCACGTATTGTGGGAATGTCTTCGTTATCCATGTCATTTATTATTTTTTTTTAATTTCCAGGTCACTAAAAAAGCCGGTCATAGTATAAGAAACCAGAAATTAATATTAATTTGAAAGGTCAACTTAAAAAAGGGATAATCTGCAAACATATATAATTGAAGGGTTTTTCTGAATATGAGCTGATAAATAGTAGGGCTTTTCTGTATTTTGCCCTAATAATAATAATAGTAATAATAATAATAATAATAATAATAATAATAATAATAATAATAATAATTAAAAAAGAGTTACATTAAAATTCGCATTAGGAAAGGAAGAGTAAAGTGAGATGAGGCCACTTGGTCGAGTGTGAAACCAGAAAGGTAACACGGGTGTGATTCTCGACAACCGATTTTTAATTTATTTTTATGGTTACTGACAGGGTAACACGACTGTGAGTATTCCGTCGATAATCTTTGACGGTTTACCGACAACCATTTTTTCTATCATGTCGATATTATTATTATTATTATTATTACTATTTTTACTGTATTAATATTATTACAATTATTATGTTACTTTATTATTATTATTATTATTATTATTATTATTATTTCTTCGAGGGTCAAACGTCTCTATTGTATTATTCCGATTTCAAGGATCGTTTTTTTAACTTCATGCTTTTTCTCGACTTTATGTTACAAGTGACGTTTAACCCTCAGATAATGATAATGATAATGATAATAATAATAATAATAATAATAATAATAATAATAATAATAATAATAATGTGGTGGTGGCGACGGTGGCAGCGGAGGAGCAGGAGCAGTTGTTATTGCTCATACTACTACTATTCGAAAGTCAAACAACGTTTGTATAATAAAATCAAGAAAAAATAAGAAGCGGAAAATACAAACCTTAATTGGAATAGTACAATGTATGCGCTTAATAATGATGACGATGATTATCATTCATCATTAAAATAATAATATAACCGAGTTTGATAATAAAAGAAGAGTAATGTTGGATGAGGCCACTTGGTTGAGTGAGAGTTGTCAACACCCCACCCCCTCCCCCCCTAAAAACAACCCAAGTTTGATTATAAGCAGCGTGTTTTTTCTATTTTTGTTGGAATCGACAGATTACCGGCGGGTTGTATTTTAGAATTATTTGCAATACACCAATGGATTTGAGGTACTGATTGACTACTTTTTTAATCATCCCTGTAGCCCCGTATATGGGATTCTCTTAAATGGCTTATTCACTTTGGACAAAAAAAAAACCAGCAGCAGCTCCTTTCGAACAAACTTAAGCCTTCAAAGACCATCGATTCTGCCAATTTTGTTCATCGTCGGAGCCTCCACACGTCCAACTAATACTGGCAAAGTTGGCATCTGCCTCCGATCTCTCTAGTAGCCTTCATATTGTTCCATTCTTCCAACAAACGTTAAACCCCAACTTTTTTTAATTTTAAAATTTGTTGTTGATTTTGGTAAATTTCTATATTGTTTTGGTTAGAAATGTTAGATTTGTTTGTTGAATCATTTTATTCATAGGGTTTACATTGATTTTTGTTACTAAGTTGTAAGGATTGTTTTAGGGTTTTGCTATAAACTATTATAAGTTGCTATAAATTGTATACTATTATACTTTTTGGGGTTCTTATTTTATGGATTATTAGAAATTTTTTGGCTAATTTTGTTTGAATTGTTTAAATATTTAGGTAAAGTATATTTCTATTACAGATTCTAAATGTAAAGTACAATGTTATAATGGATTGTAAATGTATTATAAGGGTTATATGTTATAGTAATTTGTTAAATGTTTAGGTTACATGCGGGTTAAAAATGTATTGTTATGTTAATTTGTTAATATGTTTAGGTTATTTAAATTTGTTAAAATTGAAGTGTTTGTTAATTTTTTTAATTGTTAGAATGTATGGTAATGGGTTATATGTTATAGAAATTGTTATATGTTTAGGTTACATGTTTGTTAAAAAAAAGTATTGTTATGTTAATTTATTAATGTTTAGGTTATCTATGTTATTTAGATTTCTTAAAATGTAGGTTTATGTTAATTTGTCAACACGTTTAGATTATTTGGATTTGTTAAAAATTTAGTGTTATTTTTCTTTAGAAATGTTTAGGTTATTCACGTGTTAAATTCTTTGGTCAAATCATTTTAGATTATTAAACTTGTTTTGTAAGAACTTAGCCTTTCCGATTAATAAACAACTTTATTGTCAGTGGGATTCTAGAATCGTTATCCTAAACAATCTTGGGGACATCCTACAAATATGCGTTTAGTAGACCTTACTTTTAGTTTACTTGAAGCTTGTTGTCTCACACAGGCCTTATAACTCAATACTTTCAAGTAGGATAATGATGTAACCTTTTCATACGAAGTCTTATAAGGTGTTTAATATACTTTCTTGGTTGGTGCCATATCTATAATATGTACGACAGTAATTAAGGTATAAAGTATAATAATAAAATGTGTACTATTACTCATCATTTGGATAACCATATCCAATAAGGTTTGGTTCCTTCTCCTAGACATATTTCTATCTTATAAGCATTCTATATTGAGTAAGTCGTGAGACAATCCCACAACTTTTAAGATGAACTAAGAACTCTTTCTTAGATATTTTCTTCTTCTATTATCATGAAGTCTTTATGGTCCTATTGAGTTGTTTCTTCAACTTCACTTTGAAACGATCTTAAAGTTCAAGTTGTCATATTTTAAAAACATGTGGAGTTGTCAATGACTAATGGTTAGGTGACCTTTATCCCATAAGACATTGTGAAACCACCTTGTCTCGATAAGATAATCTGAGTGGTTAGGTAATCTATTTTCCACAAGGACCATACAAATAAAACAAGTGTTTTTAATATGATAGTATCAGTGTTGCAAAACTCGGACAACTCGGCCGAGTACTCGGCCTTGGACTCGGACTCGGTCCTTTGCCTTGGCGAGTTTAGCCAACTTGGCCTAAAAACTCGGACTCGGTCAACCTCCGATTAACTCGGCCCAAATCGGAACAAATCGGCCCAAATCTTAAAAAACTCGGCCCAAATTAAACCCAAAATTGAACCAAATTAGGTCCAAATTGAGCTCAAACTCGGTCCAAGAATTAACCGGTTGGGGGCTTAAGGTGTGAAATTGTCTGAGAACTAAGTTGGAATTTATAACACAAGGATACACTTACGTTTCATTGTTCCAGGCGATGTGGGATATGTCAAAGGCCAAGCTGATTCTAATACCAAAGCTTCACACGTTTCTTTGTTCAGACTAATTGCAGGTTTGCTTCCACTCGTTTCACGATAGTGGCACTCGGCATCACCCGTTCGTCTCTCACCCATCTCCAACCATCGGAAATTGGAATCAAGCTACCAGCATCCAGCAATATCAGTTGATTTAACGGGGCCTCATCAGTTCCAATCAGTAAGTAGCAAAATTCGTGAATCCATGAGTTATTGATTTGTCTTGCAATCGATTACAGGGTGAAATTCTAGGCCGTTTATTGTTCTAGGACATCTATTGTTTGAATCGGTATCAGTTGATTTCGTCTTTAATTGAAGCCTTATATTTCTTCTTTCCATTTTCTGATTTCGATTTCAGGGTGAAATGGATTCATTGTCCCAATCGACTTCTACCAAGCAACTCGTTGAATTCATTGTTTAATCAATTACTGGATACCAACGAGAAGCGGCTTCCTGATTTCCGACTTGTTTGCATGTGTGTAATTCCGACCGGATTGCGTATCAATCGAACTCACGAGCAGCTTCGTGTATATGTGTACGTGCGTTTGGATTCGTATTTGATTGCAGGTTGATTTCACGACTTGTAAGAGTTCACGAATTGTATTCACAACTGTGTGTTTTGATTCCTAATTGTGTGTTTCAATTACTAATCACAAGCAGATTCGTGTATATGTTTGTTTATATTAAAAATGAAATTAAATGCTTGAATTGTGTTCACGAGTCACGACTTATATATATATATATATATATATATATATATATATATATATATATGTATATATTCAGTTGAAGTTTGATCGGATGTATTTGTGATATGTTGTGTGATTAATTTGGTAAATTTGATTACGCATACAACGTGTTAGATCATATGCTTGAAAGAGAAGTGAAATATATATATATATATATATATATATATATATATATATATATATATATATATATATATATATATATATATAAATATATATATATATATATATATATATATATATATATATATATATATATATATGAACAGTGTCACTGAGTACTCACCCGAGTACTCCCCGCCTAGTCGATTACTCACTACTCGCTAGTCCGCCGACCTGGGAACGTCTAGCGACTTTTGCAACCATGGATAGTATAGACTATGTTTCATAAACACAATTACAATGATCAAATCATTAGTGAAGACAATGTAGTATTTATCATCATAGCCTTTGAAAAGATGACATACATCAACATGTATCATTCTTATTAAAGCTTTTTCTCTTTCATTGCAACTAGAGAAAAGAGCTCAGCTTCTCATATTAATAAAACTTGTATATATATCAAATAAAACATTCCTATTTTCCCTCAAAATACTACACTTTTGAAGTTGGGATATGCGTTTCATGTTTATGTGACTAAGTTGATTATGTCATAAATAAACTTGATTCAAATCATTTTGAATATGAATGGAATCGTCTCTAAAACGATTAAGTAAATCCTCATTTATCCAAATGTGTAGCTAATACAAATATATTTAGTCAAACTAAATTAAAACATACATTCTTCAGAACAATCATTGTTTTACAATACAAGCCTTCTATGTTCAAAACATAAACTATAATCTCAAAAAGCTTTAATCTGCAACTCTTGCTTCTTTGCTTACGTAGAGAGAAATATTGCTTGTCTTCCAGCCGTTTACTTTTCTTGAACACCTGTAAGATATTACAAATGTTACTTTTACACTTAGTATCAAATACTTAAATTTTAGACGAAAAGTAAATGTTCTATCATATAGATACCTGAAGTGCCCTCTTTGAGCATCTTCATCTTTAACTCTTCAAGGAGAATAGGACAACTCCTATTTCAGTGACCAACGTTGCCACATTCATCATATGCAATGTTTTTGGTGACCTAGTCATTCTTTTTAGGTTTTGGGGTCTAGGCAACTTTCTTTCCTTTAACCCTAGCAACTCTTGCTATATTCTCGAAGTTTTGGATTTTGTGTTTCTTGGAGCTTCCTTCCCTAATTTTTTAGCACACTAGAGGTTGTCTTAGGAATGATCTTCTCAATAGTTATAAGCATCTTATACAACTCTAAGATGGGGTTTTCCCAATCCTCCAAGTTTATGTTCATAATAAATGGATAGTATGACTTAGGTAATAAGTTGAGGATCACATATGTAGCAAACTCAATTATCGTGGGACAACCAATCCTATCAAATTTGTCAAACTGACTCTTCATTTTAAGAGAGCTCCCATCTTGGCCCTCCTCCACTTTACACTTATGTAATGCTTGAACTGTTTCGAAAAGTTTAATCCTTGATTTTCGTTGGAACATCTCCACTAGAGAAGTTATCATGCCATATGTCGAATAATGCTCCACGTCCTTCTGAAGGTCTAAAACCATTGAGGCAAGCCTAAGGCATGAAACTTTAGCTGAATCATCGACATGTTTCAACCAAGCGTCATGTGTGTCTTTAGGAGTGTGAGGAGGCTCATGGGGAAGGGGTTGTTAAGAACATATTCCTTCCCTTCATGCTTAAGAACAACTCTTAAGTTACAATACCAATCATGGAAGTTAGTATGGCTTAACTTATCCTTCTCGAGGATAGAGTGTATGGATAGTTTATATCGAGTATTGCATTTTGGGACATCTATAAATATTAACAAAATTCATTTAGCATTTAAATATTTAACTCTTTAGAAACGAATACACTTTATGTTTCTAAAACATTAATCATTAAAGTCTAGGATCCAAGTTGCAACAAATAAACAGTTAGGTGGCCTTTTTCCCGCCTACTTAATCCAGAGAGTTAGATAACGCTTACCAACTACATCCACTGTAACTTGTATAACTATGGGATCCTTTAAACAAAAATTTTTGGTTGGCATGTTTAATCCCATCTATGTCTCATGTGTCTATTTCTTAGGTGACATTTTTTACAAAATATTCCCAATCAAATCACCCTACTTGAGAAAATGTGCGGAAGTACCAATAACTAGCGGTTAGGTGACGTTTTTCCACTAGAAATAATAAAAAACCACCTCAGCCATCATAAGGCGCATCCAAGCGGTTAGGTGACCTTTATCTCCCAAGTCCGCACAAATAATGCACAAGTGTTTTTCAAATGGACGACATAGATTTGTATTTTGAAAAAAAAAATATGTTTTACAATTCTAGTTTTGAAAACATTTAGGTATCATGTAGATTGTATGCATCCAATGAACATGGTATCTTTTATCTTATTTTGAAAAGTCAAATTTCTCATATTATGGTACTTTTAGTTTCATAAAATCTCCATTTTAGGAACTAATGGTTGTGCTCAATTTATAACTAATATATCATATTAAAGTTTGAATTTGATCATAATATGTAACGTCCCAAATTTTCAAACCAAATTTTCCATTTTAAAATTCGAGTATAATAGTAAAGCCACATCACTTTTTCATAAACATTCATTCAAAATAGTTTAAACATCATGTCCAAAGAAAACCTTAGTAAAAATATCAAACATGGGTCATATAACAGCGGAAGACAAAATAAATTGATCCGATGCGGTCACGTCGTGCCCTTTCCTTTCTCACTGGAAGTATCTGAAGCATTTAAAGTAAAACAGTAAGCACAGAGCTTAGTGAGTTCCCCAAATACCATATATTCCATCACATAATACATTTATTAACACGTGTAGACCATGGTGAGCACCAAGCACCAACCTACCCTTGCGGGCATCAAGCTTAGTCCGACTCAACCAAGGCTGCCAGCTTCCAAGGTTCATTCATCTAGTTAGTTAATCCATAAAAATAGGAACTTTATGGACATGCATGTCAAATCCACATTCTAGGTAAAAAAGGGCTCCAAAACACTTAAAATAAGCTTGCATGGAATCAATAGGGATTGAGCATGCCCTCAACCAGAGCTCATTAGTCCCAGAAGATGATACATAATCAATCTCATGATCTGGAGGTCCCCAAACTCCAAGGATGACACCAAAAAGGATTCAAAAACACAATTTCTTGACCTACACTCCTAGATCTATGAATAGAACCACCAAGCAGTGAACAATGGCCCAGAAGCTGAAGAAAGTACTAGATTTTGGTTTTGGGAGACTCTTGGACACCAAAGCTTTCTTTCTTCCTTTCCAAGCAACCCTCAAATCTCAAGAAGGAAGCTAAAACACCAAGGATTGCAATATTTAACGAATTGGGGTTTCAGAGGATGATTGAGGCTAATACGAGACATATTCTAGGGTTTTGTGCCTTTAAATAGGGCTCAAGGCTCGGAACCTAGGGTTTTGCAATAGCGGCGGTTGGCTCCGCTAATTTCATAAGATAGCGCCGCTAACAACAGGTATCTCGTTTCCGGATGAAAACCCTCTTTAACGTCGTTATCCCATACATATAGCGTCGCTAAGGGCCTTAACAAGCAAAAATATTCTATAAAGTTTTTACAAATTAGTACCTGGAATACATGTCTTACATAATAAGAACTATTTTAGTCTTTTAATAAACATCCTTTATTATTTAGACTAGGAGTTTGTATGAGTTATTAAAATTTCCATTTTAACTCATTTTACCATTTTCAAAATCTTGACATTTAGAGTTATAGAATAAAACCATTTTATTAAAAAAACTCATTTTAGCATCTTATATTAAAAATGACATTTTTGAATAACAAACTCCATGATGATTCATGTTTCATTATTTATATCGTCTAACATGCAAAATCCTATTTGCATCCACACATACAATAATAACAATATACATGCAAGAATGCATAAACCAAGCCATAACTAGTTGTTATTTTGATGTGAGCCAAGACATGAAATAACAAGTCCATTCCTAAGCGACATAAGGGACCATAAAATTTTCAAAGTGATGTTGAAGCTCCTACTTGCCAAAACATCCTATGTATGCAAGAGAATGAAGACATCATCAAGTGTTGGATCAAAAGATCAAAACCAAAAAATTTGGTTTTCCCCCTCCTTGACCGAGAGCACCAAAACATCCCCAAGAATTAGATTGCAACCTCTTGCTTTTCAATATTGCCTCCATATTCAGGTCTTATTACATTTTAAGTAATATAAACTAGTCTAGTACTAATATGATACTTACAAAATAAACAAAATAAAGATAAACCTATTTACTATTACAAACCCTTTGAATAAATAACTAATACTACAACCATACTGAAAAATCCAACACAACACACATCACATGGTCTATGGCATGTTTATGCACATTTTATCACATAAAATGATAAGTAAAAACAATACTTTGTTTCTATAAGGAAGTATTTATGTAACCAAATGTATGTAAAAGGTTGGTCACATAAAATCATAAAATCATCACATGCATGTTGCCAAAAAAGCCATGCATGAACTTTTCATCCAAGATGAAAAACATTCATGGCTTCCAAAAACCAAGTTTATCGAAATAAACATGTTAGAAAATCATGCAATGTAATAATGGCTTTGATACCATTTGTGGGGATTTTGTTCAAAATATGGTTTCCAAAACACATAAAATCATGGATTGTGCAAGAGAAGCTTTAACACAATTTGAATAAACATGAATTTTATTTCCACTAAGGATCAATTACATGCAGAAAATATAATACAACAACCATAGAAAGAGAAAGCACTATAACCTTTGAAGTCCTTTGAACCTAACTCAAGAGTTGGATGTTGTTGAAGATGGCAACAAGGTACAACATAGCTTTCTCTAAAGGTATCCACCATAAGAAGATCTCCAATGTGTATGCTAGTACAAGTCTTGTAAATTTAGGTTAATATCTTAAGCTTAAAGTAAAGACCATTTACTTCAATATGTAAGAACCCGCAAAAGTTGTAAAAGGGTAAAACGGTCTTTTGACATGTTACAAGACTATTATGAAAAATAATATGTATTTGTAAAATAATATGACAAGAAATAAAAGTTTATGTGAAATCTGGAGTTTTATCATGTGAATAGTGAAATTTGACCAAAAAGGACAAAATGGTCATTTGACATGGAAATGACCAAATTGTCAAGAAAATGTCAAGCTAGAAGTTAATGGAACCTTGGTTGCAAAGTTATGGGTCTTAGGACCATTTTTGTAGAAAAGCTAGAAACCAAGGGACTAAAGTGCAATTAACTTATAAAAATTTAAATATAAAATAAGAGAGTTATTACTCTCTATGTCCAGAAACCAGTGGAAGAATCCAGAGAAAGATTAGAGAGAACGAGAGGGAGCTAGAGAAGAGAGGAGCACGGGAAGATTAAGAAGAAGGATGAAAATTAAGTTTCAAGTTTGAAGATTCTAGTTCCAAGAGGTAAGGTTTCATGTTCTAAGCTCCAAATTCTAGAACGGGAATCACGTTTGATTTCTGATTTTTCCAGAAATCATCGGTCCAAAGTTATCATCTAGTTCATCTTCCTCAAAATCACCACTAAAACATGTTCTAGCCATAGAATGTGTTAAAAATCAAGAAATGAGGATTTTGCTCAAGAACCCTAATTCACGGGTTTGCAAGATCAAGATCAGTTTTTATGGTTTTGTTAAGTCCAAATGATCACTTATGATGTATTAAGACACTCCTAAGTGGTTAATTTCAAAAAGATGGATTTTTGGTGAAAAACATCAAAAAACGGGTTTTTCAAAGAATTGGAATTGGAATCAGTGATTCCATGGCTTAAAACCTGATGTAAAGTGAAGGTTTTAGTCATGGAATGATAGTAAAATGATTAAGTTAAGTATTAAGCACTTAATAGGCGAAAATAGAGGTCTGCAGCTCGAAAATCGGACCCGAAATCAGGCCAGGAACATTACACGGCCGTGTAATTTTCCAGGCCAAAGTTACACGACCGTGTAACCAAATTAGGCCAACAAAGTTACACGGCCGTGTAATTTATAGGGCCAAAGTTACACGACCGTGTAACTCACTGAGGTGGGTTTTCCGTTTTGATTTTTGGAAATTGGGGTTAGACTTGTCCGTTTGACCTCAAATTTGAAACACAAGTCTAATATGGCCTAAGACTTCATGCAAATATGTCGGAACTGAAATACGACCCCTCGGGGGTACTGTAGCAAAATACGCGTATTTCGGAGAAAACTATAAAATGAGCTTATTAATGGTTATACATTTGTATGGCCAGTAGTTATGTCATATGAGACTCTTAAGTTATAGAGTCAGTTGTATTATGTAATTAATAAGTATATATATACGTGATACTTGTGTAGGAAGTGCTTCAAATACCATGGGGCACGGAAAGGGGAAAGGTGTACGAGAAGTTTAGTGAGTTATAGCTACATCAAGGTGAGTTTTATGAGGATTTTTCTAGTAGATAGCAAAATGATATTTTCAGAAAACTATGAGATTTTCAAATGTTTTTAGATACTAAAGTTTGGAAACAGTTTTGAAAGTAGCTCAAAGAGCTAAGTGTTTAAAAGAGATTTTTAAAGAAGCTTTAAAGAAGTTCAGTTTTTAAAAGAAGTATAGTTTGTAAAGTTTTGAAAGAAGCTCCATATGAAAGCTAAATATTTTGAAGTAAGTTTTAAAGTGATTTTCAAGAGTATGAGTCAAAGGGTTAAAGTTTGAGTTGTTTTGAAATTGTGTCCATATTTGACCAATTTGAGATAAAATGAAGAAAGTAAAAAGATAAGAACCAAAGCAAAGAAAGTAGTAAGAGTTAGTTGTCCGGACTAGGATCACCCACATAATCGGGAGATCAGAAGACACTACTGGGATGGTACCTCCCGTCGCGAAGTAGTTGTCTAGCTTAGTATACCCTTGTGCTTGAATCCGTTCCAAGTCACAGAGGGAAGACAGAATGAGCATAACCTAGCGGACGGATCTGTTCTGTCCTGCAAGGTGAGCTAGTAGAATGAATTAAACTAAATTAATTCATGAGTTTCAGTTGGTCAGTAGAAAACGAGAAAGGAAGCAGTTTTAAAGAAAGAAATTAATTTCAATGAATAAAACAGTTTTAAAGTAAGAAGGAGTTTTTGAGAAAGAAGGTGTTTTGAGTTTTGAAAAGTGAAGAGTAAAGAGATTTGAGATATGTTATGAAAACGAGCTTTCAGCAATTTACTTGTATTATTTCAAGTTTTGAACAGAAAAGTTTTAGGTCTAAACCCATATCACTCACGAGGCTTTATGTCTCACGTTTATTGTTATTTTTTTTAAATGCTATGTACTTAGGTGAGAGAAGCTGAAGAGGAAGTTGGGACCAGTGTATACAGTAAGTTTAAATTATGGTTTCTGTATTGAGTCTGTAATACCCTTTCGGTATAAAGTTTGTAAAAAAATTTTAAGTGACTTTTTCATAGTCACGAATTATATAATATTTTGTAAAGTAAACTGTATTAAAATGGTTTTGAGAAAGGGGTGTTACAGTTTTGGTATCAGAGCCATAGTTTAAGCGAACTAGGTGTCAGTACTTGAACCTAGACTTAAACTATGTAGGAGTTAAGTAGAGTACATACTGAGTATGATGTTGAGAGTAAGTAGAAATGGGAGTAAATCCACAACAGCGGAACATGAGTCCTGGTAGTAAAACTGGAAGCAAATGTGTATAGGTGGTTATAATAATATGGGCCCGTACTATTCTAATCACAGGATATACATTTGAGTTTGGTAGAACCACACAGGAATCATGTGAAGCTGTAAGAGATAAGTGTAGAAGGTTTGAGGAGTATAGGTTCGATATACCTATGTAGAAAATCAAGTATGGATGAAAATACTAAAGTATAAAGGAAAAGTGTTAAAGATGAAAATAACAGATACGAAGTATGTAGTGAGGAAAACCCCATACCTTATATGAATTAATATAAAGTATATGTAATAAAATATAAGAAGATATGAGTAAAGAACACTGAAAATAAGATGATAAGAATAAAAAGGTAATGACGAAGAAAAGTTCAAATTTGTGGTTGTGATAACCACCGAGTAATATGAGAAATAACGTAAAGTATGAATGGAATCAGTAAAATAGACATGGTCAGAAAGTATAAATGTATTAAAAATGTTAATAGAAGTAATGGAGTATATAGTACAAATGTAAAAGAAAGAGTATATATATATATATATATATATAAAATAATAAGAGTAATGTCACTATAGTGACCAAAGAAAGAAAGATTGGAAAAGAAAATGAATACAGATATATGAATTAAATTCATATAAGAAAGAAGAATGAAAACATTTAAGTAAAAAGAGTAAAAAGGAAATGAGCTGGGTTTGCAAATGTAGACAAACCCAAAAGATGTATAAAGAAGTATAGAATAAATATTGTTGTTCATGGACAACCAAGAGATTAAAGTATGTATATAAAAAAAATTGTTGTGATTAAATACGTTAATATAAAACAAAAGCAAAGTATTTAACCAAGTATTAGAAGAGGAACCAAAGACAGAAAAGAAAGTGTAAGAAATGGGAAGTTATGACTTCCAAACTTGAAAGAAGTATGATAAGAAATGATATCCAATGATTGGAATAAATAACTAAGTTATAAGTATAGTGCTATAATGAGTAATATAACAAAGTAAATTACATATAAAAAAAATCATTAAAGACTATGAGCAAGTTGCATTGTTATAATGCAAGAGAATGAATTGAGAAATAGAGATTTAATGCCTAATCAAGTGTTGGGCGACAAGTTAAAGATAAGACAGACAATGATGATAATGAGAAGAATATACAGACAATTAACAAAGAAATGGTCATTTGAAATCAGATTTAGTGACCATATAAATATGAAATAAGAAGAACTGAGAATGATAACAGGATAACCGAAAGAATGTGAGAAAGATGACTGAAAGTCATAAATAACACAAGATAAAGAGTAAAAGTGAATATCCAGATAAGTCTTAGACAACGAGTCAAATATGAAATAAGAATTAAAATAAAGAGACAGGAAGTTACTACCTCTAAGCGGAAGTAACATGTAAACGTAGCCAAAGATTAAAAAAAAAATGGTCGGTACATGACTAGTAGTTATGGAACGTAGGAAAGTGTATAGCGTATATCGCTTTGAGATATATACAAATAAATAGAGTAAAGAAAAGAAGCTTAAAGGAAAGAACAATGTAATGTGTTGGGCATATAGCCTTATGACACATAGAAAGAAATGGTAAAAAGAATATAAAAATAATATGGGAATAATTTATATGAATTTAAAAATAGTGTATGCTTAATAAGTATAATGAGATAAAATAAGAAATTGCTGAGTCAGAAATGCCAATCCTTATTGAAATATGGTTATAAGGCAGTCAGAATAAAAGAGAAGTAAAAGTTATTTTTGGCATTAGCCATAGCAAGTAAAGAGTAAGCAAGAGATAGAATGTTAAACTAAGCAATAGTATGAGAAATAAGAACTATAAGAAAACACTAAAACATAAGTAATAAGATGAGAATGGTACATGGGGTACCTAAGCAGATAAGAAGTATACTCATAAGAGTACAGTAAGAAAGATGAGAAATGAAAAGGACATGACTATATTAGAAAGTATAATGAATAAAAGAGGTTGAAATCTCATAAACTATAAAGAAAAAGGAAGAAGTAATTATTTGTAATAGGTCGAAAGGTGAAAATGATATAAGTAAAGAGTGATACCAGACATGTATTTATAAAAGTAATACATGCAAGCAACAAGATGAAAAAGGTAATAACCTTATGAGAAATGCATGAAAACTAGTAGTAAAGACAAAGAAAACTTTAGTAGAAATTATAGCAATATCTTTGATATAAAAGGTTTTATCTAAAAAGAAAAGAAAAAGATAGAAAATTCTTCGAGAATTAAAGATGAAAGATAAGACAAAAGAAACAAAAATAACGATTGACTTTTGAAAAGTCAATTCCTCTGGTATGTGTAGATATACGAAGTTGTAAAACCTCTAAAAGAAATGTATAAAGGTAAAGTGACACATATCGTGTAAATATATATATATATATATATATATATATATATATATATATATATATATATATATATATATATATATATATATATATATATATATATATATATATATATATATATATATGAGATTTGAGTCTAATGACAAGAAAGAAGTAATTAAAAATGTAAATTGACTATTGAAAAGTCAATTTTCTATAATAAAGTATGAAGTGATGGAGCTCCTAGAATAAGAGAGAGAAAGTAAACTTAAAAATATGAAATTTACTCAAGTAAGAAAAATAAGTAAAAGCTTTTATTACATTAAAAGAAAAGTCGTGTAGTGCGTCTGTCCTTACGTTACCAGATGGGACAGAAGATTTTGAAGTATACAGCAATACCTCACATAGAGGGCTCAGCTATGTGTAGATGCAGAGGAGTAAGAGTATAGCATATGTTCCCAGATAGTTGAAAGCCCTAGAAACAAAGTATATTACTTATGTTATAAAGTTAGTAGCAATAGTATTTGCCTTATAAATTGGAGGCATTACCTGTATGGAACAAAGCGCAAGCTATTCACTGATCACAAGAGTTTGCAGTATGAGTTCACTCAAATAGAGCTGAACATAAGACAGAAAAGATAGTTAGAGTGATCAGTTATTATGTTTGCGAGATTGTATACTATTCAGGCAAGCAAGTGTAGCAGCAGATGCATTGAGTAGAACAGTTTCAGAGAAAAGAATCAATGCAAGATTGATACGCATATAACTCGTGTCCAGTATTATAGAACATATTAAAGCAGTCCAACAAAAAGTTGGAAAAAGCATAGACTTGAGAGATGTGAAACGAGGAAGACATGCAGTTTGAGATAAGTAGACAAGAGCTAAAGACTTCTAGAACCCGCAATTGGGTACAGGAAGTAGGAGGTTTAAGGAAGCTGATACTAGAAGAGTCGCATAAGTCAAAGTATTCCATACATCCAGGGAATACCAAGACTTATCAAGATCTTAGAAGACAGTACTGGTGGCCTGGAATGAAGAAGAGGATAGTTAAGTACATCTCCAAGTGTGTTATTTGTGCACAAGTCAAGGCGGAACATCAGGTCCCGCATGGAGATGCTCAGTCATTACACATTCCAGCCGGAAAGTGGGAAGACGTAACCATGGACTTTATTGTAGGGTTACCGAGAAAGAGAAGAGGTTATGAAAGTATTAGTATATGGGTCATAGTGGACCGGTTGACCAAGA
Organism: Cichorium intybus; assembly: GCA_023525715.1. Lineage (NCBI taxonomy): Eukaryota > Viridiplantae > Streptophyta > Magnoliopsida > Asterales > Asteraceae > Cichorium > Cichorium intybus. The sequence continues at coordinate 38,503,296 of CM042012.1, read as the reverse complement.
GTGCACTATTTCTAGACATAAAAGAAACTACTCCATTGGAGCAGTTAGACCAGTTGTATATAGATGAAGTGTTAAGAATATATGGTGCACCGTTGTCCATCGTGTCAGACAGAGACCCCAGATTTACCTCTAACTGTTGGAGAGCTTTACAAGAGAAATTGGGGACGAGAATTCAGTTAAGCACAGTGTATCATCCACAAACGGATGGTCAGAACGAACGAACGAATACAGACAGTAGAAGACATGCTACGATCATTCATGATGGATTTTGGAGGCAGTTGGGATGAACACCTGCCCTTAGTGGAGTTTGCATATAACAATAGCTACCATTATAGCATTAAAATGCCACCCTTTGAGGCATTGTATGGTAGAAAGTGTAGAACTCCTTTATGCTGGTTGGAGGCGGGTGAGACTAAGTTGACAGGACCAGAAATTGTTAGAATGACCAATGAGAAGATTGGAGTGATTCAGGCTAACATGAAAGCAGCACAAGACCGACAGAAGAGTTACTTAGATCTAAAGAAAAGACTGTGTGAGTAACAAGAAAGTAATTTGGTGATGATAAAAGTGTCGCCATGGAAGGGTGTAGTCAGATTTGGTAAGAGAGGAAAGCTGAGTTCAAAATATATTGAACCTTTTAGAATCCTGAAGAGAGTTGAGTTACAAGTGTTCAAGCTGAAACTTACTATCTGAAGAAGTACTTTGGAAAAGAGGAGTTAGTGATACCGTATACAGACTTGAGGGTGGAGACTCCTAGCAGAATGATTGAAGAACCTAAAACGATTTTAGAAATGTAGACTAAGAAGTTGAAGAACAATGAGATTGACTTAGTTCTAGTCAAATGGAAGCATCCCTTAGGGTCAAATTTGACTTGGGAAACATTAGAAGAGATGAAGAGAAGATATCCAGATTTCACAGATTACGAAAAGATTCCGAGGACGGAATCCATATAAGGAGGGGTGACTGTAAGAACCCGCAAAAGTTGTAAAAGGGTAAAACGGTCTTTTGACATGTTACAATACTATTATGAAAAATAATATGTATTTGTAAAATAATATGACAAGAAATAAAAGTTTATGTGAAATCTGGAGTTTTATCATGTGAATAGTGAAATTTGACCAAAAAGGGCAAAATGGTCATTTGACATGGAAATGACCAAATTGTCAAGAAAATGTCAAGCTAGAAGTTAATGGAACCTTGGTTGCAAAGTTATGGGTCTTAGGACCATTTTTGTAGAAAAGCTAGAAACCAAGGGACTAAAGTGCAATTAACTTATAAAAATTTAAATATAAAATAAGAGAGTTATTACTCTCTATGTCCAGAAACCAGTGGAAGAATCCAGAGAAAGATTAGAGAGAACGAGAGGGAGCTAGAGAAGAGAGGAGCACGGGAAGATTAAGAAGAAGGATGAAAATTAAGTTTCAAGTTTGAAGATTCTAGTTCCAAGAGGTAAGGTTTCATGTTCTAAGCTCCAAATTCTAGAACGGGAATCAAGTTTGATTTCTGATTTTTCCAGAAATCATCGGTCCAAAGTTATCATCTAGTTCATCTTGCTCAAAATCACCACTAAAACATGTTCTAGCCATAGAATGTGTTAAAAATCAAGAAATGGGGATTTTGCTCAAGAACCCTAATTCACGGGTTTGCAAGATCAAGATCAGTTTTTATGGTTTTGTTAAGTCCAAATGATCACTTAGGATGTATTAAGACACTCTGACGTGCACGCAGAGGTCGTCATGCGGTCAAAAATAAGAAATAACCTAACATTCACTAGTATAGTGGAGTCAGGGTCGATCCACAGGAGCTACGTGGTTAGCCTAGATGAGAGATTACCAACTGATAGTGTCACGGCTATAGTCGGAGGAACTAATTTCTATCTTTCTACCTTGAACAACATTCAAACACCCAAGCCAAGCTTAGCTATGTCCAAATGACCTAGTTACTTTCTGAATTCAGAAGTACATCTCTGAATCAGGAGCAATTGAAGGCATTCAAACTAGCAAAAACCAAGCAAGCATAAACTAGCTAAAAACCAATAGTTCTATGAGACAGTTAATAGCCAAGATTTAATGCTCAATATAACTAAGTTAGCTACTGTTTTCAGCAAGGGAAAACAGTCCCAACCAAGTCACAAACAAAATCCAATCACAATCAAACAATCAAAACTCCAACAAGCATCCGAAATACCGAAAAATCAATATTTAAGGTAACCGAATGATTTTATTCACTCAAACCAATATCCAAACATCAAATCAGTAACCAAAACTACTAAAAACAGAACCCTAAGCTAGAATTCAATGGTTGTCACATCCAAAGATTCAACTCAAAGCTTACAAATGTTTAACTAAAATGAAATAAAATCTAAAACATGAAAATACCAAATTATAGCTTCTGAAATGGAATCCTCGAGTCAAAGAGCTTCTAGGTCGATGTTTACACCAGGTCTTTGCTAGGGTTTTCGGCTGGAAATGCCTCTATTTATAGTTGCAAATTTCCCGTGACCGTGCCGCGCAAATGTGAAATCCGCGGCGCGCGTACTTATCCGTTCCCCGTTTTTTCGTCATTTAAATGTGTTCCACCGCCTTACATCCGCGTCGCGTAGGAAATAAATCCGCGGCGCGCGTACGTCTTCTCTTGATTTTGCATTCTTTCCATACTTTTTCCTTTTTGTACACTTTTAGTCCCTGTATCTGTTCTTTTTCTCCAGACAAGTCCTGACACGAAAAGTGAGAATACCCATGCATATTTGATATAATTTTACCAAGAACAGGGCTCAACAACGCCTAAAATACTTGATATCACTAGGCGTTGTCAAACACCCCACACTTGTGCCTTGCTTGTCCCCAAGCAAGAGAGTTTTTAACAAATTATAATAGAGAATCGAACAGTTTTTGAATGTGTTTAGTTTCAAAGCTTATTGCTCTTCGAGTTAGAATGGAATAGTTTGTGAAAACATAATTGAGTTGTTCTTTGGAATTCATGACTTTCTAAAGAACCCTTGATTACAAACTTTCTTCCCACAATATAGTGTACTTACTCGTTCAGATTCTAGAGGCCATTAAGGAATTGTCCATGACTTTCGATGTTGTCCGTGTAGCGAGCTTTCAGAAATACCATCCCAGACCAGACGATCTTAGGTGGTAAGGTGCATAAGGCCCACCCATTTTAGACTTACTGGCTCGAACAACAAAGGCCACAGATTGACTTTTCCTTCCTAAATTCCAATCCTAAAACGGCTCAATCTTCTAAACTCGTAAAACTCAACTTATTTGACTAACTAATAGCATGATCACAACTAAACAGTATTTCTTGAAAAATACTGATGCTATCACAATCACAAACCATTCATTTCGAAATTGCAATTCATTAAAAATTTTGAAAAATATTGCTAAAAATTGAAAAATTGATCAGTTCTGCAAAAAGAAAAATTGATCAGTTCTGCAAAAATTTCAAAAATATCTCTTTCGACCGTCCACACCCCACACTTAAAACCGTACAACGTCCCCGTTGTATAAAAAATTATTTCAAAGCAAGGGAGAAAGAGTTACCCCTTTTTGGACGATGGACTGCTTGGTGCTCAATATCACAGGTATAATGCGTACAAAAAGATCCTCGATTCATATGCTGGAGTTGTAGTGCTACAGTAGGACACGCCGGTGGTCAAGACAAGTGGAGGGGGCACGGTGACCCCACACTTGTCTGAGACAACTCCCTCTCAATTTGATATATCATGCACAACTTAACAAATAAATGAATGTATGTGTTGCGGACGACCGCGGCGCGCAATTAAGATATACGCGTCGCGGTAATTACGAGAGTTGAAACTGTTGTGGAAGTGGAAATGACCGCGTCACGCATATATGAGATCCGCGGCGCGGTAATTGCAGAAAATTCAGCCACATTCAAACACTCATAAACAAGCACTCAACACAAAACCTACTATTTTTATTCAACATACTAATGCCCAATGGCTTATTTTTGTCAACTATAAACAATTAATTCCTACCTACTTAAGAAAAACATGTAAAAATCTATGCAAAATGTTCTAAAAGACAAAAACTAACAAAAAGACAAAAAGACACCCATAAGTATACCCTCAGTTGTGTGCAGTGTCATCCTCTTCTCCTTCCTCTGGGTCTTCTTCTGGATCCTCCTCCATAGGCTCCTCGTCTTCATCCCGGATTGTTGGTTGCGGTCTCGGTGGGGCACATCGGCATTTAGCCATGAAAGTGATCATGCAGTCGGCTAACCATAAGAGCTGATCCTGCATGTTCTCGGTCCGTCTATTCATCTCCTTAGTGACAACCGCCTGTGCCTGCTGGTCTCTCTGGTGGGTCTGCAGAGTCTGCTGGATTGCTTGCATCTTGTCAACCAGGTACCGGGACTCCATGGTAGCAGGAGAGAGGCTGCGAGGTAGACTGTCGGTCACTCGCTGACGCTTCCTGGATGCTGAGGAAGATGGCTCGGTCTGGAAGGCCGGAAACGGGGATCGCTCAGATGTCGTGACCCCCTCGTCAATATAGATCACATCCCTTGATAAGGTGGTGGGCGGGCTGAAAGGAACTGGCGGGATAACTGTCAGCCCCTGAGTGGCGTGCTCAGTCCGCAACCCATAAGACTGGGCCAGTCTCATAACATAGTGCCCTCCACCGAGAGCAGTTTGGTGTAGCGGGGCGTCGGTAATCCGCCTGAAGTAGTCTGCAATGAAGTATGGCATGTTGCATGTCTGCAACATCCGGGTCAGACACCACATGAGGTACAGCTCACGCGGTGTAACTCGCTCCTCATCAGCATGCGGTCAGATCATGGTCGTGATCAACCGGTGTAGCATCCGGTGAGAAGGCAGATGCATCAATCCCTCACGCACGGTATTCTCATGATACCGTGTGGATGAAATGGTGCTCCAGTAGTCACCAGGGGAAAACGAGTCGTCGACGGCGTAGTTGGCCCGCCGGTGGAATAAGTCAAACCCTGGCGCCTCAGACTCCTCCTCAATGTAAAGCCCGATCCGATACCCGAACTCCCGTAAGCTGCAGCTGCGGTTGTGGTTCCCCAACCGGAACTGCACCATCTCTTCTGTATTCATCCCTACCGGTTGGTGGTCAAAGTGGTAACTTGCGAGAAACTGCAAGTATACCTCGCGGTAGATTGGTTCAGACATGTTGACCGCGCTTTCGATAGCCCGGCACGTATAAATAAGCTCATCCTTGTCATAACCCGTCTGTACCAGCCAGTACTGCAAATGTTCCATAATTCCTGACTCAGTGGTCAACTCCCAGTTGACTGATCGCGCGGGGAGAATCCGCTTCTGTTGTTGAATAGTTCGACGGTTGTAAAAGTTATAAGCTCGTGTTCTACCCACTCCCGTAGCCAGGGAGTTCCAATCGATTGATTCCGAACTGGCCGAAGAAGACATTGTTTCCGCAAAAATCAAAATTTAAAAGTTACTGTTCTGTCCAGACGCTCGGCGCGTCGCGCGTATATAGTCCCGCGACGCGCTATAAGAGTATTCATGTTACGCGTCGCGGACTGTAACAGGCGCGGCGCGGCGAATGAGTTCAGGGTGAAAAATTCGCAGATTACGTCCCTACTAAGCCATTTTTCCTAGTTCTAAATATTGGGTTTTGCAGAGCATAGTAGTCTAATCTTAATTTCACTGTCAATTTCACCAGATTATTGCAACATTGCGGATTACAGAAGTGTTTATTCTAAGTTCAAGAAGAAGAGAAAAGAGATGAAGAGAGGGTACTTACTTGATTTGCTGTAAAGAAACAGACAATGCAGATGGATTACTTGCACGAAGAGATTTTACCACGGTGAAAAGAAACAAGAATTATCAAGTTCCGATTATATACAAGTATGGGGGTTTTGGAATGGCATTCAAACTCTGTTTTTAGGATTATCTCTAATTTCAAATTAAGATAAGGCCGCGGCGCGGGAAGCTTCTATCCGCGTCGCATAAAAATCTGATTTCAAGCGTAATCGTAAAAATTGAACACGCGCGCCGCGGACTCAAAGATCCCGCGTCGCGGTGCTGCAAAATTACCAAATGACCCCACACTTGCCTTTTTCATACCGTGATAACATGGATGTGAAGAATTAAGAATGACATGCAAAATTATACAAATGATAATCGGGTTGCCTCCCGACAAGCGCTAAGTTTAACGTCTTCAGCCAGACGTGCACTTACCTGCTTATGTAGTATACGTTGGAATTTCTGTTATGAACTCGACTGTCTCAATTTCTAAGTTCTGGAATGTGCCTGTAGTAATGTATGGTTTGAGTCTATGGCCATTGACTTTAAATGGTTGCCCACCTTTTAAGTCCTGGATTTCGACTGCACCATAATCTGTAGTGCCGATTACTTTGTAAGGACCATTCCACTTACTTCTCAATTTTCCTGGAAACATCTTCAGTCTTGAGTTGTACAACCAAACTTTTTGCCCAACTTCAAAGACTTTCAGTCGCAGCTTTGCGTCGTGATATCGCTTCATTTTTGATTTATAAGTGGCTGCATTCTCATAGGCCTCATCTCGTAATTCTTCTAGCTCGGACAACTGAAATTTTCTTTCTTTTCCGGCAGCAGTGTATTCCATGTTGACTTTCTTGACAGCCCATAAGGCACGATTGGCGGTTTCCACTGGCAGATGACATCCCTTCCCATAAACCAACCGATATGGAGTGGTTCCGATCGGTGTTTTGTATGCTGTCCGGTATGCCCACAATGCGTCATCTAACCTTAACGACCAATCTTTTCTATCCGTCTTGACAGTCTTTTGAAGGATCTCTTTGATTTGCCTATTGGATACTTCGACTTGGCCATTAGTCTGTGGGTGATAAGGCGTTGCAATGCGATGATTTACCCCATAATGTTTCAGCAATCTTCCGAACTTGAAATTCTTGAAATGCGATCCTCCGTCACTAATGATTACCCTTGGGACTCCATGCCTGGTGAAGATATTTTTCTTCACAAATTTGCACACCACGTGATGGTCATTTGTACGAGTTGCTTCGGCCTCAATCCATTTTGAGACATAATCTACTGCCACCAAAATGTAGACGTATCCATGTGATGTGGGGAATGGACCCATAAAATCGATTCCCCAGACATCAAAGATGTCTACCACCAAAATTGGATTCAAAGGCATTTGATCCCTTTTTGATATATTTCCTAATTGCTGGCAATTAATGCACTCTTTGGCAGTCCTATGCGCGTCTCGAAAGATAGTCGGCCAATACAATCCGGATTCGAGAACTTTATATCCGGTTTTCCTTCCACTGAAGTGTCCTCCACATGCTGACGCATGACAGAGATCCAACACCTTACCAATTTCATTGTCCGGCACACATCGACGAATTATCTGATCTTCACCTACCTTGAAAAGGTCTGGATCGTCCCAAATGAATCTCTTTGCGTACGTGCGAAATTGCTTCTGCCGTTGTTTCGTCCAATGTTTTGGTATTGCTCCTGTAGCCAGGAAATTTACATAATTTGCGTACCATGGAGCTCCATTAACTTCTAACAGCTGTTCGTCGGGAAATGAGTCTTGAATTCCTGTTTCCAGTCCTTCAACTGGTAGTCTTGAAAGATGATCTGCTACCATGTTCTCAGCTCCCTTCTTGTCTTTGATGTCTATATCAAATTCTTGCAGCAGAAGAATCCACCTGATTAATCGAGGTTTGGATTCCTTTTTTGTGAGCAATTGTCGAACTGCACTGTGGTCAGTGTAAACCACCACCTTGGATCCCCAGATATAAGATCTGAATTTATCTAAGGCAAAAACTACAGCTAATAACTCTTTTTCAGTGGTTGTGTAATTCAATTGAGCTTCAGAAAAAGTTTTACTAGCATAGCAGATGACAACAGGCTTCCTATCGATTTTCTGTCCTAACACTGCACCGGCGGCATAATCGCTAGCGTCACACATTATCTCGAAAGGTTGTGTCCAGTCAGGTGGCTTCAGGATGGGGGCCTCGACCAATTTATTTTTAAGGATATTGAATGCCTTTGTACATTCATCGTCAAAAATAAATGGTGCGTCCTTTAACAGAAGACCACAGAGGGGCTTAGAGATAGCACTAAAATCTTTAATGAATCTGCGATAAAACCATGCAGGCCCCAAGAATGATCTAACTCCTTTCACCGATGTTGGAGGTGGCAATGTGTATATGACCTTAACTTTAGCGCGATCGACTTCGAATCCTCTTTCAGAAACCACATGTCCCAATACTATTCCTTCTCGTACCATAAAATGGCTTTTCTCCCAGGAAAGAACCAGGTTTGTTTCCACACATCTTTTCAGCACCTTTTCCAATTGATCTAAGCAAGTCTCAAATGTAGGTCCAAAAATTGAGAAATCATCCATGAAGATTTCTAGTGCCTCCCCAATCATGTCAGAAAAAATTGCCATCATACATCGTTGAAATGTTGCAGGTGCGTTACATAATCCAAATGGCATTCTGCGAAAAGCAAAGGTACCATAAGGACATGTAAACGTTGTCTTCGCCTGATCTTCTGGATGAATTGCAATCTGGTTATACCCTGAGTATCCATCCAAAAAACAGTAGTACTTTTGCCCTGCTAATTTTTCCACAATTTGGTCGATGAAGGGTAATGGAAAATGATCTTTAGACGTGGCAGCATTAAGTTTCCGGTAGTCAATACAAACTCGCCATCCAGTCACAGGTCTCGTTGATATCTTGTCGCCATCCTTAGTATCTACTACAGTGATTCCTGACTTTTTTGGCACAGTCTGCGTTGGGCTAACCCATTCACTGTCGGAAATAGGATAAATGATTCCTGCGTCCAACCATTTAAGAACCTCCTTTTTGACAACTTCTTTTAAGTTGGGATTCAACCTTCTTTGCGTATCTCTGGCAGGTTTAGCTCCTTCTTCTGTGATAATGCGATGCATGCATGTAGTCGGACTAATCCCTTTTAAGTCCGCAATTGTCCAACCAATAGCCTCCTTATGTTTGGACAATACTTTAAGCAATTCTAGTTCTTGCTTCTCCGTCAAGTTGGCTGCTACAATTACTGGTAAAGTATCCTTCTCCCCTAGAAAGGCATACTTCAGATGCTCTGGTAAGGGTTTCAGATCCAACTTTGGTGGTTCTTGTAAGGAGGGCTTTAATGTCTTTGGAATCTCTGTTGGTAACTTCTCTATATGCGCGCATTCCTCGGACTTGAATCCTTCTTCCATATTTTGTGTTTCTGTTCTGCCAACAATTGCTTCTTCCTGAGTTTCTATTTCTTCTTCTTGAAGTACCTCTGGGGCATATTGCTGCACCAGTTCATCTATGATGTCCACTTGATAGCATTCCTCTTCTTCCATGTTACTTCCTTTGGGATCTGCATTGAAAATGTTGATCTTGGCCTGTCGGTGTCCGAAAGATATCCCCATTTCTCCAGTACGACAAGCAATATTTGCATTAGCCGTGGCCAAAAACGGTCGCCCTAGAATAATTGTCGGTTGCTCACCATTTGTTGCTTGACGAGTGTCCAAAACAAGAAAGTTTGCTGGGTAGTAAAATTCTCCTACCCTGATGATTACATCAACTAACATGCCCCTAGGAACCTTAGTGGACTTGTCGGCCAATTGAAAAATCACATCAGTAGATTTCATAGTACCGAACTCATGCTTGTCGAATAACTGCCCAGGCAGTATATTCACACTTGCACCTAAATCTAAGAGAGCCCTTTTGATATGCACATTGCCTAAATCTACAGAAATGAGAGGGACTCCTGGATCTTTCATCTTTGGCGGAAGTGCATCCATGAGGATAGAGCTTACATTCTCGGGTAAGCTAATCATCTTAGGTAGGTGAGACAGAATATGTTTCTTGTGTATACACATGTCTTTGAGAAATTTAGCATATGCGGGAACCTCCTTGATGAGTTTGACTAAAGGAATATTTACTTTGATCTGGCTAAACAATTCCCACATATCTTCAGCTTGTGGTCCCTTCTTCCCAAATGGTCCTTTTTCCGGCTTTTCCAAGGCTGTAGGAAAAGGAACTGTTCTACTTGACTCTCCCTTTTCCCAGGTACTCGTCTTCTTCTTCTGCACCTGCTCCTCTTTATTCTGTCTCTTTTCTAATTCTTCTTTTTCATCAAAGACTATTTCCACATCACTGTCATCATCATTAACTGGGGCTGCAACCTTGTTATCTACCTTCTTCCCACTCCTAAGTGTGATGACTTCATTGACTTGCATTTTGTGTGATTGCTCCTGTTCCCTTGCTTTTTGTTTTTCTATTTTGCAAAGAGACTCTCCTAATCTCAGGATTGCTTCTGAATTAGATTTCTCTACCTCCTGAAGTTGCACTAGTAACCCGAAGATTTCTTGCAAACCAATGTTCGTACTTCCTGATGAAGGCGGAGTTTGCGCCTGTTGCTGCCTTGTAAATGGTTGTCTCGATTCTCGTTGCTGATTACTTCGGAATGGCCTTGGTGCATTGTGAAATCGACCATATCCATGCACTTGACTTATTTCCTCATGAGTCATTGAGCACTCATTATGATTGTGTCCTACTTTTCCACATGTATTGCAGATGCTCTGCCCATGCAACACGTATGCTCCTTTTTCCTGTTGAAATCTCTCGAGCATCTGATTGAACCTTTTTGTAACAGCAGTGAGCTCCTTTTGAATTTCAGCTTTCTATTTGTTCTCTGCTTCGACATTTGCTACATATACAGTCTTATCCTTCATTGATCCACTGACTTTTGATCCTAAACTTAGCTGCTCCAAAAATCTCCAGGCATCATCTGGCTCTTGCCACATAAATGTCCCGCTTGACGAGGCGTTTATCATGACCTGGTGTGTTTCATTAACTCCTTCGAAAAATAATTTGACCAGCTGCCACTTAGGAACTTCATGATGTGGACAGGATCTCAGCAGCTCTTTTAGTCTATCAAATGCTTCATGAAAAGCCTCTCCAGGGTTTTGCTGAAAATCTTGTATCGCTCGTCTAATCTCCGTGGTTTTACTGACTGGGTAGAATTCTTGCAAAAACTTCGCCTTGAGTTGTTCCCAACTAGTAATACTATTTGATGGTAAGGATGTAAACCAATACTTGGCTTTATCCTTAAGGGTGAATGGAAACAATCTAAGCCTAAAAATATCTCTATCAGTATTCCTAGGAGTGTTGGCGTTGGCGATTGCTAAGAATTCACATAAATGATTATAAGGGTCGTCAGTCTTGTATCCCCTAAACTGAGTCAATATTCCTAATAACTGAGGTTTGATTTCTACTTGCGAATCTATGTTATCAGGAATATAGATCGGCGACGAATCATCATATTCCCGTGGTTGGAAATGTGATGCAACCGATTGCCGTCTCGGTTGTGCAAAATGTAAGGGTTGAGCGGGGTTACCGTAAAGATGATCATTGTACTCCCGCTGACCTGGTGGTTGGTATGGTGGTGCTCGCCTGGGAGGTCCCCGACCTCGGTTCCATTGTGGTTGCGGTGCCGGTGGCACCCATCCTTCATCTTCCTCGTCGTACACTTCCTCCGTCTCTGGGTATTGGTATTGCGGTTGAGGCGGTGGTTGAAAGTGTATATGTTGTGTTGGTTGGTATGTAGGTTGAGGTTTAAAGAGGGCTGGTTGTGGTTGTGATGTTGGTGTATGCTGTCTAGGAGTTGGGGTGCCATCTCGGGTCGGCTCTCCCCAAGTCATAGCAGATGTAAAGGGATTGGTGGATTGTGGTTGAGAAGCGGGTAAAAATGGTGGAATAGATGGCGGAGTGCATGATGGTATGGGTGTAGGGGCTGAAACTACACCACCAGACGCACTCGAACTTCCAAATTGGAATTATGATAATGGGGGAATAGAAAACCTCCCCGTTGCCTCTCCTGACGGATCCTGGGCAACACTAACCGGACTACTACTAACTTGACTATAATTCATGATGCTTAAACGCCTACGGGCACGGAGTTTGCGCACAGTACGTTCAATTTCAGAATCAAACTGTAATGGGGATGATTGCTCTCCCCTGCGGGTACGCATGCACTAATGCAACACGCCCACAAAAATCAAAACCAAAATGAAATTAACCCAAAATGAAATTTCAAAAAGCAAGAAACAAATTCCTACTACTCACCTATTCTAAGCTCACAGCTCCCCGGCAACGGCGCCAAAATTTGACGTGCACGCAGAGGTCGTCATGCGGTCAAAAATAAGAAATAACCTAACATTCACTAGTATAGTGGAGTCAGGGTCGATCCACAGGAGCTACGTGGTTAGCCTAGATGAGAGATTACCAACTGATAGTGTCACGGCTATAGTCGGAGGAACTAATTTCTATCTTTCTACCTTGAACAATATTCAAACACCCAAGCCAAGCTTAGCTATGTCCAAATGACCTAGTTACTTTCTGAATTCAGAAGTACATCTCTGAATCAGGAGCAATTGAAGGCATTCAAACTAGCAAAAACCAAGCAAGCATAAACTAGCTAAAAACCAATAGTTCTATGAGACAGTTAATAGCCAAGATTTAATGCTCAATATAACTAAGTTAGCTACTGTTTTCAGCAAGGGAAAACAGTCCCAACCAAGTCACAAACAAAATCCAATCACAATCAAACAATCAAAACTCCAACAAGCATCCGAAATACCGAAAAATCAATATTTAAGGTAACCGAATGATTTTATTCACTCAAACCAATATCCAAACATCAAATCAGTAACCAAAACTACTAAAAACAGAACCCTAAGCTAGAATTCAATGGTTGTCACACCCAAAGATTCAACTCAAAACTTACAAATGTTTAACTAAAATGAAATAAAATCTAAAACATGAAAATACCAAATTATAGCTTCTGAAATGGAATCCTCAAGTCAAAGAGCTTCTAGGTCGATGTTTACACCAGGTCTTTGCTAGGGTTTTCGGCTGGAAATGCCTCTATTTATAGTTGCAAATTTCCCGTGACCGCGCCGCGCAAATGTGAAATCCGCGGCGCGCGTACTTATCCGTTCCCCGTTTTTTCGTCATTTAAATGTGTTCCACCGCCTTACATCCGCGTCGCGCAGGAAATAAATCCGCGGCGCGCGTACGTCTTCTCTTGATTTTGCATTCTTTCCATACTTTTTCCTTTTTGTACACTTTTAGTCCCTGTATCTGTTCTTTTTCTCTAGACAAGTCCTGACACGAAAAGTGAGAATACCCATGCATATTTGATATAATTTTACCAAGAACGGGGCTCAACAACGCCTAAAATACTTGATATCACTAGGCGTTGTCAAACACCCCACACTTGTGCCTTGCTTGTCCCCAAGCAAGAGAGTTTTTAACAAATTATAATAGAGAATCGAACAGTTTTTGAATGTGTTTAGTTTCAAATCTTATTGCTCTTCGAGTTAGAATGGAATAGTTTGTGGAAACATAATTGAGTTGTTCTTTGGAATTCATGGCTTTCTAAAGAACCCTTGATTACAAACTTTCTGTCCACAATATAGTGTACTTACTCGTTCAGATTCTAGAGGCCATTAAGGAATTGTCCATGACTTTCGATGTTGTCCGTGTAGCGAGCTTTCAGAAATACCATCCCAGACCAGACGATCTTAGGTGGTAAGGTGCATAAGGCCCACCCATTTTAGACTTACCGGCTCGAACAACAAAGGCCACAGATTGACTTTTCCTTCCTAAATTCCAATCCTAAAACGGCTCAATCTTCTAAACTCGTAAAACTCAACTTATTTGACTAACTAATAGCATGATCACAACTAAACAGTATTTCTTGAAAAATACTGATGCTATCACAATCACAAACCATTTATTTCGAAATTGCAATTCATTAAAAATTTTGAAAAATATTGCTAAAAATTGAAAAATTGATCAGTTCTGCAAAAATTTCAAAAATATCTCTTTCGACCGTCCACACCCCACACTTAAAACCGTACAACGTCCCCGTTGTACAAAAAATTATTTCAAAGCAAGGGAGAAAGAGTTACCCCTTTTTGGACGATGGACTGCTTGGTGCTCAATATCACAGGTATAATGCGTACAAAAAGATCCTCGATTCATATGCTGGAGTTGTAGCGCTACAGTAGAACACGCCGGTGGTCAAGACAAGTGGAGGGGGCACGGTGACCCCACACTTGTCTGAGACAACTCCCTCTCAATTTGATATATCATGCACAACTTAACAAATAAATTAAAACACACATGACAGAAAATAATAATATAATATACAGATAGATGTGTCATACGTTTATACATATAAAAAGAAAATAAAAGAAAGAAAGAAAAAGAAAACATCAATCACTACCCGGCGGCCTGGAGGGTCCAGCCTCATGATCGTGAGACCGGGCTGGGAATGGTCGGGGGCGCTGACCCTGCGCAGATGCAGTCTGAATAAGTACCTCCCCAATCCACTCGAGCTGGTCCAAGACTCTCGTGAGCTGACCCTCAATCCGCGTGACTCTGGCCTCCAGCCGGCTGAGGGCTGGTGAGTCATCCTGCTGTGGCTGCGGCTGTGCAGGCTCTGGTGCTGGCGGCTCTGGCCTCCGGCGTCTCCTGCCGGGCTGGGCGTATGCAGGCTGGGGTGCCTGAGGAGGCTCGATCGGAGCCCGGATGTACTGCCCTGGTCGCTGCTGCTCAATGAGCAACATCCTCTCCAAAGTGCGTGCTGGAGTGCGCGATGGAGGCAGAGCAGTCAAAGAGGCAGCTACTGGGGCAGTAAGGATGTCATACGAACGGGCCAGGCGGGTAATGAAATACCCCCTGGCTAATGGGCTGCTGGAGGAGGCGCCGGTCGCGTGGGTGGAGAAAGCGATCGCGAGGGCAAAGGGAAGATGGAGGAATCGGGACTGGTGGAGGAGAACCCACAAAAATGTCATGTCATCGCCCGACACCTTCTCGCCCCCTCCCGATGCATGATGGAGGTGGAGACGATACGGTGCATGAGGCGGTGAAGTAGATCACGTAGGTGGCTCTCCCTCGAGGCCCCTGCCTCATACCTGACGTTGGACAGTGGTGCCCAAACCTCCATGTTGGGGGGGCGCTCCGACTCCCCCTGAGTGCATGACCCGAAGAACCGGGTGAAAAAAACGGTGCTGGAGGTCCGCTGGCGTGTAAATTCCTGTGCGCCTCCCGAACTCCCGGAGGTTGCACTCCCGGTGCACACCTCCCAAGCGAAAACGTACCATCCTGGAGCGTGGGTCTCCCGCCCTGGGAGCGAAATGGACAGTGGAGATGAACTCCAATAACAGCTCCGTGTAGACCACGTCCTCGTCCGTGGCCATGATCCTGTCCCAGCCACGGCATGTGAATGATGCCTCCTCGTGGGTCCAGGTGCGATGTAGGAATGGCTCAATCTCACCCCAGAGCCCAGCGTCCCTCAGGATGTCTCGGTCTATAACCGTCGCCTCAAGGACCCGGCGATGAATCAAAGCGTCCCTCCGCGAGGTATATTCCACCGAAGTGTCAAGCTCTGCGGGAAACTGAAGGAAGGCATGGTCCAATCTGAACATCATCTGCAAAAGAAAATATAGCCACAAAACAAAATTTTTTGCAAAATCAGTCCTTTTCCTTCCCCACCGCACCGCGGCGCGGCGCGGCGTATGCCTGTTTGAAAACCCGGGATCAAATCCCCATTTTAACCTGCTAAATCTCAATTTAATGATACCACAAGGTAGCCTAGGTTCCGATTAGCTCATCTAGGGTGTCCATTTGGCAAAACAAACACCCTATGGGCTAGCATTAGTGATTCTAAGTTTTTGAACTTTTTGGAATAAAACCCTAAAATTAACTACCTAATAACTAGTTTAAACAGCTAATAGATAGTTAAAAGAGCGTACCTCGGTAGTAGAAACACAATAAGCAAGAAAAAATGCAAGAAATTTTTGATCACCAGAGCTCCGAGTCGTGTGATTTGAGTTGTGAGCCGCGGCTCACCGGATAAAGGCAAAAACCGTCTGATCGTTTCCCGCGGCGCGCATTTCTCGTTTCCACGGCGCGCGTGTCGCTAATTCCACCCCTGCGCATCGGGTTGAGTTTCGAACCCGCGTCGCGCAATTCCAAAACCCGCGGCGCGGTCTTGAAGATTTCAAAACCTTTTCACACGACCCCACACTTGCTTCAAACCACTAATACCTGCAAACGATTGATGTATTTTCTAAATTAATCCTAAGAAATATAAAACCTACTTATGACACGATGGGTTGCCTCCCAACAAGCGCTAAGTTTAACGTCTTCAGCCAGACGTGGAACTCCTTTTACAGCTACGGTGGATCATATGCTTTTTGTTTCTGCTGCATTTCTACTCCCACCGTCCTTTCGCTGACCCACTGCCCCTCAAACTTTCCTGGGTCGAATGGCTTGTCGGTTCTCCTACTGCTGCCCGGTTGTTGCTTTCTGGTTAGTTCCCGTGAATGCTTGGAGGTAGCTTTGAACCTCCAAGCTCGGTCCTTCCTTCTGCATCTCTTCAAAGTCAAAGGCTTGACATGAAGCGCGCCCAGTACTGCTTCCAGTAGTTGTGCTGTGCCTTGTTTGTTGCTCTCATATTGTGTGTTATTTTCAGTTTGCAATTTTGGCTTGCAGTACCAATAAAGATTTTCCAATCGAATGGGATCGGAAGGCAACATATCGGAATGCTTCCATATGTCCTCATTGATGGTATTGATCACATCTACTTTTCCATTCATGAATGGATCATGAGTGGTGATAAAATCATGTTTTTTATTATTTTCAAAAATTAACTCGTCAGCATCAACTTCTTGATCATCGTCCAACAAGTGGATCGGAACCAAGAGTGAACGACTTGTTTGATCTGATGGTGGTACAAAGTCACCCATCATCGGATCCTTACTTTCAAGTTTCTCAAAATTTTCAAAAATCATAGGTTCAGGGGTAGTATTGTCATCTACACTCCCTTCCCCGATAGTATCAAAAATTTCAACAATTTCGGGAGTTGTTGGGCTGGGGTCTGCACTGTCACTTACAGCCCCCTCCACAACATCCACATCAACCAAATTGTCTGGTGATGGTATGGATTCACTCATCACCAGATCAACATTACTAATACTCTCAAAAACATCAAAAGCTGTTGAGTCGGAGGTAGCATTGTCACCTACAACCTCTTCCTCAACAACATTTTTGACCATCTCAGTGGTCTCTTGACTTTCCCACGGTGTATGCCCTTCCATCACATATTCGGGTGATGCAAGTTCACACACATTATTATTGGTATAAAAATCACTCGCCTCCGGTTCTGGCGAAGGTGGTGAACATTTCCAATTTTCCTCTAACCTATCTAAAGAAGCTTGCACTTTTTCAAGAGCTTCAGCCTGGTCCTTCTGCTCGTGGTAGTTATTATACATGAGTACCCAAAGTTGGGCCCAAGTTGCAGAATTCTCAGGCTGAGATGACTCCTCGATCCGCCATCCATTGTCACTGAATGATCCATTGTAGCAATCATTCTCGTAATGAGTGTCGGCCGGATTTTTATAATACTCATACTAATCCGGGTACATGTAATCACTCATTATAAGGATGTACACATACCAAAAATCAGCAAAATAAAATCAAACATCAAAAAAATCAGAAACTAAGTCCTACAAATCACCTAATCTAAGCGCACAGCTCCCCGGCAACGGCGCCAAAATTTGACGTGCACGCAGAGGTCGTCATGCGGTCAAAAATAAGAAATAACCTAACATTCACTAGTATAGTGGAGTCAGGGTCGATCCACAGGAGCTACGTGGTTAGCCTAGATGAGAGATTACCAACTAATAGTGTCACGGCTATAGTCGGAGGAACTAATTTCTATCTTTCTACCTTGAACAATATTCAAACACCCAAGCCAAGCTTAGCTATGTCCAAATGACCTAGTTACTTTCTGAATTCAGAAGTACATCTCTGAATCAGGAGCAATTGAAGGCATTCAAACTAGCAAAAACCAAGCAAGCATAAACTAGCTAAAAACCAATAGTTCTATGAGACAGTTAATAGCCAAGATTTAATGCTCAATATAACTAAGTTAGCTACTGTTTTCAGCAAGGGAAAACAGTCCCAACCAAGTCACAAACAAAATCCAATCACAATCAAACAATCAAAACTCCAACAAGCATCCGAAATACCGAAAAATCAATATTTAAGGTAACCGAATGATTTTATTCACTCAAACCAATATCCAAACATCAAATCAGTAACCAAAACTACTAAAAACATAACCCTAAGCTAGAATTCAATGGTTGTCACACCCAAAGATTCAACTCAAAGCTTACAAATGTTTAACTAAAATGAAATAAAATCTAAAACATGAAAATACCAAATTATAGCTTCTGAAATGGAATCCTCGAGTCAAAGAGCTTCTAGGTCGATGTTTACACCAGGTCTTTGCTAGGGTTTTCGGCTGGAAATGCCTCTATTTATAGTTGCAAATTTCCCGTGACCGCGCCGCGCAAATGTGAAATCCGCGGCGCGCGTACTTATCCGTTCCCCGTTTTTTCGTCATTTAAATGTGTTCCACCGCCTTACATCCGCGTCGCGCAGGAAATAAATCCGCGGCGCGCGTACGTCTTCTCTTGATTTTGCATTCTTTCCATACTTTTTCCTTTTTGTACACTTTTAGTCCCTGTATCTGTTCTTTTTCTCCAGACAAGTCCTGACACGAAAAGTGAGAATACCCATGCATATTTGATATAATTTTACCAAGAACAGGGCTCAACAACGCCTAAAATACTTGATATCACTAGGCGTTGTCAAAATTTGACGTGCACGCAGAGGTCGTTATGCGGTCAAAAATAAGAAATAACCTAACATTCACTAGTATAGTGGAGTCAGGGTCGATCCACAGGAGCTACGTGGTTAGCCTAGATGAGAGATTACCAACTGATAGTGTCACGGCTATAGTCGGAGGAACTAATTTCTATCTTTCTACCTTGAACAATATTCAAACACCCAAGCCAAGCTTAGCTATGTCCAAATGACCTAGTTACTTTCTGAATTCAGAAGTACATCTCTGAATCAGGAGCAATTGAAGGCATTCAAACTAGCAAAAACCAAGCAAGCATAAACTAGCTAAAAACCAATAGTTCTATGAGACAGTTAATAGCCAAGATTTAATGCTCAATATAACTAAGTTAGCTACTGTTTTCAGCAAGGGAAAACAGTCCCAACCAAGTCACAAACAAAATCCAATCACAATCAAACAATCAAAACTCCAACAAGCATCCGAAATACCGAAAAATCAATATTTAAGGTAACCGAATGATTTTATTCACTCAAACCAATATCCAAACATCAAATCAGTAACCAAAACTACTAAAAACAGAACCCTAAGCTAGAATTCAATGGTTGTCACACCCAAAGATTCAACTCAAAGCTTACAAATGTTTAACTAAAATGAAATAAAATCTAAAACATGAAAATACCAAATTATAGCTTCTGAAATGGAATCCTCGAGTCAAAGAGCTTCTAGGTCGATGTTTACACCAGGTCTTTGCTAGGGTTTTCGGCTGGAAATGCCTCTATTTATAGTTGCAAATTTCCCGTGACCGCGCCGCGCAAATGTGAAATCCGCGGCGCGCGTACTTATCCGTTCCCCGTTTTTTCGTCATTTAAATGTGTTCCACCGCCTTACATCCGCGTCGCGCAGGAAATAAATCCGCGGCGCGCGTACGTCTTCTCTTGATTTTGCATTCTTTCCATACTTTTTCCTTTTTGTACACTTTTAGTCCCTGTATCTGTTCTTTTTCTCCAGACAAGTCCTGACACGAAAAGTGAGAATACCCATGCATATTTGATATAATTTTACCAAGAACAGGGCTCAACAACGCCTAAAATACTTGATATCACTAGGCGTTGTCACACTCCTAAGTGGTTAATTTCAAAAAGATGGATTTTTGGTGAAAAACATCAAAAACGGGTTTTTCAAAGAATTGGAATTGGAATCAGTGATTCCATGGCTTAAAACCTGATGTAAAGTGAAGGTTTTAGTCATGGAATGGTAGTAAAATGATTAAGTTAAGTATTAAGCACTTAATAGGCGAAAATAGAGGTCTGCAGCTCGAAAATCGGACCCGAAATCAGGCCAAGAACATTACACGGCCGTGTAATTTTCCAGGCCAAAGTTACACGACCGTGTAACCAAATTAGGCCAACAAAGTTACACGGCCGTGTAATTTATAGGGCCAAAGTTACACGACCGTGTAACTCACTGAGGTGGGTTTTCCGTTTTGATTTTTGGAAATTGGGGTTAGACTTGTCCGTTTGACCTCAAATTTGAAACACAAGTCTAATATGGCCTAAGACTTCATGCAAAAATGTCGGAACTGAAATAATACCTCTCGGGGGTACTGTAGCAAAATACGCGTATTTCGGAGAAAACTATAAAATGAGCTTATTAATGGTTATACATTTGTATGGCCAGTAGTTATGTCATATGAGACTCTTAAGTTATAGAGTCAGTTGTATTATGTAATTAATAAGTATATATATACGTGATACTTGTGTAGGAAGTGCTTCAAATACCATGGGGCACGGAAAGGGGAAAGATGTACGAGAAGTTTAGTGAGTTATAGATACATCAAGGTGAGTTTTATGAGGATTTTTCTAGTACATAGCAAAATGATATTTTCAGAAAAGTATGAGATTTTCAAATGTTTTTAGATACTAAAGTTTGGAAACAGTTTTGAAAGTAGCTCAAAGAGCTAAGTGTTTAAAAGAGATTTTTAAAGAAGCTTTAAAGAAGTTCAGTTTTTAAAAGAAGTATAGTTTGTAAAGTTTTGAAAGAAGCTCCATATGAAAGCTAAAGATTTTGAAGTAAGTTTTAAAGTGATTTTCAAGAGTATGAGTCAAAGGGTTAAAGTTTGAGTTGTTTTGAAATTGTGTCCATATTTGACCAATTTGAGATAAAATGAAGAAAGTAAAAAGATAAGAACCAAAGCAAAGAAAGTAGTAAGAGTTAGTTGTCCGGACTAGGATCACCCACATAATCGGGAGATCAGAAGACACTACTGGGATGGTACCTCCCGTCGTGAAGTAGTTGTCTAGCTTAGTATACCCTTGTGCTTGAATCCGTTCCATGTCACAGAGGGGAGACAGAATGAGCATAACCTAGCGGACGTATCTGTTCTGTCCTGCAAGGTGAGCTAGTAGAATGAATTAAACTAAATTAATTCATGAGTTTCAGTTGGTCAGTAGAAAATGAGAAAGGAAGCAGTTTTAAAGAAAGAAATTAATTTCAATGAATAAAACAGTTTTAAAGTAAGAAGCAGTTTTTGAGAAAGAAAGTGTTTTGAGTTTTGAAAAGTGAAGAGTAAAGAGATTTGAGATATGTTATGAAAACGAGCTTTCAGCAATTTACTTGTATTATTTCAAGTTTTGAACAGAAAAGTTTTAGGTCTAAACCCATATCACTCACGAGGCTTTATGTCTCACGTTTGTTGTTATTTTTTTTAAATGCTATGTACTTAGGTGAGAGAAGCTGAAGAGGAAGTTGGGACCAGTGTATACAGTAAGTTTAAATTATGGTTTCTGTATTGAGTCTGTAATACCCTTTCAGTATAAAGTTTGTAAAAAAATTTTAAGTGACTTTTTCATAGTCACGAATTATATAATATTTTGTAAAGTAAACTGTATTAAAATGGTTTTGAGAAAGGGGTGTTACACAATAGAGCATTAATCAAAAGAAACTTAATCTACTAAGTATTAAGGAGAGAAAGTGTGAGAGAGGGTATAAAACTTTCGGCCAAGACTTCCAACAGAGAAAAGAGATTTAACTTTATTTCTTAAATATAAGTATACAAAGGTATTAATCATTAAACTTAAGGAAAAGAAAGGCCATACAATTGATAATGAAGAGTCCAAACTCTTCTTGTTGGCCTCCATATTGGTATGAAAGAGAGGAGAATGGAGGAGAGTCCCACACTCTTTCTTCTTTATAATTTATAAACTCATTTTTATATCATTTATAAATTATAAACTCTTAAAAGTTCATTTAACTTCTTTAGTACACATAACCTTTTAGATGTATGAGAATATATATATATATATATATATATATATATATATATATATATATATATATATATATATATATATATATATATATATATATATATATATAAATTTTATTTTAACAATTAAAATAAATAAAAAAGTTAAATATATTTATTTAAATCATATAACATTTAAATGATATAAATATACACACACTCCAAATCAATTCATACCATATGAATTAAATATTATTTTCACATAAAATAATAAGCACAAGACTTATGACATTTTATCTTGAATCAAATTCATCACAAAGAATGTCCATTTTGGAGATTTACTTGTTATTGGTGTAACCCCTGTATGATCATATGTTATTGTCAATACAATTCTATAATGACTTTTTAGCGCTTAGTACCAACATAAAGGTCTAACCTAAAATCATTTCAACCCGGCCTTTCCTGATTTTACTGATGAGATGCACAATGTTCGTATCAGGTTGTGTACCAATGAGTTTGGCCCAAATAATTTAAACAGGAGTCCATATTCTTGTTGGTCTGTGTTTATCACCGTTTAAAACCTACCTCCCTGGCTGGCGTTCAAACATTAGTACATACAACTTCCTTTGATTAATCATGGGCGGAAGACTCCTCGGCATAATTTGGATGTTTTTCTACAACCTTTAGTAGACGAGTTGAAGATGTTGTTCACATGAGGCATTAAAAATTACAATGCCTATCAAAGGGACAAATTTTCAAATGAGAGTTACTTTTAAGGACAGGTAGTGAGTTTCCTGCTTATGGAAACACACATGATAATTTAGCTTGTCCATATTATTCAAATAAATTAGGATCATTCCAGCTTACCAAATGAAAGAACACGTTGTCGTCATGATACAATTATTTTTTTGGAAAACAATACATTGACACCCGAAGTACTTGTTCCGTACCTAACCGAAGAATAAATTTGGGATACAATCTAACATTTCCGCACTGTTTCCCACGGTACTTCTGTTGGTCCAAATTATTTGAAATCAAATGATTTTTGGAATAGACATAATTGGGTAAAGAAGAGCAATTTGTGAAAACTTCCATATTGGCATCACCTGTTGATCTGACACAACCTTAATGTGATGCATATTGAGAAGAATGGGTTCAAATTTTTTCCACATTATTATGGGTTCCCCTAAATCCAAAGACAATTTGAAGGTAATGAAGGATATCAAGATTCTATGTGACCGACCTATTCTAAACCTCATTCAGGCAGCAATAGGATGCCTTGGAAAAAGCTTGGATATTACACATTGAAAAAGGATGATGCTAAAATAAGCCTGTAGTTGGTTCAAAAATCTCAAACTTTTTGACTGGTATGCATCGAATATAGGGAACTGTCTAAACATTATAAATAGTAGTTTTCATGGTTTCAATAGCCACGAATGTCACGTGTTTATGTAGCAGTTGCTTTCACTTGCTATAAGAGAGTTTATTCCAACAGAGATATACGATGCCTTAACAGAGTTGTGAAATGGAAGAATGCAGATGAATCTTTCTCTTTCTCTATGCATTATTTTGTATCCTTAAGCTACGGAGTTATTGGAGTAAAGTAATCATGGAATCCCTACTCTGTTAAGCCATTGTGCTTTAAGGTCCCAACTATAGATGTTGCGATTGCTGTTATTATCGATGCCGATGGCATCTTTTAAAGGTAATCGCTACAGAGCAATGCCCATCTTCTTTGGGGAATCACGAGTCGATTTACATTTGGTGGTGGCGTTCGATCATAGTGACAACAATTTATAGCTGAAGGCATATAAAATGTTGAACGATTATTCAGGCTGGTTTGTCAAGTATCAAGTAGAGGTTGATGAACTTCTAAAATCGTACCCCGAGATCCATAGACGTTATTACGCAATTCTTAGATGTGGTTAGGGCCTAAGGGTGAACAAAAAGCTGAAACATTCGTAATGATCAGAATTCTAGGGAACTAGATCGTAAGGTACAATGTTGGTGACAAGAGTTTTAAGGAGATATAGAATATGAGGAACAATCCATCACTTGGAAGTGCATTCTTATATTGAAACCGTAGTTTCCCTCTAAAACATCCAATTTCTATGTAAATTTATGTTATGTCAGCTACCATTTATTCATCAAGAATACAAATTGCGAGAAAAATAGCAACGTGATCTGTAACCTCTTATCAGGTACATTTAGTACCACCCTAAAATAATAGTATACTATTTTCGGAAATAACATGTTTGGTTTATGGTCTAAAAGTTGTACTTGAATACATTGATGGGTTATACTTGGCATGCATAAGTTTATTTTCATAGGTTAATCGCAAGGAAATATCAATGTATTTTACAATGTTATTAATATAATCAACGTATTTAAATTTCTTACTAATAAAATATATAGCATCAAACTTATAAAATATATTTTATATGTAAACCATATAATGTATCAACGGGTCCCGTTCCGGTGAGGATTTTTTTTCGGTGAGGACTCGTAAGGACACCTTAAAAAATTGAAAAAATATAAAAAAAAATACAAATCATAAAATCGAGAATAGTACTATATCATTATAAAAAAAATGGAAAAAAATTTGGATTATTGAAAAACAGTAATGATCCATATTTTTTTATTTTGTGGATCATTGTTTCATTATAAAAAAAAATAATTATCCAAAAGTTTTTTTTCGAATTTTTTTTTCTCCAATATAGTACTATGATCAATTTTATTATTTATATTTCTTACTAATAAAATATATAGCATCAAACTTATAAAATATATTTTATATGTAAACTATAGTACATTTAGTACCACCCTAAAATAATAGTATACTATTTTCGAAAATAACATGTTTGGTTTATGGTCTAAAAGTTGTACTTGAATACATTGATGGGTTATACTTGGTATGCATAAGTTTATTTTCATAGGTTAATCGCAAGGAAATATCAATGTATTTTACAATGTTATTAATATAATCAAGGTATTTAAATTTCTTACTAATAAAATATATAGCATCAAACTTATAAAATATATTTTATATGTAAACCATATAATGTATCAACGTGTCCCGTTCCGGTGAGGACTCTTTTTTCGGTGAGGACTCGTAATGACACCTTAAAAAATTGAAAAAATATAAAAAAATACAAATCATAAAATCGAGAATAGTACTATATCATTATAAAAAAATTGGAAAAAAATTTGGATCATTGAAAAACAGTAATTATCCAAATTTTTTTTTTATTTTGTGGATCATTGTTTCATTATAAAAAAAAAATAATGATCCAAATTTTTTTTTTTCGAATTTTCTTTTTCTCCAATATAGTACTATGATCCATTTTATTATTTATATTTTTTATTATTTTTTTTTCAATTTTTTAAGGTGTCCTCACGAGTTCTCATTTTAAGAAGAGTCCTCACCCGATCGCTTATCATGTATCAACAATACATTGAACTCAACAAAGTTTAATATAATTAAACCTACTATGTTTGAATTTAATTTATTAAATGTCATTTAAGCATTCCATCTAATTCAACCACTAGAGTAGACTATAATTTGTAGATACTCACTCTAATAACAATCTCGTTTTGTGTTTCTTTATCCCTAGTAGCAAACTATTTGAAAATTTTGACTTAAGATAGCAATATATAACCTGAACCTTGTTATATCTTACAAGGATATATGCATTTATTATAGATGAAAATTAAAGGTATATAGATGATATAATATTAACATGTTATTGACAACAAGGATTAAGCTGCTATCTCTTTCAGGATCGGCGCTTATTAACGTATCAAACCTTCGTAATCACAAACACCAACTTGTATTCTTGATAAAGAAATAGCAGCTGATAGAATTCAGAACTTTATACAAATTGGACGTTTTAGAAAAAAACTAAGGTTTCAATATAACGATGACCCTCTGAATGGTGCGTTGGTTGTATATGGGTGCTCAGATCGAATATCTGCTTGAAACTCTTTTCAGGAACATTGTACCTTATGATCTTCTGGCGAATTTGGATCGCCATGAAGGTTTCATCTTTCTCTTCACCCCTAACAACATCTAAGATGTAAAAATTGTACCATGGTGGGATCGACGGATCTTGGTATCTACATATCATCTCCGGGTAAGTATTCGGAAGCTCATCAAGCTCCACTCGGTGCTTGACAAACCACCCAGAATGATCGTTCAACATTTCATATACATTCAGGTGTAATTTGCTCACATGGGGAACCGCTGTCTCCACCAAATGCAGGTGGCCTCGTGACTCCCCAAAGTAAAGGGGTCGATAAGAACCTTCCACCCCTGCCGGCAATGGCAGCGATTTCAACTCTTCTGTGTCGAGATTCAAGTACCATGGATTACCACACGAGGAAAACCAGTGAAGTGCTTGATGCCAGTAAACGCCTACTCTGAAGTCTGTATAATAAGGCTCAGAGATAGATTGATCTGAAATCTTCCATTTCCGTGTATCAGACGAGTAGATTTGAATCTGAAACAGCTCCTCATCGCGCTTGATATAGCGAATGCAAACGACTTTGTAGTGAACACAATCTGTTTGATGAAATGCCAGACCCATAAAACAGATAGTTCTACGAACATTCCCGCCTCCAGGAACCGATGGGATGAGCGCAAATTGCTTGGTGGTGGGATTGAATACGTAATATTTACAATCACGCTGGATCTTGTGATTGGTAACGCAAAGCAGCAATCCATTACAAGATTGGATGATTCTAATTCCGTGAGGATCAGGACAGAAGTCGAGATTACGAAAAGGAGGAGGGTTTCGATTCTCATCATCAAATGGAATATACACATGTTTAACAAACAAGCCGGGAGAATTCGAACCATTTTTATACAGGAGGGTGAAAGGCGGGTTACTCAAAAGGGAACGCCAGTGTTTGGATACAAATCTGAATCGAAGAACAGAGGTAACAGGCAGCCGGAGAAGGATTTCAATTAAAAGATCATCGTTAGAACCGATTAACGCTCCAGATTGCTGCTGGGTTTTCTTGATTTTGGCTTTCGTGTTAACCATTTTTTGGGTGATGTTGAAAGCCTTGAAGAAGATGGGCATTTAACGTGCGTTTTCATGGTGAAAGGTTGCAACGGTGAGCGAAAACGAGATTGCAACGGAAGCTTTCTCCAAGATTTTCTTGACGTTGACTTGAATTTGTCAAATAAACTTAAGCCACTCAAACAATATATAGAAAAAGTTTAAATGGTGTAAATTTAAAAGTATGTAGTTAATTGCAGATCTGGCTCTTGTAGTTTGCATTTTCTTTGTTTAAGTTAGAAAAAAAAAGAATATTTTCTTTATAAATTTGGTCACTGTTTCATGGTTTTAGTTGGTTTTATATCAAATTATTATTCCGTCCCCATGTAATCATGTATTAAATAGTCTAGTTTTTTGTTATTTTGTTTAGGGCATTTGTCGTAAAAGTTCTTAAGTTTGTCGTAAATGTTCAGTTTTGTCCTTCAATGGATTTTATGTCCACTAAAAAGCCCAAAAATTTGCAAACTTTTTTCCATCTTTATCCCTAAAACTTGTGATAGCAGGTTTTCAAGTTACCTTGAAATTATTTTCACATAAAAGTCCTTATATTTGAAAATTTTTACGTTTTTACTATGGAATTAATTTTGCATAGAAGTCTTTAAGTTTTTCGAAAATGTTTGGTTTTGCCCTCCACCAGCCACCACTGACACGCCTCGGTCGTCATGCGGTCGAAAATAGTAAAATAATCTCACTCTCACTTAGCACAGTGATAGTCAGGGTCGATCCGCAGGAGTTACGTGGTTAGGATAAGACGACAGATTACCAACTGTAGTGTCACTCTACAGTCAGCGGTATTGTTTCTACTTTCCCAAAAACCAACACAAAACGAATACCGAAACAATTGCCAAAATCCAAATCAAGCATGAACTAAACTAAACTAAGTTCTAAACTAAGATTACTTACTGATTTCAGAAATAAATTCCATAAAAATCAGAAGCAATGCCAATCCGAAAACATCCAACAAGCATTCAAACATCAATAATACCGAAAAACGCAAATAAACATCAAACCGAATGATTAACTTTTATAAATCCAAAAACCTAACATCAAACCAATATTCAAACACTCAAATATCAGATCTAAACTATAAACTACTCTACTGAAATCAGAAATTATAAATCTAAACAAACATCGAGTAATCGATGGAAATCCCGATTGTGGAATACCTCGATACCGAGTTGATAAAATAAGAGAAAAACTAAATTACTAACCAAAATATTGATTCCCACTGAAAAACTGACGAAATTGTGCCTTCGGATCCCTCCTTCGCGTCCCGGGGATGAGTGAAAAGTCGGACGGGACTCCGGTATTTATAATGGTGCGAAATTAGGGTTTCCGCGTCGCAGGTATATAAAATCCGCGGCGTGCGTGTTGCCTTATCCCGCAATCTCGGAATTTAAAATTCAAAAACGAAGATTTTATCCGGTCGCGAGATAGCGGCGCTATCTCAAGAGATAGCAGCGCTATTGACGATAGCGGCGCTATCTAGGCGAGATAGCGCCTCTATTTCTGCCAGATCCGACTTTTTGCCTTTTTTGCTCCATAACTTCTCCAGAATTGCACTAAAACCTCTGCATTTACACTAAAACTATTTCCAAGCACTTTGGCACAAAAGTAAGTGATATTAGCCAATTAATAATGATAGATTAACTAAAACATAGCTAAACAACGCCTAAAATACTTGATATTACTAGGCGTTGTCAACCACCACTATCACCACTTCCACTTCAGTGGTGGTGGGTGGTGGCGGTGTTGGAGGACAAAACCAAATGTTTTCGAAAAACTCAATGACTTCTATGCGAAAATATTTTCAACGTAACCTGGAAACCTGTTATCACAGATTTTAAAGACAAAAATGAAAAAAAAGTTTGCAAAAATTTTGGCTTTAATGGACATAAAATTCATAGAATGACAAAACCGAACATTTACAAAAAAAGTTAAGAACTTTTATGTCAATCGTCATTTTGTTTATTCTTGTATCATTTTTGTATCAACCTGGACACACAAACCCAACCACCTTTCCTTCATGGTTGAAGTCTTCTCCTACAAAATATATTTTGAAAGTAAGGATTATATATATATATATATATATATATATATATATATATATATATATATATATATATATATATATATATATATATATATATATATATATATATATTAATTTGCAGAAGTTACTATTCATTTGGGTTTTTTTTCCATCAAAACTACTGAATTAAGATCATATTATAATTGTTAAAACATTTGATATAAAATACAAATAAGCTTCTATTTTAAAATACTAATTTTGATTCTTCTTGTAACAAACTTTTATACTTATGTTTTTTTCCCTCAACTAATTTCGAATTAATTATTTTCATCCTTATTTATTAAAAATTTATATTATTGGTATTTTTTTAAGTTGCGATTCCGGTCCCTTATTATAGTTTAAAGTTACATTTTCCGTCCCTTACATAATTTTTTTTTTGTCGAGCTGCGTGTTCCAATATACCGGGCTTCCGCATTATCGTGCGGACGGTCCAAACCCTAGCTTTTGATTATGTACTAACAAATAATAGTTAATTTTTGTGTGGACTAATTTAACATTGATAAAACTTGGTATATTTATTATTGTTATTTATTATGGTTTATTTAATTTTAATAATATCATTAAGATTATTCTATTACTTATGTTTAGTTATTAATTCATACATTCGTATTTAAGTAAATTAGTTTCTATCTTGTTACAATTAGAGTAGCCTACACGTAGAAGTGTCCTAATTCACTAGGTTCGCTCATGCAGATATTCATTAAAATAGTCCTAATTCACTAGGTTCCCTAATGTATTAATATGGATATGATCATCATAAACGATCATTTATGATAATCATTTTGAACATAATGATAATTATTTTGAGAATTACGGATAAACAAAATCTACAAATTAATTATTTAAAGAAATAGTAACTATAAAATACGTAAATACAAATTAATATGTTGATGTCTCGATATTTGGTGGTCACTACGTGTTTTGAACATTAGCGTCCCAACCATTTCTCCATGAAAACGTTGTGTAATGTGTTGCCAAAAGTGCCCCGCCGCTTGCGAATTTCCGATCGCCGCATCCTCGGATATGTCGATCCACATACGCACCAATGCAATTTCTTCATCCATTGTCAATATTTAAGAGACTGCATTGCCTTTCAATTTAGGGTTGGATGGTTGGATCACATGCTATGTTTCAGGAACGTGTTTGGGGGAGGGTTGGGTTTCGGTAATGTACTCGTCATTGGGGTGTGGTTTGGTTTTGTGGAACGTATTTGTGAATATATGAGAAGTTGATGAGTAGGTTTAAGATGACTTTGGGCATAGGAGAAAACGATTGCATACTGTGAAATTGGAATTGATTAGGTGGTGTAACACTGCATGGCCACCTTAGACTAAGGGGTGTGGGAGACGGAGAAAACGCGAGGAGGAGGGAGAGAGAGAAGAAGATCAGCCAATGAAAAGGGAAGAAACGGTAGAGGGGGCGTTCTGGGAGTGTCTCCGGGAGGACGTGTGAGAACGAGCACGCCATATAACGGAAGAGGGGGGCAGTGTTTAGCCGCGTTCTAGGCGCCACCTCAGCAGGACGCGGGTGTGCGTCCGGCGGACCCGATAGCCTTAGCCCATCGCGGTATGCGGAAGACCACTCTCATTGGTCTTATATCATTAAGTCGTATAGATGGATAATATATATATAGAAAATTAACTATAAAGGGAAACATTCAGCCCAAGGATATTCCACTTTTTATAAACTTCTAAATTGTTTGATTAAAATGAACAACGATTTAAATAGTTATAACTCTTTAATTATGTTTGATAGTTCAAACCAACTATACCAGCACTTACAAATCACAAAGTTTTAACCTCACCTAATTGTACCTTTCGTCATCTCTACTGATTCAGACAAAGTAACAGATCCAAATTCCGCCTTTAAAAATTTACTTCGGACACACGAACTATTACGAAATCATTTACTTGTTCAAACTTTTGGGCTCAAATATTTTTTATTCGAAATACGGCCAAATTCAACCCATAATACTTTTAATAAAAAAATCCTGCCTTCTAGAATTTTTTTCTTTAATTAGAAAGTCTTGTGCAAAGCTTCCATGGCAATCTTAAATTATTAACAAGAAAAAAGAAACACCTTAAATACACCTCCAGCTCCAAAGCTCTCAACCCACTCCAAAAATGGTGAACACCAGAGCCAAAATCAAAAAGAGCGAGAATACCCTGAAGCCCTGCTTCTCGGATGATGACGTGGCGGATTCCAATCATCAAGAGTCTGGAGCTTTAATCGGTTCCAACGATGATCTTTTAATCGAAATCCTTCTCCGACTGCCTGTTACCTCTGTTCTCCGATTCAGATCTGTTTCCAAACACTGGCGTTCCCTTTTGAGTCACCGTCCTTTCACCCTCCTGTATAAAAACGGTTCCATTTCTCCTGGGTTTTTTATTCACAATTTGTATATTCCATTTGATAGTGAGAACCAAAGCGCTCTTCCTTTTCGTGATTTCGACTCCTATCCTGATTCTTCGGGGATTAGAATCGTGCAATCTTGTAACGGGTTGCTACTTTGCTGTAGCAAGCAAGGGATCCAGCGTGATCGTAAATACTACGTACTCAATCCCACCACTAGGCAAATTGAAGTCATCCCATCGGTTCCTGGAGGCAGGAATGTTCGTAAAACTATCCGTTTTATGGGTCTGGCATTTCATCAAACAGATTGTCTTCACTTCAAAGTTGTTTGTTTTCATCGTCCTAAGCCTGACGAGGACCTGATTCGTATTCAAATCTACTCGTCTGATACAGGGAAATGGAAGATTTCAGAAGAATCTTTCTCTTTCTCTAAGCCTTATCATGCAACCTTCGGCTACGGTGTTTATTGGAATCAAGCGATTCACTGGGATCCCTTCTCTGTTAATCCATCATACTTTAAGCTCGACACAAAAAAGTTGCAATCGGTGCCATTGCCGGTGCCGGTGGCATCTGTTGGAGGTATTTCAAACGGAGCAATACCCCTTTACTTTGGGGAGTCACGAGGCCATCTTCATTTGACGGTGAGGGCCAGTGAGAGCCATTTACACCTGGACGTGTACGAGATGTTGAATGATCATTCTGGGTGGTTTCTCAAGTATCTAATGGAGTTTAATGAGCTTGTCGATGCTTACCCGGATATGATCCGTAGAAACAGAGATCCGTCGATGCCAACTTATTACGATTTTCAGGTGTTAGATTTGGTTAGGGGTGAAGTAGAAGATGAAACATTCATGGTAATCAGAATTCCAGGGAATAATGTCATACGGTACAATGTTGCAAAGAAGAGTTTCAAGGAGATATATAATCTGAGCACTTTTATCGATGGACCAATCTGTCACTCCAGTGTTCATCGTTATATTGAAACCATAGTTTCTTTGTAAAACGTCCAATTTTTGTCTAAATTTCTGTTGTATTAGCTACTATTAATCAAGACTACAAATTTTGTGAAAAAAGTAACATTGTATTATATTTTTTTTTATCTATGATAACTATATACTTTTAGCTTTTTATCTCTAATAGCAACATGTGGATAAACTTGTAGAACATTTAAGAGTTTCTGTATAATAACAACATACTTTTATCTTTTTATCCGAATGGATTTTAAGGTTAACCTTACTCCGTTATCATAGCAAACCAAGTTGTAAACCGTTTTAAAGCATTTTTTAGAGTGTGTATGATACCGAGCTTTTAGAAGTTTGATATTTTAGCTTTTTGAAAGAAACAAACTTGAATAAAGAAAAAGTTTTATTTGGGAGTATATGCTTTTATTTTATAACAAAATACTTATAATCTAAAAACTACATCAAATAGCGTTTATAGAAAAGTTTCTACCTATTATAACAAAAAAAAAAATTACCAGGTTGCCCTTATAAGAAAACATGCATCTTTTAATGAGACGTCTATTTATGTAATTTTACATCTTTCAAAGACTTTCAACTACTTTTCTCAAATAAATCTAAACAAATAAAAGCCACAACTTTCAACTCCAAAGAAAAGTTACAATTGACGCACACCATCACCGCGGTGGCATTACCGCTACCACCACCACCAACACCACCCACCACTAACACTACCACCACCACCACCATCTCCATCCAATATCACCGTCACCCACTACAATCATCGTCGTCACCTAGGACTACCACCACCGCCACTGCTACCACCACCACCATTGTCACCTCTTACCATCACCGTCGCCACTGCCACGACCCACCGCCATCATCCACCACCACTGTAACCCCCCGGTTTCTCATACAAAATACACCCAAAAATTTTCAAACAATAATACATCAAAATGGGCATACTTGTACTCAAACCATGGAAACGAGATGCTATTAACATAAATAATTACACAAAAGGTTCTTACAACTATGATCAGGCATTACAAATAAATCTATCACAGCTACAGATACCTACAAAACAGCATAACACTCAAGTGTAAGCTTATAAAAAACTTAGTGAGTAATCTCAAAACACATTCCCAAATCACTATCAATATACTTTCTCTTCATTCGCTCTTGCTGGTCTCATTAGCAAGTATTCACATTCTCTTTACTCTGAAACATGTAACATATTAGCTTAACAAACACCAGCTAATTATTAACAACATCAGCTAATTATTAACAACATCAACTCAATAATAAGTATCACAACTGATACTATTTATAAACTCAGTCACACACTCACGTATACTCATCCCACAATCAAATATACTCAATATAATAACCCTCATGGTTATAACAATCAACGCAGGAACACTTAACCTCAGTCAAACTAACATATACTCTTCTTTATTACTCAATGTTTATACCTAATTCATCATTTATTATCCACAAATAACAATATTACTAAACTGCTCGGTCTTCATAATAACAACACAACACACACACACACACACACACACACATATATATATATATATATATATATATATATATATATATATATATATATATATATATATATATATATATATATATATATATAGTTAGGATCTTTTGAGAACCACAAGTCCCCCGAGAACTCCCAAACCGATATTTTTTTCAAAAAACCGACCCTATAGGCCTCTAAAACGCATATATCTAAGAATTTTCGAAAAAAAAATTGCGAAAACAAACGACTTTTTTTTTAGGAAAAAATTTGCACATGTGAAAAAAAAAATTTGCACATGTGCAAACTTTTTTATACGTACACGTACTTTTTTAAAATTTTTTTTACAGAAAGCCTTAAATATATGTTAGAAAGACATCCATAAAAAAATACGTATAAAAAAGTTTGCACATGTGCAAATGTATGCCTTAAATATATTTTTTCAAATGTACGTATAAAAAAGTTTACACATGTGCAAAAAAAAAAATTTGCACATGTGCAACTTTTTTTCAAAAAAAAACAAAGAAAAATCGTATTTTTCAGAAAAAAAATTTTCAGCACCTCGGCACCAATTTGAGCGTTTTAGAGGCCTATGTGGTCGGTTTTTTTGAAAAAATATCGGTTTGGGAGTTCTCGGGTTCTCAGGGTGAAGTTGGTTCTCAAAAGATCCTAAGTCTATATATATATATATATATATATATATATATATATATATATATATATATATATATATATATATATATATATATATATATATATATATATATATATATATATATATATATATATATATATATCATTTACTTATAAGCAAATGGAATGAGCTTAAAATCCAACTTTTTGCACTAAGTTTTGCCTCACGCTCGTCCAATAAGATCTGCTTCCTTTTCCCCTTGTTCTGCCACCTCCTGCTTCCCTTTGTGGCTGAGTCATCCTCTATTTTTTACACTACAATCGACTATCTATGCACCGCCTCTGTCTCCCGATGAATCTACTGATTGTATTTAACTTGTCCACTATTCTGGTTAAGTCAAAGGCTTCTATCTGAGTTTTTTTACTCTTTTTTTATACAATCTTTTCTTATACAGTTACCAAGAGAAGAGCATTTTAGTCATTTCACTGAAAATCTTGCTTGTTTCAGCTATTGAAAATGAATGAAGAAGTGGTGAAATGTTAAATAGCATTAAACTTTTGTCAAGACGAGATAGGTAATATCACAAAATAACAACGTACTTTTATTCGTTTCGACATTATATCTTCTATAATTATATTCCTGGACCGTGCTTTAGCATGGCCAAAAACCTACTAGTATATATATATATATATATATATATATATATATATATATATATATATATATATATATATATATATATACACACACACACACACATATATACTCCCTCCGTCCCAAAATGATAGTCCACAGACAAAAAACACACAGATTAAGAAAACATTAAATACATATTACTTTTTCCCACAAAAGGACTGTTTTACCCTTTATTTACATTTAATGCCGGCACTAGATGTGTTAGCTGTTACAATTAAAGTTATGGGTATTTTGGTAAAGATATCATTTATATTTAGAAGTGGACTAACATTTTGGGACAAACTAAAAAGGAAACATGGACTATCATTTTGGGACGGAGGGAGTATATACAAACATATATACTCTACATAAAGCAAGTGTAAATCTACTCAAGTACTAGAAATTACTCACCTAATATCAGCTTAGTATGTGAAATCCCCTAATTCTGCATATCGGGCTCCTGTTCACTAGACTCGGTTGTGGCACCACAGTCTAAATCAATTCTCAAACATCCACAATCATCTCAACAACATCTAACTCAAAAGATGTAGAAATTGAAAGAGGAAAAAGGAGTATAACCGGTAAATAACAACGCTATATTTACCGAAACCCCCAAATCCGCCGTTCTATTCATTCAACCGTAGAAACTCGACAATAATCACTTCAATAACTCAAGGAAGCATCCACTAACAGTATATACAACAATTTATAGCTAAAACATGAAATTGAAAGCTAGGGTTTGAAAACCCCAAAACCGACAAATTACTCACCTCGATGATTTAGGAATCAAGAACGCGTTTGCGAGGTTAGATTCGAGTCTCTTTATGTTTCCCCATGAATCTCCAGCCTCAATTTGACACAAAATCGCCCCAATATGCTCTGAATTTGAGTTGGTGTGTTTTCTTTCCGAAATGAGAGTTGTATGCACGACATTAGCGCCACTAATGTCCATAGTAGCGCCGCTAATGTCCATATTAGCGCCGCTAATGTTTCCTGCACAATCCGTGCTCGCGAAAACGACCCGTGTGAAGCTACTGCCTGCCCCTTTTCACTTCCACACGACCCGTGTTGGTCCAAAACAGTCTCGAACAGGTTTCTAAGCTATTACACGACCCGTGTGACCCTACACGACCTGTGTAACCTTTTTTTTTTAACATTTTTCAACCTCAAACTTCTTCCAACTGGGATTTAAACCGCCCAAAACTCATATGACAACCCAACTAATCTTAATCACACCAAGATTAGTACATAAGAAAGGCTTTAACCTCTTCTTATTCATCATACACTCAAAACTCAAAGGAAATCTCAAAAGATCGCTATGCTCCTACTCTAAGCAACTTATAGCTAGAACTACACTAACTATAATATAATTACTCTACTTACCTTAATACGTATCTCAAAAGAAAATGGGTCTTACAACCACCATCACTACTACCATCACCACCACCTCCACTTCCACCACCACCACCATCACCCACCATCATCGCCGCCGCCGCCACCACCAACCGCCACCGTAACCGCCGCGACCACCCTCCACCGTCACCTACCACCATCCCACAAAGAAAACGGCATCCATGAGGTCAAAAGTGGTCCATATCATATACAAATCTTTAAAACTTCCTAACTTGTTTTACTTAAAAAAAATAAACTACAATTTTACTAGTATCACTTTTGTACATATAAAAATCATAAAATTGAGAAAATACATGAAAAGTTCAAAGCAACTTGACCCGCACATTCTAAACCACACTTATATTTACAAAGCTTTGACCAAAACGTGTCCGTTTCACCTCCTCTGTTAATCTAGACCAACGGCCTAGGGATGGCAAAAACCCCCTGTGGGGCCCCGTTCCCATGGGACCCCAAACCCGTATAAGGGGTAATGTTATGAAAAATTCGGGGGTGGGGGCAAAATTACCCCCGTTTTGATTTCGGAGGCGGGGGCGGGGATGGGCAACCCCATCCCCAAACCCCGCAGGGGCCCCGTTAATATATATATATATATATATATATATATATATATATATATATATATATATATATATATATATATATATATATATATATATATATATATATATATATATATATATATATATATATATATATATATATGTGGGAAAAGTGAATATGTGGCTGTTATATACCTAAGCTTAGGTGTAGAACCATCAAAATCCATTAGGTTTTTTATGAAAAACATGCATTTTCATTTTCCTTAATATAAGTAATCCATATGATTGATTACACAAAGATGAAAAGAGATTGTATGAGTCAATATAATAGAGTGATTAAAAGTATCACCCCTACATGTATCAGTGATATAGAAGTTGGTGGTCAGAAGAAACATCACTAAAATAGAAGTAAATAAGTTAAATTGAGTGGAACAACAAATTGTGTACAACTATGGAGAACAAATTAAGTACATTGGCCTTTTATTTTTGTTAAAATCGGGGATGGTTTAGAGGTTCTACATCTAAGCTTAGGTATATAACAGTCACATATTCACTATCCCCTATATATATATATATATATATATATATATATATATATATATATATATATATATATATATATATATATATATATATATATATATATATATATATATATATCATATCCTAATAAATAAGTAACTCAAAGCCACATGTTATCACCATATTCATTTTGCCATGTGTCATTTTCTCATAATTTTAAATTTTTTAAAAAAAGCTAATTGGTTTGAAACCTTTCTAACTCATTAATGATCGGTTTAATTATCATTAAATTTCAAAATTAATTGTTATCATTTAATTTCAAAAATAATTGATTTTTAATATCATATTATTTTTTCAATGTGTAGAATGATTTGTGAGACAATAGAGAGACAATTGACGTCATAATATTTTGAAGAACGACTCCAACCATAATAGTAAATTTGATTTTAGTACCAGTGACATTCTCATAATCAATTATATTTATCAAAATACAAAGTCGTAATAGTAAAAATCAAAAGCAAGATGTCACGATACACAAATAAATTTCTTATGTAAAATTATTAATGTTTAGATATTCTTAATTAATAATTTTTTTGTATCATCCCGTGTAATACACGGGTTTTATAACTAGTATATATATATATATATATATATATATATATATATATATATATATATATATATATATATATATATATATATATATATATATATATATATATATATATATATATATATATATATATATATATATATATATATATATATATATATGGGAATAGTTAATATGTGGCTGTTATATACCTAAGTTTAGGTGTAGAACCATCAAAATCCATTAGGTTTATTATGAAAAACTTGCATTTTCATTTTTCTTAATATAAGTAATCCATATGATTGATTATACAAAGATGAAAAGGGATTGTATGAGTCATATAATAGAGTGATTAAAAGTATTACTCCTACACGTGTCAGTGACATAGAAGTTGGTGGTCAGAAGGAACATGACTAAAATACAAAGTAAACAAGTTAAATTTAATGGAACAACAAATTGTGTACAACTATGGAGAATAAATTAAGTTCATTGGTCTTTTATTTTTGTTAAAAACGGGGATATTTTAGTGGTTCTACACCTAAGCTTAGGTATATAACAGCCACATATTCACTATCCCCTATATATATATATATATATATATATATATATATATATATATATATATATATATATATATATATATATATATATATATATATATATATATATATATAACCAAAAAAATAAAATTTCAACCCAAAATTGATTTTTTTTTAGCCAAAAAAAGAGATTTTTTTAGTTTAAAAATCGGGGGCGGGGAAAAGTCTACGGATTCGGGGGCGGGGGCAAAACTTCTAAGTAATTCGGGGCGGGGAAACGGGGGAATTTCGGGGGCGGGTGCGGGGGAAGCTATCCCGGTTCCGTTTGACCCCGTTGACATCCCTACAACGGCCAATTAAATTCCTGCCTTTTCATCTCATGCAACGTTGTAGTAGCTACGATATCAAAACTTATTAACAAATTGTTGCTCAAAACTTTTTTATTAAAAATGTGGACAAATCCAAGTCAAAGTCGAGAAAGTTTTGGGCAAAGCTTCCATGACAATCTTTTCTTATTATTATTTTTTTTTTGTTTACTAATCAGCTTTCATGACAATCTTTCCCACAAATAAAACACCTTAAATATCCCCTTCTGCTTCAAGGCTCTCAAACCACTCCAAAAATGGTAAACACCAGAGCCAAAATCCAGAAAATCCAGAACAATATAAAGCTCTGCTTCTTGGAAGCTTCCATGGCGGATTCCACTTATCTCGCGACTCAGTCCGGAACCCTAATCGGTTCCAACGATGATCTTTTAATGGAAATTGTTCTCCGACTGCCTGTTACCTCTGTTTTTCAATTCAAATCTGTATCCAAACACTGGCAATCCCTTTTGAGTCACCCGCGTTTTACCCTGCGGTATAAAAATGCCTCCATCTCACCTGGCTTTTTTGTTCGTAATTTTTATATTCCATTTGATCCTGAAAATCAAAGCACTCCTCCTTTTTGCAAGCTCGACTTCTATCATGATCCTTGCGGTATTACAATCGTGCAATCTTGTAACGGATTGCTGCTTTGTCGTAGCGACCATGGACCCATACGTGCTCGTAAATATTACGTATTTAATCCCACAACCAAGCAATCTGAACTCATCCCGTCGGTTCCAGGAGGTATGAATGTTCGTAAAAATATCCGTTTTATGGGTCTGGCATTTCATCGAACAGATTGTGCTCATTACAAAGTGGTATGTTTTCATCTTGTTAAGCCTGAAGAGGACCTGTTTCGGATTCAAATATATTCATCTGAGACACGGAAATGGAGGATTTCAGATAAATCTTTCTCTGCACCGAACTATACGTTCTCCTACTACCCCGGAGTTTATTTGAATCACGTGATGTATTGGATTCCCACCTGTGGTAATCCATTGTGCTTCTGCTTCAAGCTCGACACAGAAGAGTTGAAACCGCTGCCATTGCCAGCGGCGATGTCATCTTTTGGAGGTTATTCTTATTCGCCCCATTACTTTGGGGAGTCAAGAGGCCATCTGCATTTGGTGGAGACGGCGGATTACCGTGTGAGCTATTTACACTTGAACGTGTATGAGATGTTGAACGATCATTCCGAGTGGGTTTTGAAATATCAAGTGGAGCTTGATGAGCTTCCGGATGCTTACCCGGAGATGGTCAATAGCTACTTACAAGATCCGTCGTCCCCGTATTATTACAACTTTTTTTTTTTTTTTTTTTTTTTTTTTTTTTGGTAACGGAGGAACCCAACTAACCCATCCTTTGGATGACCCAGCTGAGCCAACCTCTGGGGTGCACTGATCCCCCCGGTAGTGCCCGTGCTCCCTTTTAAAGCATCCCCATTGGGGAGACCGGTGGCCATCTCTGATTGAAACATGTAGGAATCGAACCCTGAACCTCCTCTATGAGGGGCAAGAGCCGTTACCACTAGGCCATCGAATTTTACGATGTGGTTAGAGGTGAAGAAGAAGATCAAACATTCATGCTGATCAAACTTCCTACGAAGATTATAAGGTACAACGTTGTGGACAAGAGTTTCAAGCAGATATTCGATACTAGCAACATTTTCTACTGGCGAATCGGATACACGGAAGTGCATCGTTATATTGAAAGCTTGGTTTCTTTCTAACACAGTAAAATTATTTAATATGGTAAAAGTTATAGGTATGTTGTTATTACATCTAATAAATAAAACATATTTATACATATCGTTATTGTTGGTTAAAAATATAACCAGCTATTATGTGTAAAAATCATACTCTGCCATTATGAATAATACATAAATTAATCACATTGCCTATATTCGTGGAATGTCAGTGGCCGAATTCAAGATGCAATGTACAATTGTTTATAATGAATATAAAAAAAACTCTTAACTGTATGCCTGAAATAAACACAAGTCGAAACTAAATGAATTAACAAGAAAGTTTATGTCAAGAAAAACAAATATAGTCAAAGCATAATGAATATAAAAAACCTCTAACGTTATGCCTGAAATAAACAACATTCAGCACAAGTCTAAACTAAATGAATTAACAAGAAAGTTTGTGTCAAGAAAAATAAATATAAGTCAAAGCAAAAGTAAATAACATGACAATCAAAATTATTTTAACGTATTTAATACATAACTATCAAAATTATCGTAATGTATTTACTTAGGTCTTTTTGGAAATTATTTTTTTAAACGAAAAAAGATCCACAGTCAAATTTCTACTTTTTAGACTCTAGTATCACTTTGGGTCTTTTAGTACTCGCTTTTCAATTACCCATCACTATTATTTGTCTTTGTTTATAATTACTCAGGCATAGAGAGAGGAGTGATACTCACCTTTGGAGAGAAGAGGGAAGAGTGAATGAACATAGGAATTATGGGTAAATTGTGATTTATCTACAAAGTTGAGGGACATTTTGTGTATTTTTTATCAAAGTTTGATAAAGTCACTTTTTAACTTTTGATTTGGACGTTGTGGCGTAACATTTTTGAAATCATTTTTTTTCCTTTTGGTCTATTCCTTCTGTTTCTTCTTTTTGTGAATAAACTCCATAGTTGAGTAATAAAGAGATGAAATTTTTTGGTCTAATTCTTGTTGATGTCTAATTCTAATATTGTTGGTATCATAATCTGATTTTGAATCTGCATAACAAGTGGTATCAGAGCAAGGGAGGGGAAATTGATTGAACAAGTGGGGTTTGCATTTTTTTCTCCAGGAGATCCTCAATTTCATGGTTGATTGGTTTTCTTGTTATGATAAAGAGGTTGAATCAAGTGTGGGTGAAGATTTCAAGTTTGATTTAAGTAATTCTCTTTGATCAAGAACAATGGCAAGAATCAAGTTACAAAGTCTACATGAAATTTCCTAAATCATCAAAATCTTCAAGGCAAGTTCAATTTATGTGAAGATTATCATTGAATTGCTATTAGTTTTTGGTTTTGGAAGATTATTGGATCCCTCCATTGTTTGGATTATTGTTTTGAGGTGGAGGTTCTAGCATGCCCACAAGGTGTTCGATAAAAGTCCTCTAAGAAATTGTTCTTCAAAATAGACGGTTTTTGGGTGTAAAACGCTTCTAGAAGTCATGGCTCCTCAAATGGTGATTGAAAAGTTCACGGGAAAGAACAATTTTAGTTTGTGGCGGATCAAAATGCGAGCGTTATTGAAACAACAAGGAAGTTGGACTCCTCTTGCCGGTGCCAAACCTACATCGATGGATGATACGGAGTATATGTAACAAGAAGAAAAAGCGCATTCGACGATTTTACTATCTCTTTCGGATGAGGTTCTATATGAAGTTGCTGATGAAGAGACGGCGGCAGGTTTGTGGTTAAAGCTTGAATCGTTGTACATGACAAAGTCTCTCACAAACAAGTTGTTGCTCAAACAACGTTTGTTTTCATTACGAATGAGGGAAGGATCCATTCTTAAAGATCATTTGGATGAACTCAATTCCATCCTTATGGATCTTAAGAATGTCGAGGTAAAGATAGAAGACAAGGACGCGGCTCTCATCTTATTAGTCTCCTTGCCACCATCGTACGAGAATTTTGTGAATTCCTTTGTGGTTGGACGTGACACCGTCACATTGGAAGAGGTGAGGTCATGCTTGCATTCTCGAGAGTTAAGGCATAAAGCTTCGGGGAAGTGTTTCGGAAAGTCAACCGGTTGCGTTGAATGTGTCGAATAAAAGTAGAGGACGGTCCGGAAAAGGAAAAGGCAAAGGGCGTAGAGATCGGTCGAAGTCACGAAATAGAGGGCCAAATCCAAATGACACTTGTCACAATTGTAAAGAAGTGGGTCATTGGAAGAAAGATTGTCCAAAGCTAAAAGGATCAAATGTTAATCTTGTTAAAGATGACTCGGGCTCGGAAAAAGACTTGGTTTTAGTCACCGCCGATTGTAGTTGGGTGAGGTACAATGAGATATGGATGTTAGATTCCGCATGTTCTTACCACATGTGTCATAACCGAGATTGGTTTGTTACCTATGAAGCAGTTAATGTCGGGAGCGTTACGATGGCTAACGACACTATAAGTAAGGTGGTCGGTATTGGGTCGGTTCAAATTCGCATGCATGACGGAGTTGTAAGAACTCTAACGG
Organism: Cichorium intybus; assembly: GCA_023525715.1. Taxonomy (NCBI): domain Eukaryota; kingdom Viridiplantae; phylum Streptophyta; class Magnoliopsida; order Asterales; family Asteraceae; genus Cichorium; species Cichorium intybus. Next base: position 38,459,880 of record CM042012.1, on the reverse strand, counting down.
GTGTATGACATATTCTACATTTGAAAAAGAATTTGATTTCATTGGGAACTTTGGAGTCAAATGGGTTTAATTACTCCGGTTCAAATGGTGTGCTTAAAGTAACGAAAGGAGCATTGGCGGTAATGAAAGCATTGCGAGAGTCTATGATGTATGTTCTCCAAGGAGAGACGGTTACCGGTTCGGTTGCGGTTTCTCAATCGGAAGAAGAAAATTCAAAGTTGACCCGTTTATGGCATATGCGGCTCGGTCACGTTGGTGAAAAAGGTATGGTTCTTTTAAGCAATCGGGGTTTACTTGGAAGTCACAAGGTGCCTAATTTGGAGTTTTGTGAACATTGTGTTTTCGGAAAACAACATCGTATTAGTTTTTCAAAAGCAATCTACCAAACTAAAGCGATGTTAGATTACCTTCATTCGGATTGTTGGGGTCTGTCTCGAGTCCCGCCACTTAGTGGTGCTCGGTATTTTCTCTCTATTATCAATGACTATTCAAGAATGTCATGGGTTTTTATTATGAAGCACAAAAGTGAGGCGTTTGAAAAGTTCAAACATTGGAAGATTCTTGTAGAGAATCAAACGGGTCGGAAGATTAAAAAGCTTCGTACGGATAATGGCTTGGAATTTTGCTCGAAGGAATTTGATGATTTTTGTAGAAATGAAGGTATTGCTAGACACCGCACGGTTAGAAATACGCCACAACAAAATGGGGTAGCGGAAAGGATGAATAGAACTTTGTTGGAACGGGCTCGATGTTTGTTATCGAATTCCGAGTTAGATGGAAGTTTTTGGGCCGAAGCGGTCAATACGGTTTGCTACTTGGTGAATCGATCTCCGGCTACCGCCATTGAGTGCAAGACCCCGATAGAAGTATGGTCCGGAAAACCGGCTGATTATTCGAATTTGCGGGTTTTTGGGTGTCCGGCTTATTATCGCGTTAATGACGGGAAGCTAGAACCGAGGGCAAAGAAAGGAATGTTCATGGGATATGGTGACGGGGTAAAGGGTTACCGTATTTGGTCGCCATCTGAAAAGCGGGTGATTTTGAATCGTGATGTAAAGTTTGATGAAAATTTTATGTTTCGTGCAAGCGTGGAGAATGTTTCAGTAAAGGTGGAGGAAAATGATTTAGATGGGTTTTATGAAGACGATGGTTTTCACGACAATCCTAACGATGTTGACCACCAAAACGACCGCGAAACCGGTGACCGAAACAACCAAAAAGATGTTGAAAATGATGTTCCGGGCCGCCCAAACGGTGCAGCCGAAACAGCCCCGTTCGGTAGCCCGTTTGTGGTCAGAAACAGTCCAAATAGTGCCCAAAATTTGTCACATAATAGCCCGAACAGCCATGATTTAGTGGTGCAAAATAGTGGGGTCGAGACACTTGTGCAAGGTGGTTCAAGTTCTCAAGGTGGAGGCGAGACCCAATTTCATTCTATAGCTCAAGATAGGCCGCGAAGGCATATCAATCCACCTATTTGGTATGGTTTTGAGGACATGGTGGCTTACGCGTTACAAGTAGCGGATGAGATGGAATCTTGTGAACCGGCTACTTATCGGGAAGCAATTGTCTCAAAAGATGCGGGTTTATGGATTGGAGCTATGAGTTAAGAAATCGAGTCGCTTCATAAAAACAAGACGTGGGATCTTGTAAAATTACTAAACAGTAGACGGGTCGTGGGGCGTAATTGGGTTTTCAAAAAGAAAATCGGGTTATCGGGTGCCGAGTCAACTCGGTACAAGGCACGGCTCGTGGCTAAAGGTTATAGCCAAAAGGAAGGGGTCTATTACAATGAGATTTTCTCACCGGTAATTCGACACACGTCTATTCGGGTGTTACTTTCTTTAGTAGCACATCACGACTTAGAGTTGGAACAACTTGATGTAAAGACGGCTTTTCTCCATGGGAGTCTTGATGAAGAAATCTATATGAGTCAACTGGAAGGATTTTTGTGCAAGGCAAAGAAGATTGTGTTTGTCGGTTACGCAAGTCGCTTTATGGGTTGAAACAATCGAAGAGGCAATGGTACAAAAGGTTTGACGAGTTTTGGTAAAACATGGGTTTTTTATAAGCTTGTATGATTGCTGCGTTTACCACTGGAAAGTGAGATGGGTTGCAAATTTACTTGCTTTTGTATGTTGACGATATGTTGGTGGCGGCGAAAAGTGTTGAAGAGGTTAAGAAGTTGAAATTACTTCTTAATTCTGAGTTCGACATGAAGGATTTGGGCCCGGCTCGGAAAATTTTGAGAATGGAAATTGTTCGAGATCGTAAGCACGAGAAACTTTTCTTGTCACAGAAAAGTTACATCGAGAATATTATTTCCCGGTTCGGTATGAGTTTAGCAAAACCGGTAAATACTCCTTCGTGGGTTTTTGAGTTTCAAAGGCGTGTTCACCCAAGACCCAAGATGAGGTGGAGTTTATGTCTAAGTGTCCTTATGCAAGCGCGGTCGGAAGTTTGATGTATGTGATGGTTTGTACGAGACCGGATATCGCTCATTCGGTGAGTGTTGTTTCACGATACATGGCGGATCCCGGGAAGGAGCATTGGGTCGCGGTAAAAAGGATTTTTCGGTATCTAAAAGGGAACTTCCGATGTGGGTCTCATTTATGGAGGAAATCGGGAGTGTTTTGTTGCCGGGTATTCGGATTCCGATTATGCGGTGGATTTGGATGCTAGAAGGTCGCTTACGGGTTATGTGTTTACGGTTGGAAATTCGGTGGTGAGTTGGAAGGCAACTCTTCAACAATCGGTGGCTTTGTCTACAACCGAAGCCGAGTATATGGCGTTAACGGAAGCGGCTAAAGAGGCGATTTGGCTAAAAGGGTTGATTGGTGATCTTGGTATTAGTCAAGATCAAGCATTAGTTTATTGTGATAGCATGAGTGCTATATGTTTAGCCAAAGACCAAGTGTTCCGTGACCGAACAAAGCACATTGATGTCCGGTATCATTTCATTCGATTCGAGACGCGAGTGAAAGTGGCGAAGATTGGAACTCATGAGAACCCGGCGGATATGTTAACAAAATCGGTCCCGGAACGCAAGTTTCGACATTGCTTGGATTTTCTAAATATCGATAGTTGGAGAAATGAGGTAACGTAGTAGAAAAATCAAGGTGGAGATTTGTGGGTAAATTGTGATTTATCTACAAAATTGAGGGACCATTTTGTGCATTTTTTATCAAAGTTTGATAAAGTCACTTTTTGACTTTTGATTTGTGCGTTACATTTTTTAAATCATTTTTTTTCCTTTTGGGTCTATTCCTTCTATTTTTTCTTTCTGTGAATAAACTCAATAGTTGAGTAATAAAGAGATGAAATTCTTTGGTCTAATTCTTGTTGATGTCTAGTTCTAATATTGTTGGTATCATAATCTGATTTTGAATATGCATAACAGGAATGAAGTTATGAAAGACATCGGCGAAGCAAAGGACCGGCAAAGGATTAGTACCGACGACTTTTGTTGTTTCAGGGGAAGATCCGGCGACAACGTGGGAGATCGATGAGTAACGATTGGAGAAGAAGCCGGAGAGGGACCGAGTTCAACGGCGGCAGCCGCTTGTTCCAAAAATAAGTATTTAGTTTTTGTTTTATAGGGTGTTTGATTTTATCAAATTTCTTTTGATTTCTTTTGCCACCTATGATATTATGTTATATTGTATTTCACAAAGAATTAAATACAAATTCGAAATATATGTTATGCAGATTCAAAATTAAACAAATAACCCCAATGAGATTAAATCTAGAAGAACAACAAGAACTTGACCAAATTGAATGAAGTCTCTTAGTATCTTAAGGTTTACAAAAGAAAAGAGAAAAACATAAGAAAAGTAATTAAGTGTAAAACTCTCCTGTGAATTCTTACGTACAACAAATTCAAACCAAAATGTCAAAAAGTGACTTTATCAAACTTTGAACAAAATGCACAAAAATGGTCCCTCAACTTTGTAGATAAATCACAAATTTACCGACAAATCTCCACCTTGATTTTTCTACTACATTATTTCGTTTCTCCAACTATCGATGTTTAGAAAATCCAAGCAATGTCGAAACTTGCGTTCCGGACCGATTTTTTCAACATATCCGCCGGGTTCTCATGAGTTCCAATCTTTGCCACTTTCACTCGCGTCTCGGACCGAATGAAATGATACCGGACATCAATGTGCTTTGTCCGGTCATGAAACACTTGGTCTTTGGCTAAACATATAGCACTCATGCTATCACAATAAACCAATGCTTGATCTTGACTAATACCAAGATTACCAATTAACCCTTTTAGCCAAATTGCCTCTTTAGTCGCTTCCGTTAATGCCATATACTCGGCCTCGGTTGTATAAAAAGCCACCGATTGTTGAAGAGTTGCCTTCCAACTCACCACCGAATTTCCAACCGTAAAAACATAACCCGTAAGCGACCTTCTAGCATCCAAATCCGCCGCATAATTGGAATCCGAATACCCGGCAACAAAACACTCCCGATTTCCTCCATAAATGAGACCCACATCGGAAGTTCCCTTTAGATACCAAAAAATCCTTTTCACCACGACCCAATGCTCCTTCCCAGGATCCGTGTAACACCCAGTTTCTCATACAAAGTACACCCAAAAATTTTCAAACAATTATACATTAAAATGGGTATACTTGTACTCAAATCACGGATCAAGATGTTATCATCACAAGTAATTATACAAAAGGTCCTTACAAATTTTAACCAAGCATTACAAATAAATCAAATACGACTAAAGGACAGACTCTAGACTTGTCCATCATTCTTTGTCACATGTCTTCCCCTATCACAGCTACAGATACCTGCAAAACAACATACAACTCAAGTGTAAGCTTATAAAAATCTTAGTGAGTAATCTCAATCACACTCCACAATCTCTCTCAGTAAACTCTCTCTCTGATCATTCTCCTTTGCTAGCCTCATTAGCAATTATTCACTTCTCTTACTCTGAAATCTGCAAACATATCAGCTTTACAAACACTAGCTAATTAGTAGTAATATCAAATCAATAATAAGTATCATAACTGATACTACTCATAAACTCAATCACACACACACTCGCATATACCCATTTCACAATCAATTATACTCAATTATAACACCCATCATGGTTGTAACAATCAAACTCAAAGACTCTTTAACTCACTGCTACATCATATACTCTACTCTTATACTCAATATCAATATAACTCACACATATATACACATATATATTACCTACAACAAGATATGACTCTTATTTCTCATACGAACATAATCTCAATCGTGTATTAAATCACACTCAAAATCTCATTCTCGTATGTTAAATCACATGTTTCTCAATTATAAACTTGGTTATCTCAACCAATTTAAAATCAATAGTAACATGTAAATTCACAATTTAATCATAAGAATGAATTATAGTTACTCACTTGATATCGGTTTAGTATATGGAACCCCCAATTTACACGTACCGGGCACCTGTTCGTTAGACTTGGTTATATCACCATAGTCTAAATCAATTTTCCAACACCCACAATCATCTCAAGAACATCTATCTCAAGGATGTATAAATCAAAAGAGGAAAAATGAGTATAAACGGTAAATATCAACTCTATATTTACCGAAACCCCCAAATCCACGGTTCTACTCATTCAACCATAGGAACTCGACAATAATCACACCAATAGGTCAAAAGACATCCACTAAAAATCTACTAACAACGTATTTAACAAATTATAGCTAAATCACAAAAATTGAAGCTAGGGTTTCAAAACCCCCAAAATGAAGAAATCACTCACCTCGACAAATTCGAAAGCAAGACCACGTTTACGGGGTTAGATCCGCATCACTTTACGCTTCCCTACGAATCTTCGGCTTTAATTTGACCCAAAATCGCCTCCATAAGCTCTGAAAATCGATTTTGGGGTTTTCTTGTTCGAAATGAAGTTTTTCTCACTAAAATGAGTTTGCTGCGTATTTAAATGATCTGCAGCCGAAACCCGACCCGGGTTGCTTTTACGACTTTTACTTCCGTTTGTTTAATAGGCACAACACGACCCGGGTTAAGGAACACGACCCGGGTTGGTTCTTTTTGGCATTTTTCAAACTCAAACTTCTTCCAAAAGGTCCTCTAACCACACTAACACATATAACAACTTATATAATCTTAATTAAACTAAGATTAGTACGTAAGAGGGATTCCAACCTCTTCTCACTCATCAACGATCTCAAAACTCGAAGGAAATCACAAGGATCGCCACACCTTTACGCTAAGCAACTCATAGCTAGAATCACACCGAGTATAAGGTAATAACTCTACTTACCTTATAAAGCATCTAAATTTAAAAATGGGTCTTACAATCCGCCATGTATCGTGAAACAACACTCACCTAATGAGCGATATCCGGTCTCGTACAAACCATCACATACATCAAACTTCCGACCGCGCTTGCGTAGGGACACTTAGACATAAACTCCACCTCATCTTGGATCTTGGGTGAACACGCCTTTGAAACCCGAAAACCCGCCGACGAAGGAGTATTTACCAATTTTGCTAAACTCATACCGAACCGGGAAATAATATTCTCGATGTAACTTTTCTGTGACAAGAAAAGTTTCTCGTGCTTACGATCTCGAACAATTTTCATTCCTAAAATTTTCTGCGAACCACTCACAATGTACAAGAACTGGATAATAACAAGTTTATCCAGAAGCAACCCAAGTAGCATAATTAAACAAAATGTACATGTATTAGTTCAACTTGTCTCAAATAGACATCTGGAACTCACCTTTTGTTTCAAATTTTCTCGAAATGATTTACTCTAACTCAATAAGGAAAAACAGTCTCATTGTTTCATAGCTCATTCTTTTTCAATTTACTCCTCCAATAATGACACGCACGTTATTGATTTCTCTTACTTGCACATTCTCATCGATTAGAGTAGGAGAAACACTAATACAACATAAGAGACACAGACACTCAATTATTTCATTCACATCACACGACTCATTAACAACAGAACAAAATTTCATAATTAATTAGAATATTAGCAACTATTTCAAGTTTCACTCACGCCTCCTCTGAATCGGTTATTTAACTCTCGACACTTTAGTCACACAATACTCGTTTCAACTGTCTCATCACCACAACCGAATTCAACTTCTCCGAAAACTCATTCATCTCTACTGCCACCTCATCACACATATTAGGTTTTTCACCCAATATACAACTAACAATCTTCCACCAATTGGTTCCTCTTTATCTCAGTTCAACAACATACCTCATGCTGTTTCTCTCAATGTACTCACTTATTACCTCCTCACTTATGTGGACAATCAACATCACGCTCTCACTCAATCGATAATCATAACAAACTCAGCAATTTATTATCAAATAATTTTTCAACACAATCACATATATTTCTCCCGACACATCATCAGTAAGAATTCTCCCCTCGCCATTTCTTCGTCATTCTCTTCTATATTTCTAATTCATCAAAATGACACGAAATAAATTATACATACATACGGCTCACCGTAATCTCTACACACAACTCGCAAAGAATTAATAATGTTTAACACCGCAATCTCTACGGTGAGACCATATCTCATCACTCGACTAACTCATTAATCTCAAGAAAATAACTCAACATTATTATAACAAAATCTACTATCAATCATTTCATACGAATAAGTAGTTTTGTCATCTCGACATTCACACATTTCTCTTATCAGCGGTAATCGATTTGATTGCTAAGGAACGAATCCTATCAATCACAATCACAATTATTTTTATACTCTTTTTAACTCATTACATAGTTATACAACTTTATCTCGTTCAACAATCAAGTAAATTTCACACATTCTCAAATTAATATGTTAACACATAATTATAACTCGATATCATCCTTAACATAGTTTAAACACAACTCACACATACTCAGAATAGTACAGTTTCAATACTCCATATCATCATCATACAGTGCACGCATGTTTACACATAAGCACGATACTGCAACATCACTCCAATTCTGTTTATGGTACCCCGTACCATCCTCCTATCTCGACAGTCACACTATCTTACAGTACCCCATACTGTCCTCCAAACTCACTACTCAACATTATCTCATGGTACCTCATACCGTTTGTCGACCTTATTACTCAATACTCTCTCACGGTACCTCGTACCGTTCTCTGTTCTAACCGCTCAACGTTGTGTCATGATATCTCATACCATTCTCTGATCAAATCATGGTACCTCGTACCATTTTTTTATTTCAATCCATCTCCTCTTTGACTCTAGTGGGTCTCCCCTACGGTCTCGAGCCATATAGACTCACCGTCACTCCTCTTTTTATTTGAGTCACAAATGTCCCCACTACTCTAACCACAAGATGCTCGTTATGTGGTTCCACAGAAATATGTGGTCTCAACCTCAACTACTCAATATGTGACCCCACAAAATATATGGTCTCAATCACATTTACTCGTTATGTGGCTCCACAAAATATGTGGTCTCAACCACTTTGCTTGATATGTGGCCCCACAAAATATGTGGTCTCAACCACTTTGCTCGATATGTGTCCCCACAAAATATGTGATCTCAACCACATATATTAGGAAATTAACTCAATCTCTAGGCCAACAAGGCCTATATGAACCACTCTAGGTTCTCTCAATTATAACCACAAGGTACTCTTTATGTGGTTACTCAAATGTCATCTAACATTTCTGTCACAATTATCTCATTATGTGACGATTTCAAGTCACAAAAACTCAATACTCAACATACCTATTTACAATCAGGTATAATAGGCATTCAACCACACACTCACCGTCTTTCTCAACTCATACTCTTTTGGCTATCTCAGCCATTCATTTTGATAAATCATAAGTACTAGTTATGTGGCCCCACAGAATACGTGGTCTTAACCACAAAGTACTCGTATACAGAAATCTCGTCACATCTGTGAAAAAACAAGCAATATATACAATATCATAATTTATATTTTCCACTATGTATATTCTCAATATACACACTTTCCCATGGTTGCTAAGTATTCGCCAACCAACCAGTTATAATCTCAATTATACATAATCACAAAGCACTCGTTATGTGATATGTAAACCTTTTCTCAAGTGGACACGAGATTATCATCTCGATGCCGGTTACTACACTTTATAATCATGCTTCTTTAACACATATTTTACTACATGTATTATTACAATTTAATACACGCAACACTTTACAACGAACATGTTAAGTAAAGTTACACACATACCTCATAGCAATAAAATCACATCTCATCGTTAGCTAAAACTTGCGTACTTCGGCTCTCAACTCATGAGTGTAATCGACTACACTCACATATCTCAACTCTTAGCTCATGCTCGGCTTATGCTCATACTCTTTCTCATCATCAGTTGGAATTTCGCATCAACTGGGATCTCATTTCATCTTCAACTGGAACCTCACCATCAGCCGGAAACTCATTTCATCATCAGCTGGAATCTCATCTCGTCATCCGCTGGAATCTCGCCATCAGCTGAAATCTCATCTCAATTAGTATCTCATCTCATATTCAGTTGACATCTCATTATCAACTGAAGTTCTTGTCTCCTCGTTAGCTGATATCTTATATCAACCAAAGTCTCGTCTCATCATCCGATGTAGGTCCAACCGACTGTGACCAATTTCTCAACTCATCCTTCATCTAACTCAATACCTGTATATACACACAGAATATAACAAATAACAAATATGATAGAAGAGTTATACTCAACTCATATTCTAACATCTGCAGCAGTATCTTTTCCAACCATGTGATAGGGGCTCTCTCCTCCTTGGTTCAAGTCTAAGACTCTATACTCAAAGACCTAGTTCACTTAAACCATGCTCTGATACCAACTTGTAACACCCGGTTTCTCATACAAAGTACACCCAAAAATTTTCAAACAATAATACATTAAAATGGGTATACTTGTACTCAAATCACGGATCAAGATGTTATCATCACAAGTAATTATACAAAAGGTCCTTACAAATTTTAACCAAGCATTATAAATAAATCAAATACGACTAAAGGACAGGCTCTAGACTTGCTGCGTATTTAAATGATCTGCAGCTGAAACCCAACCCGGGTTACAGAACCCGACCCGGGTTGCTTTTACGACTTTTACTTCCATTTGTTTAATAGGCACAACATGACCCGGGTTAAGGAACACGACCCGGGTTGGTTCTTTTTCGCATTTTTCAAACTCAAACTTCTTCCAAAAGGTCCTCTAACCACACTAACACATATAACAACTTATATAATCTTAATTAAACTAAGATTAGTACGTAAGAGGGATTCCAACTTCTTCTCACTCATCAACGATCTCAAAACTCGAAGGAAATCACAAGGATCGCCACACCTTTACGCTAAGCAACTCATAGCTAGAATCACACCGAATATAAGGTAATAACTCTACTTACCTTATAAAGCATCTAAATTTAAAAATGGGTCTTACAATCCGCCATGTATCGTGAAACAACACTCACTTAATGAGCGATATCCGGTCTCGTACAAACCATCACATACATCAAACTTCCGACCGTGCTTGCGTAAGGACACTTAGACATAAACTCCACCTCATATTGGGTCTTGGGTGAACACGCCTTTGAAACCCGAAAACCCGCCGACGAAGGAGTATTTACCAATTTTGCTAAACTCATACCGAACCGGGAAATAATTTTCTCGATGTAACTTTTCTGTGACAAGAAAAGTTTCTCGTGCTTACGATCTCGAACAATTTCCATTCCTAAAATTTTCCGAGCCGGGCCCAAATCCTTCATGTCGAACTCGGAATTAAGAAGTAATTTCAACTTCTTAACCTCTTCAACACTTTTCGCCGCCACCAACATATCGTCAACATACAAAAGTAAGTAGATTTGTGACCCATCACTCACTTTCCAGTGATAAACGCAACAATCATACAAGCTTCTCAAAAAACCATGTTTTACCATAAACTCATCAAACCTTTTTGTTTCAACCCATAAAGCGATTTGCGTAATCGACAAACGCAATCTTCTTTGCCTTGCACAAAAAAATCCTTCCGGTTGACTCATATAGATTTCTTCATCGAGACTCCCATGGAGAAAAGCCGTCTTTACATCAAGTTGTTCCAACTCTAAGTCGTGATGTGCTACTAAAGAAAGTACCACCCGAATATACGTGTGTTGAACTACCGGTGACACAATTTCATTGTAATCGACCCCTTCCTTTTGGCTATAACCTTTAGCCACAAGTCGGGCCTTGTACTGAGTTGATTCGGCGCCCGGTAACCCGATTTTCTTTTTGAAAACCCACTTCACCCCACGACCCGTCTACCGTTTGGTAATTTTACAAGATCCCACGTCTCGTTTTTATGAAGTGACTCGATTTCTTCACTCATAGCTCCAATCCATAAACCCGCTTCTTTTGAGACAATTGCTTCCCGATAAGTAGCCGGTTCACAAGATTCCATCTCATCCGCTACTTGTAGCGCGTAAGACACCATGTCGTCAAAACCATACCGAATAGATGGATTGACTTGCCTTCGCAACCTATCTTGAGCTATAGAATGAAATTGGGTCTCGCCTCCACCTTAGAACTTGAACCACCTTGCACAAGTGTCTCGACCCCACTATTTTGTACTACAAAATTAGTGCTGTTCGGGCTATTATGTGACAAGTTTTGGCACTATTTGGACTATTTCGGACCACAAACGGGCTACCGAACGGGGCTGTTTCGGCTGCACCGTTTGGGCAGCCCCGAACATCATTTTCAACATCCTTTTGGTTGTCTCGGCCACCGGTTTCGCGGTTGTTTTGGTGGTCAACATCGTTAGGATTGTCGTGAAAACCATCGTCTTCAAAAAACTCATCTAAATCATTGTCCTCCACCTTTACCGAAACATTCTCCATGTTTGCACGAAGCATAAAACTTTCATCAAACTTTACATCACGACTCACAATCACCCGGATTTCGGATGGCAACCAAATACGGTAACCTTTTACCCCATCACCATATCACATTAACATTCCTTTCTTTGCCCTCGGTTCTAGCTTCCCGTCATTAATGTGATAATAAGCCAGACACCCAAAAACCCGCAAATTCGAATAATCCGCCGGTTTTCCGGACCATACTTCTATCGGGGTCTTGCACTTAATGGCGGTAGCCGAAGATCGATTAACCAAGTAGCAAACCGTATTGACCGCTTCGGCCCAAAAACTTCGATCTAACTCGGAATTCGATAACAAACACAGAGCCCGTTCCAACAAAGTTCTATTCATCCTTTCCGCTACCCCATTTTGTTGTGGCGTATTTCGAACCGTGTGATGTCTAGCAATACCTTCATTTCTACAAAAAAAACATCAAATTCCTTCGAGCAAAAAACCGTGATCGTAAATACTACGTACTCAATCCCACCACTAGGCAAATTGCAGTCATCCCATAGGTTCCTGGAGGCAGGAATGTTCATAAAACTATCAATTTTATGGGTCTGGCATTTCATCAAACAGATTGCGTTCACTACAAAGTTGTTTTTTTTTTCATCATCCTAAGCCTGACGAGGACCTTATTCGTATTCAAATCTACTCGTCTGGCACAGGGAAATGGAAGATTTCAAAAGAATCTTTCTCTTTCTCTAAGCCTTATCATGCAACCTTCGGCTACGGTGTTTATTAGAATCAAGCGATTCACTGGGATCCCTTCTTGTTAATCCATCATACTTTAAGCTCGACACAGAAAAGTTGCAATCGGTGCCTTTTCCGGTGCCGGTGGCATCTGTTGGAAGTATTTCAACGGAGCAATACCCCTTTACTTTGAGGAGTCATGAGGCCATCTTCATTTGACGGTGAGGGCCAGTGAGAGCCATTTACACCTGGACGTGTACGAGATGTTGAATGATCATTCTGGGTGGTTTCTCAAGTATCTAGTGCAGTTTAATGAGCTTGCCGATGTTTACCCGGATATGATCCGTAGAAACAGAGATCCGTCGATGCCAACTTATTACGATTTTCAGGTGTTAGATGTGGTTAGGGGTGAAGTAGAAGATGAAACATTCATGGTGATTAGAATTACAGGGAATAATGTCATAAGGTACAATGTTGCAAAGAAGAGTTTCAAGGAGATATAGGTCACTCGAACGTTCATCGTTTTATTGAAACCATAGTTTCTTTGTAAAACGTCCAACTTTTGTCTAAATTTCTGCTGTATCAGCTACTATTTCTTAATCAAGACTACAAATGTTGTCAAAGAAAGTAACATGGTATTATATTTTTTATCTTTAATACAATATAGGCATGAACTTGTAGAACATCTAGGAGTTTCAGAATAATAACAATATACTTTTATTTGTTTATATCTGAATGGTTTTTAATCTCATTATAACCTTACTCCTTTTTCATATCAAACAAAGTTGTAAACCGTTTTAAAGCATATTTTAAGGCGTGTCATACATGAGTTTTAGGAGCTTGAGAATTTAGTTTTTAAGAAAAACTCGAATTGAATAAAAATATGCATTTGGGATTTTATATATATATATATATATATATATATATATATATATATATATATATATATATATATATATATATATATATATATATATATAAGCACGATCCGTGAAGGAAATTGGGTATTTCCTTTACTACAACTGCAGAAAATGAAAGCATTTCTGAAAATGAAAATGAAGGTAAGATTCTATACCAAAGAAACAGAAGTAGTCACCCATAATAGAAAGAAATCAAAGTAACATCCTATAAAAACAAGTAAATGGAAGTACATTGGTATTCCATGCATTCAATTTCAATAACAATCTTCTGACCAAGATTAAAAGAAATGAAAGTACAATGCTATAATACACAAATAAATAGAAAATCACTGCTATTTCAATTTGACATTAAGTGATGATGGTCAAACTTACCAATCTAGTTACCGATTCGTGCTACTGTGACCACAATTCACCAAGTAAGCAACAATGGAACGTGAGCATTTCTCACAAAAATCATACATGTTGCATTACACCGGAAACTGGCGCATAAGTTGCACCAAATGGCAGAGAACTTTGAATCTCCTTACTCCATAAGATGTGGGCTTAATTCGAATAATAGAAACACCATAAACTATTAATTCTTCAATTAGTGTAGTTGCAGAAATGTATCAACCTCAAACCAGATCCTATCAATAACCCATTAATCATTGCTAGACTAAAGCCCGTACTATAAATTTAACAATGCTTAAAAAGCATCCGGAGATATTGTTGCGCTTCAACAACAGATACAACTTCTAAAGGTAATTCTTTTTTTTACTTTCTATAACATTTCAACCGAACAAATTTGTGTCTATAAATAGTTTTGTAGTAAACTAAATGTCTTTTTTAGTGTATTACTCTCTATTATGTCATGTTTTCATTCAAGGAATTGGTGTTTAACCCGGTGGAACAAAAAATAGCCACCAACTGTTTGACAAAATGTCACAAAGACGGAGTCCATTACAATTGCAAGATTTTAATCTCAGAAAGTTTTATGTTAGATTAACCTGGTTATTTGCTTATTATTCGTAAACCACGGGTTGCTAAAATATTTGCATGTACGAGAATACCATTTTAGAGCTTGTTCTTCACACTACACATGAATCGCTACATATGCGTCGTCATATTGTTGTACGAACAACAACGAGATACCTGGAGTCCGATCACGAGAGGAATGAGAATTAAACTTGCTTTATATATATACATACCTTGGAACAAAATTTTGTGATAAAACAAATGATCAGTGCATACCTGCCTTTTTACATTTTTGGTTGGACAAAATTGTTTTTGCAATTTGGTCATTGTTTGAGTTTTTTGTAACATTTTTGGTCCCAGTTCCCAGGAAAATGACTACTTTTCATACTAAGATGTCAAAAACCACTTATACATATGGACCAAAAATAGTTATTTTACTTGGAACATGGAACAAAAACATTATAAAGTCTCAAATAAGAACCAAAACTACAATAGAAAACTTTGGGAACAAAAATTAGCTATACATGGGGATCGATAATGTAATTTTGTCATAATGATATAATAATAACAATCACCATTTTGAAAATACAAGAAGCAATGACCTTTTTAATCTAGCAATTTGGCAGGATTGCATCCGCCTAACGGGAGCAGCAACAACGTCATGTATATGGTGTGCTATTTGCAAGGACAAATGTAGAATAAGTCGCAAAATATAGTTTCCAACAAGAAGCCATCTATAATTTTCAATATCTAGATCAAGAAGCCTGGAAAAATAGTCATGATTAATGTTGACTGAACAGAACAAAACAAAAAGCAACATAAATTTAAGATTTTTCCTTCATGGCAGCTGAAAGTCACATGCTTGCAAGGTGCTCAAGAAAAAAAACATGTTTTAAAGCCTTTGCCTTTAATTCGTTGATTTTAGCCTACATAGTAATTGACATTATCAAAAGTAATAAAGGCTTTAATTGAAAAACCATGCTTTTATTTTTAGCTCCATTTGTCTTTCTTCCTACCATTTATGCACCTCAAGTCAATAAGATCTCATTAGCAATAGAAACAATGCATTAAATCAAATAAGAAAAATGGATATGATATTTAGATTTAACCAATACGGAAAAGATGCCAACCACTTTGTTGGGGCTTTTTGAGGGCTGATGTATAACTCTTATTGTAAGATCACATACATATAAGGAAAATGGATATGGCATTTCCTATATAAATTGAAATTAAGTAAAACTGAATATAGGAACTGAGAATTGAAGAAAAACAGAGACGAACTGAACTACTCCGCCAAGTTAGTGATAAAATAAGGTTAATGATTTTTTTTAGTTTGCGATCATAGAAAAATTGTAACTAAGAGATGATGGATTAGGGCACTAAACCCAAGCTTGTTGATTCTTATCAAAATTTTAGGGTTCAATAGTTGAGATGAGGGGATTAGACCTGATACATACTTACCGGTAAGTGTTGCCGAATAATAAGGCCCTTGAAGATGGAAGCTCATCAATATTCGCCAAAATTAGCACATGTAGTTGGTTGTTATTGGCACTCAAGTGAATCAGCGAGCTTTTACGCACCATTAGGACTCTTGTTGCCACTTCGTGATAAAGAAACTCACAAATCAAACAAAAAAATAGCAAAAGGAAATAAAACAAAGAGAAAATAAACGAACCGTCTAGTATAAGGAAAGAGTCAAGTGAATTCCACCTTTTTTTTTCTCTCTGTAATTAAAAAATAATCTACAAAAAACTAAAATTATTTAAAATGGAACATGAAATCGACTTACAGAGGAGGAGTAGTGGTGCATACCTGTCTCGGTTGTGAAACGGCGGTGTAGGGATACGGAATTGAGAAAGCCAGAAGCCCTCGAAAATCCTCAAAACATCTTTACGTCCATCATCATTGATCCGTTGTTCTTTTATGAAAAGATACATAGGGGAAGCGTCGAATTAGACCCACGTGCTTGCTCCTGATCGCACTTTGTGCCTTCTTCGGTGATAGGGTCAGATTAGATGAAAAAGCATCAAAGGGGAACAAGAACCCGTCAACGGAAATGAGAATTGAAGAAAGATACAGGCAAAGGATGATGGGTTTTTTTATATAAGATCACTTTTGTTCTACAGGAGGATGAACCAAGTAAAATTTACAAAAGACTCGTGGATGGTTGTAGAGGGTATTTCAAAAAGGTTACCCCAAACATTCGAAGACGGAGCCATATACAGGCAGTCCAACATGAGGCGGTGGGGGTCGATATTGTGGATCGATGTTGATGTATATGGCGTCGTTTGAAGCTTAAGTTACGGGGCATCTTGAAACCCTACAAACGCATAGAAGCCGCATGGAGAAAAAATGCACATTTTATACGGTCAAATTACTTGAATATCGATTGTGCATTTGTAGTTATCGATTGAAATCTCCACTTATGAAAAGAATAAAAAATCAGAAGAAATTAATTGAAACAAAACATAATATTTCACCTAATAGCCTTGCTCAAACATTAGCCCCATAGAAGACTGCCATAATCAATGCAGCTATTTCAGGGAGAAGTTTTCTTTGAATACCCACGAACTCAGACCCTTGATTTGAGACACATTAAGCGGTGGTAGATGTCAAGGAACTTACCGTAGAGAAGAAGACATCGATGAGATTAGGGGGAGAGAAAAACTAACGCGTGTTCCCCAGATGGAGGAAAATCATTAGAGAACAAAGGCGGTGAAATGTAACAGGTCGCTCCTTTGCTTATATCTGGAATTTTTGAAAACACGCAAAACACGCGCTCATAAAAGAGATCACGCGCTCTTCTAATAGCACGCCTCTTCCAATTCCTTGAGTCATTTGGTAAAGTTCTAAGCATACCGACGATTACATATAATAATGATATACTCCATTCGTCCCAAAATGATAGTCCATGTTTCTGACAACGCCTAGTGATATCAAGTATTTTAGGCGTTGTTGAGCCCTGTTCTTGATGAAATTATATCAGATATGTCTGGGTATTCTCACTTTTCGTGCCAGGACTTGTTTGGAAGGAAAATGTGAAAACATGGACTAAAAGCGTGCAAAAAGAAGAAGTTTGGAAAAGAATGAAAAATCAATGAAATACATACGCGCGCCGCGGGTATCGAAAATGCGCGACGTGGGCCTAAGGCGGTGCAACACATTCAAAGTCCGAGAAAACGGGATCTGATAAGTACGCGCGCCGCGGATTCTTCATTTGCGCGGCGCGGTTGCGGGAAATTTGCAACTATAAATAGAGGCATTTCCAGCCGAAAACCCTAGCAAAGACCGGGTGTAAAATCGACCTTGAAGCTCTTTGACTCCAAGATTTCGTTTCAGCAACATCTCAATTGGTATTTTATGTTTTAGAATTTAATTTCCTTTTAGTAGCAAGTAGTAATTATAGCTAAAGCCTTTAGGAGTGACAACCATTGACTTTGAGCACTTTAGTTTGCTGTTTTAGCATCATTGGGTACTGTTTGGATGTTTGGAGTTTTGTTTTGGTGAATGAAAATCATTTGGTTACATTTAATATTAGTTTTTCGGTGTTTTTGGATGTTTGATTGTGTTGATTATTATTTGGTGTTTGGATATTGTTTTGACCTTGTTGGGACTGTTTTCCCTTGCTGGAATCAGTAGCTAATTAGGTTAGTTTAGGCATTGAACTTTAGCTAGTAATTGTTCAGTTAGAACCTTAGTTACTGGTTAGTTTATGCTTTGCTTAGTTTTGCTTAGTTTGGATGCCTTCAATTGCTTCTGATGCAGAGATGTACTTCTGATTTCAGAAAGTGACTAGGATCATTTGAGCTTAGCTTAGCTTGGCTTGAGTTGTTTTATCACTGCTTTAGGTTGTTAGTAAGTAGAAAGTTAGAAACTGATTCCTCCGACTGTAGCGTGACACTACTAGTTGGTAATCTATCATCTGGTCTAACTCGAAGCTCCCGTGGATCGACCCTGACTACCACTATACTAGTGTGTGTTAGGTATTTTCTTATTTTTGACCGCATAACGACCGCTACATATGTCAAATTTTGGCACCGTTGCCGGGGAGCTGTGAAGCTTAGATTAGGTGAATAGTAGGAATTTTTTATTTTCTTTGAGTTTTTAATTGGTGTTGTTCTGTTTTGTGGGCGTGTTGCACTAGTGCATGCGTACCCGCAGGGGTAAGCAATTATCGCCATTGCTTTTTGACTCTGAGATTGAGCGTACTACGCGCAAAAACCGTGCCCGTAGGCGTTTAAATATCATGAGTTTTAGTCAAGTTAGTAGTAGTCCAGTAAGTGTTGCCCATGACCCATCAGGTGAGGCAACAGGGATGTTTTCTATTCCCCCACTGTCAGAATTTCAATTCGGGAGCTCGAGTGCTTCTGGTGGTGCAGTTTCAGCCCCTGCACCCATACCATCATGCACTCCACCATCTGTCCCACCATTTACACCCGCTTCACAACCACAATCTACCAATCCATTTACCTCTGCAATGTCTTGGGGAGAGCCAACCCATAATGGCACCCCAGTTTCTAGATAGCAGACACCAATTTCTCAACCACAACCAGTTCTTTTTAAACCTCAACCCACTTTCCAACCTACACAACCTATACCATATCAACAACCTCCTCAGCCACAATACCATTATCCAGAGACAGAGGAAAGGTATGACGAGGAAGACGAGGGATGGGTGCCGCCGGCACCACAACCACAGTGGAACCGAGGTCGGGGACCTCCTAGAAGAGCACCACAATATCAACCACCAGGTCAGCGGGAATACAACGATCATCTTTACGGTAATCCCGCCCAACCTTTACATTTTGCCCAACCGAAACGGCAATCGGTTGCATCACATTTCCAACCGTGGGAATATGATGATTCATCGCCAATTTATATTCCTGATAACATTGATTCTCAAGTAGAAATAAGACCTCAGTTATTAGGAATACTGCCAGAGTTTAGAGGGTATAAGCAAGACGATCCTTATAATCATCTATATGAGTTTTTAGCGATTGCTAATGCTAACAACCCTAGGAACACCAATAGAAACATTTTCAGGCTTAGACTGTTCCCATTCACTCTTAAGGATAAGGCCAAATATTGGTTTACATCGTTGCCATCAAACAGTATTACTACATGGGATCAGCTTAAGGCAAAGTTCCTTCAGGAATTTTATCCAGCAAGTAAGATAACTGAAAGCAGAAGGATTATTCAGGACTTCCAGCAGAAGCCAGGAGAGGCTTTCCACGAAGCCTTTGATAGATTGAAGGAGTTGCTACGATCTTGTCCGCATCACGAAATTCCTAGGTGGCAGTTAGTTAAGTTATTCTTCGAAGGAGTCAGTGAGACGCATCAGGCCATGATAAATGCCTCATCAAGTGGGAAATTTATGTGGCAGGACCCAGAGGAAGCTTGGCAATTCCTAGAACAATTGAGCAACGGTTCTAAGGCAAACTTTTCTACCAGGAAGACTGTCGGTACGGCGGCAGCAGTGGGAGCCGATGTTGACTGGAAGAAGGAAGTGAAGAAGGAAATCAGCGAACTAAATAAGAAGTTTGACAGGCTCATGTCAACACTACAGAATGGACCACCAAACCCATCGCAAGGAGGTCAAGGAGGACCTAAGACTCAAGAGGTGAACCAAGTTTACGGCCAGGGTCAAGGCCAGTACAATAACGGACGACCCTACAGGCCATACAATCAAGGACAACAGCAGAACTTCAGGCAAAACAATTATCAAGGTCAGTCGTCCAGTCAACCTAGAACACATCAGCCTGCAAACAACAACTCCACTGGAAATACAAATGGAAATAGTAGCAACAATAACAACAGGGGGCCCAATAATACTGCTAACAGTGCCCCGAGGACTCAAGAGGAGATGATAGCCAAAATGTACGAAATGGTTACTGCTACGCAGCAATAGTCTCAAGCGAATGCGAAAGCCATCGCAAACATGGAACGACAAATCGGACAAATGGCCGAGAATCAACAGAAAAGAGATGATGGGAAGTTGCCGAGTACCATTGAAATCAACCCAACTCATGGGCAGCGAGCCGGAAAAGAACATGTGAGCACTGTTGAATCTGGATGGCGGAAGGTTACCCTAGAAGATATGTTTGAAGTAGTAAGTGAAGTGGAATTGGAAAAAGGAAGAGAAGTTCCAGAAAAAGCAGAAATTGAAGATGAGGAGAATCATGTGGGGAAGGGAACCCAACCAGAAATAGATGAAGAGGTCCAGGAAGATGAGCAACCGACAGTAGCAGGCATTAAGTAGAAAAAGAAGAATAAGAAAGGGATGAAGAAGCAGGAAGCACCCAAGTCAATGGGGGCTTTAATAAACCAGCCGCTGTGGGACGAGCTTAAGGATGCTCCTGAAGATACCAGAATTCTGCAAGAAATGTGCGAGCAAAATGGGAAGAGTAAAGCACCTACACCAAAAACGGTGAGGTTGACTGTGAAAGCAAGTGAGGCGTTATTAGGAATACTGCCCAAAAAGGAAAAGGACCCTGGATCACCATTGATCACTACTACCGTAGGAGATGTGGTCATTCGGAACACCTTGTTAGACTTGGGAGCAAGTGTCAATATCCTACCAGGATACCTGTACGATAAGTACAAAAACGAAGAAATAGAGCCAGCAGAAGTTGTATTACAGCTGGCTGATCAATCAACAAAGGTATCTCGGGGAAGACTAACAAATGTCATAGTCAAAGTTGGGGACTTTTTCTATCCCGTGGATTTTCTGGTCATGGAATATGAAAGCTTGGACGATGCGCCTGCACTAATTTTAGGACGTCCATTTCTAGCTACAGCCGGTGCTGTGATCGATTGCAAAACAGGGGACGTGGACATTTCTTTTGGGACAAGGAAGAGAAGATTGAACATGTTCGGAAACCTTGTAACATTACCTTCAGAGGATGATGGCAAACAATTGGATAAGAGTGTGTTAAAGGAGCCAGGAATCAGGAATAATAGGAAAATCTGGACAAGAACGGGTGAGGAATGAACGGAAGAGATTTTGAAGGAAACAAGGAACCACCCGTTGGCTACTATTGACAAAGAACAGTTGTTAGACATGATAGAGATGTTAAAATTAAGACATCAGCAATATGAACAGGAATCAAGAGAACGAGAGGCAAAGGTTTTTAAGCTCTTAGAATCGCAACAACAGTGGATTAGTGGTGTGAGTGATCGAATGACTCAGCTCACATCCCTAATGTCAATGATGGCCAACAATTTTGTGCCAGGATTCCAGCAGATGGCCTCAAGAGTCCAAGAAGAAGAATAAGGGATCGGAATACCACGTCTGGCTGAAGACGTTAAACTTAGCGCTTGTTGGGAGGCAACCCATCGTGTCATATGTTAGGTTTTATATTTCTTAGGATTAATTAGGAAAATACATCAATCTTTTACAGGTATTAGTGGCTTAAGGCAAGTGTGGGGTCGTGTGAGAAGTTTTGAAGTTTTAAATGACCGCGCCGCGGGTTTTTGAATTACGCGACGCGGGGTCGCAAACCAACCCGATGCGCAGGGGTTGATTTGGTGACACGCGTGACGCGCAATGCGTAAATGCGCGACGCGGGAAATGATCAGTCAGTTTTCTCCTATATTAAGGTAAGCCGCGACTCAACCAACCCTCACACGACTCGGAGCTCTGATCGGAAAAATTTCTCCCGCGTTTTTTCTTGCTCATTTTGTTTCTACTACCAAGGTACACTCTTTTAACTATCTATTAGTTGATAAATCTAGCGATTAGGTAGTTAATTTTAGTGATTTGTCCAGAAAAGTTCAAAACTTAGAATCGCCAATGCTAACTCATAGGGTGTTTGTTTTGCCAAATAGATACCCTAGATGAGTTAGTCGGCACTTAGGCTACCTTGTGGTATGATTGGATTGAGTTTTAGCAGGTGAAATCACGAGTTTGAATCGGGGTTTTGCAACAGCCGCTCGCCGCAACGCGCTTCGATCTAGAGCCGCGCCGCGGCACGGTGGGGAAGAAAAGGACTGATTTTGCAATTTTTCTTTCTTTCTTTTGTGGCTATGTATCTTTCTGTGCAGATGATATTCAGATTGAATCACCCTTTCCTCCGGTTCCCAGAGGGGGTTGCTAGCTCCGCGGAGTACATATCGCGGAGAGACGCACTGACCAGTCGCCGGGTCCTTGAGGCGACAGTCATTGACAGAGACATACTGAGAGCCGCCGGGTTCTGGGTGCGATTGAGCCATTTTTACATCGCACCTGGACCCACGGGGAGGCATCCTTCACATGCCGTGGCTGGGACAGGATTATGGCCACGGACGAGGATGTGGTTTACACAGAGCTCCTCCTGGAGTTCCTTTCTACTATCCACTTTGCACCTCGGGTGTTAGACCCGCGGTCCAGGATTATACGGTTTCGATTGGGAGGTGCACAGAGGGAGTGCAACCTCCGCGAGTTCGGGAGGAGGGTCGTCTTATACACTTCAGATGACCTCCAGCATCGCCACTTCACCCAGTTCTTTGGGGCGTGTATCCAGGGGCAGCCGGACAGGGATGCCAACATGGCGGTTTGGGCACCACTGTCCAACGTCATATATGTGGCGGGGACCTCCAGGGAGAGCCAGCTTCGAGACCCACTCCACCGCCTCATGCACCGTATCGTCTCCACCTCCATTATGCAGCGGGAGGGGGGCGAGAAGGTGTCAGGCGACGACATGACCTACTTCTGGGTTCTCCTGGACCCCTCCAGATTTCTCCACCTTCCATATGCCCTCGCGGTCGCCCTTTCTACCCACTCGACGGGAGCTTCTGCCAGCAGCCCACTGACCCGAGGGTATTTTATTACCCGCCTGGCCTGCTCATACGGGATCCTCACTGCCGCCGTGGCCGATTCTTTGACCGCTCTGCCTCCGTCTCGCACCACAGCACGCACTCTGGAGAGGATGCGGCTCATTGAACAGCAGCGTCCGGGGCAGTTCATCCGGGCACCGATAGAGCCACCTCAGGCACCTCAGCCTGCATATGCCCAGTTGGGCCGAAGACGACCGAGGCGTGAGGCACCCGCCGAGCCAGCACCTCAGCCACAGCTATTCGAGGTCCTGGCAGCCATTCAGGACCTCAGTCAGAGGATGTCTGCCCGGGAGGCACATGATCGCTGGATGGCGGAGACTCAGAGGATGATCATGCTGCGGATGCATTTTGATGACATCCCACCTCACCCCTCTAGCGATGATGGGGCAGGCCCATCCGGTACCCACCCTGGTGATGATTGATGTACTTTTTTTTGTTTTGTTCTTTTCATTTTTGGGATTTATGTACAAAACTTATCTGTATTTTGTTTATATTTTGTTTGTCATGTGTGCTTTTAATTTGTTTGTTGAGTTATGCATGAGATACCAAATGAGAAGGAGTTGTCTCAGGAAAGTGTAGGGTCACCGTGCCCCCTCCACTTGTCTTGACCACCGGCGTGTTCACTGTAGTGCTACAACTCCAGAATACGAAATCAAGGATCCGTTTGTTCGCAATTATACCTGTAATACTGAGCACCAACCGAGCAGTCTTCTGTCCAAAAGGGGTAACTCTTTCTCCCTTGTTTTGAAATAATTTTTTGTACAACGGGGACGTTGTACGGTTTTAAGTGTGGGGTGTGGACGGTCGAAAGAGAAATTTTTGCAGAAATTATCAATTTTCAAAAAAATTTAGCAACTTTTTCAAAATTTTTAATAAATTGCAATTTTGAAATGAATGATTTGTGATTGTGATAGCACTAGTATTTTTCAAAGAATACTATTTAGTTGTGATCATGCTATTAGTTAGTCAAATAAGTTGAGTTTGATGAGTTAGAAGATTGATCTGTTTTAGGATTGGAATTTAGGAAGGAAAAGTCAATCTGTGGCCTTTGTTGTTCGAGCCGGTAAGTCTAAAATGGGTGGGACTTATGCACCTTACCACCTAAGATCGTCTGGTCTGGGATGGTATTTCTGAAAGCTCGTTACACGGACAACATCGAAAGTCATGGACAATTCCTTAATGGCCTATAGAATCTGAATGAGTAAGTACACTTCATTGTGGACAGAAAGTTTGTAATCAAGGGTTCTTTAGAAAGCCATGAATTCCAAAGAGCAATTCAATTATGTTTTCGCGAACTATTCCATTCTAACTCAAAAGGCAATAAGCTTTGAAACTAAACGCAGTCAAAAGTTGTTTAAGTCTTTATTATAATTTGTTAAAAACTCTCTTGCTTGGGGACAAGCAAGGCACAAGTGTGCGGTGTTTGACAACGCCTAGTGATATCAAGTATTTTAGGCGTTGTTGAGCCCTGTTCTTGATGAAATTATATCAGATATGTCTGGGTATTCTCACTTTTCGTGCCAGGACTTGTTTGGAAGGAAAAGGTGAAAAGAGGGACTAAAAGCGTGCAAAAAGAAGAAGTTTGGAAAAGAATGAAAAATCAATGAAATACGTACGCGCGTCGCGGGTATCGAAAATGCGCGACGCGGGCCTAAGGCGGTGGAACACATTCAAAGTCCGAGAAAACGAGATCTGATAAGTACGCGTGCCGCGGATTCTTCATTTGCGCGGCGCGGTTGCGGGAAATTTGCAACTATAAATAGAGGCATTTCCAGCCGAAAACCCTAGCAAAGACCGGGTGTAAAATCGACCTTGAAGCTCTTTGACTCCAAGATTTCGTTTCAGCAACATCTCAATTGGTATTTTATGTTTTAGAATTTAATTTCCTTTTAGTAGCAAGTAGTAATTGTAGCTAAAGCCTTTAGGAGTGACAACCATTGACTTTGAGCACTTTAGTTTGCTGTTTTAGCATCATTGGGTACTGTTTGGATGTTTGGAGTTTTGTTTTGGTGAATGAAAATCATTTGGTTACATTTAATATTAGTTTTTCGGTGTTTTTGGATGTTTGATTGTGTTGATTATTATTTGGTGTTTGAATATTGTTTTGACCTTGTTGGGACTGTTTTCCCTTGCTGGAATCAGTAGCTAATTAGGTTAGTTTAGGCATTGAACTTTAGCTAGTAATTGTTCAGTTAGAACCTTAGTTACTGGTTAGTTTATGCTTTGCTTAGTTTTGCTTAGTTTGGATGCCTTCAATTGCTTCTGATGCAGAGATGTACTTCTGATTTCAGAAAGTGACTAGGATCATTTGAGCTTAGCTTAGCTTGGCTTGAGTTGTTTTATCACTGCTTTAGGTTGTTAGTAAGTAGAAAGTTAGAAACTGATTCCTCCGACTGTAGCGTGACACTACTAGTTGGTAATCTATCATCTGGTCTAACTCGAAGCTCCCGTGGATCGACCCTGACTACCACTATACTAGTGTGTGTTAGGTATTTTCTTATTTTTGACCGCATAACGACCGCTGCGTATGTCAGTTTCCTTTTTAGTTTGTCCTAAAATGTTAGTCCACTTCTAAATATAAATGACATATTTACCAAAATACCCCAACTGTAATTGTAACAGCCAACACATCTACTGCCGACATTAAATGCAAAGAAATGGTAAAACAGTCATTTTGTGGGAAAAAGTAAGATGCATTTAATGTTTTTTTAATTTGTGTGTTTTTTTGTCAGTGGACTATCATTTTGGGACGGAGGGAGTATATATATATATATATATATATATATATATATATATATATATATATATATATATATATATATATATATATATACTAGTTTAAAACCCGTGTGTTACACGGTTGGGGATTAAATAAAATTTTATAATAAGAAATTTTTTGATTTTATATATACTTGGCAAAAAATATTTTATCGAATCATTTAAATTGATATGTATTGAAAATATGACGTAAAAATAATGACAAATAATATCAAGATGTACATGTTCCTTAAAATGCAAATGAATATGTAATTTAAAGAAGTTGTATGTTTCACAAACTGATAAAGCTAAACAAAATCCAAAATTATGCAATGGTTTTGTCTTTTAATTTATACAATATTGATATAAATAAACAAAAAGTACTCCAACATTAATTTTGAAAGACTTCTTTATCTAAGATTAATAACTTTAATCTTTCTTTACTCTTGACTCTAGATAACGCGACATACAATTGGTCATGTATGAAAACTGGTTCTTTAAGAAATAACCCAACCTTTGAAAATGACTGTCATTGACTTTTGTTTAGTATATAGCAAAACAAACAGACAGTGAAAATTGAAAAAAGTTGTTTGTTTTTAACAACATATATATGTTGTCAAGTGCATTAATTTTAAGTAAAATTTTTACTCCACATGTAAATAAAGTCGTTTAATTGATAAGTAATGAGGAAAAAATCCTAGTGTATTATGAAATTGACGTCTTTTTCGCAATCTAAAGAGAAGTTTGTTCAATTATTTGAATGCAAAAGGCAAAAAGTCGACCAATATCTTAAAATCTATAAAGTGTCATTTTGAAGTATCAAACACTTCTCATTGACCCATAAGGAATGCAATATCTTTCTTTTGAACATGTCACGTAAAAGTTGCAAGAATTTCATTTGCATAGGATTCCAGGTTGAAATCATATATTTCTCATTGTTATCATTATATTTAAACTAACAATGCATGTCTTTATTTGTTCTCATTAAAGAGTACTTTAGGCACCGAAGAATAAGTCAGAGTTACATGAAATGATGACTTAAATCAAGCGTTTCACCTTTCATGGAATGAAATATTAGAGGATTCCCGGTCAAAACCACATATTTCTCATTGTTACCATTACATTTAAACTAACATGTCTTTATTTTTTTTCTTTTTAAAAAGTATTTTAGACATTCGAGAATAAGTCAAAGTAATATGAAATGATATTTTAACCTTTCAGTATTGAAATATTAGTTTTTCTATGTATTCAAATTAATTATTTCTTAGAATTACTTTTATACAATTGCTATATATTATATATAAATAAATGTAATGAATATAGTTATTATGAACATTTTAATGCCCAAATGATAATTTTATTAATGGGAAATTATTTTTACTAATTTTAAATTTTAAATGAATTATTTATTACAGATGTAGGTTACGTAAGTTAATCTTCCAAATGTAGGTTACGTAATTTATTTTTATACATATTAGCATTATTGTGCAATCACTCTTATTAATTTATTAAAATGACAGGTTTACGTATGTTAATCTTTTTCAAGGGGAAACTTGTGTTTGAGAGTGTTTTTCTCATGCTGAATCATTTTGACATTTTAATATCTCTACAACTGTCTTAAGAGCATATAATTACACCCTTTAGTCTTTACTGTAGAATTTTCGCTCAATTGGTCATTATAAGGTACGTATAACATTAGATATACAAAGCAAACAATTAAATCCATGTAAATCGTATATACATGAAGAAAAACAATGAACACCAAGTTTGTAATACTTCAATTTGGCTACCCTGTTTACTTTTAAAACCAAATAAATATTCATAATTCTTTAAAAAATTGTAAAAGCTTAAAGATAAAACATTGTCATTGTTACCACCCAATCTATCAAATACATTAACAACAAAAAATTAGATCCACTATCAATATAAGATAAATTTACCCTATTTTCATGCAAGGCTCCTCGATGCTTGAAGTTACAACTCCCAAGTGGAATTAAATCTTAACCCATCTGCAAGGACTTGTATGTAAAAAATTGCTAACCTACCATAAAAGTATTAGTCCTTTGGATAATTTCAGTTAATTCTTTCTTGGAGACTGCTTTGCCTGAAAAGATTTACATAAATCAAGCTTCAAGAAGAAAAATCACGTTCAAGGTCACCATTGGTAAAAAGCGAAAAAGTTAAAAGTTGGAAAAAGAAAAACAAAGAAAGAAACGATATCTCTCCTTTTGGATCTGAATTTTTGTTACTATCATAGGCTCATGGTTTTTGACCTTTTTGCCCTCATATGATAACAATTCAAACAACAACAATGGTTCTTGTTACTGATGTCTTATTTAGAAAGTCAACTTTTGACAAATATTACACATAAATACTACAGTGATGTCTTATTTAGAAAGTCAACTTTTAACAAATATTACACATAAATACTACAGCCGCATGCAGATACGTTAGATACACACACACAACTACAAAAACATAGTCACAACATACACGTCATTTACATACACATGTAGACATACCTAGACATACAAATACACGTAGATACAACTATATCAGAAAAACATTATATTCTTATTAAGAGAAAAGTACCTTAAAGTTTATATATGATTCAAACACCATAACATACAAATACATGTAGACATACCTAGACATACAAATACACGTAGATACAACTATTCCATCAAAAAACGCCTCTTCCTTCTGCTTCACATCCCTCTCTAATGTCAGACACAAGCTCCAAGTTGAAACAACTGTTTAGAACAAACACAGGAAAAAACGTAAACCAAGAGAAAGTGTAGAAGTCTTGATGCATATATTACAAGTTATGGATCCATCGTTGCTCTGGCTGTGGTTGTTGGTGTCGAGAGCTATGGATAGATCTCCGTTCCTGGTTTCCTATAACTGGATCCTCCGAAACCACAAGAATCCTTAGTTAGAATTAGAATGGGATTCCAACTCAGCACCTTTTGAGTGAGATTTTGAGAAGAGTTGCTCTTTGGAGAGCACAGTACGATGAAAGTTGTAAGCTGTGTTCGGGGGGGGGGGGAGTTATTGTCTATCGTTGGCCTCTATGGTAGAATCAGTCGGGGGACCTGAGAGGCGGTGGTTTACCCTGCGGCAGATGTCAGTGGTTCGAGTCCTCTTATCTCCAAATTGTGAACTTAGCCGATACAAAGCTATATGATAGCACCCAATTTTTCCGATTTGACGGTTCGATCTATGATTTATCATTCATGGACGTTGATAAGATCCATCCATTTAGCAGCACCTTAGGATGGCATAGCCTTAAAATTAAGGGCGAGGTTTAAACGAGGAAAGGCTTACGGTGGATACCTAGGTACCCAGAGACGAGGAAGGGCGTAGTAATATGCCATCAAAAAACGCTTCTTCCTTCTGCTTCACATCCCTCTCTAATGTCAAACACAAGCTCCAAGTTGAAACAATTAGAACAAACACAGGAAAAAACGTAAACCAAGAGAAAGTGTAGAAGTCTTGATGCATATATTCCAAGTTATAGATCCATCATTGCTCTGGCTTCTATGGTTGTTGGTGTCGAGAGCTATGGATAGATTTACAGGAAGATTTCAAAATTGAAATTCAATGGACGATTAATGAAGGTTATTAAAGGATTTGTTAAAACAGCCCCGTAAAATATCACTGATATGTAAGGAAACGAATCACATATTCCATAAAGGTAGTTTGAACATAATCATACCTTAATGTTTGGGAGACTTTCGCACAAAACTCAATTGGGCCAAATAGTGTTCCGCCAGTAGAGACGGGAAACTGTATAAGCAAAATCGGTTAATTGGGCGTAGCAGAAATAGATGAGAAAGAGAGGTATATGATAATATGATGGATTTAAAAAGGAACGTGTCGAGATCTATGGGGTCTGCGTTTCAATTTTGATCAGAGGTATATGATAATATGATGGTGGTGGTAATGCTTAAGATTACGTTTCCGTAAAAGGGGGAGAGATAAAAGGAAACTGTCATTCAAATTTTCAATCAAATCATTAAGCTGTAACGGAAATTGTTTCTTTTTAATAAATTCAAAAATCTATTAAAATGCCATTTTGTATTCTAGATTCTAAAACATGCCAAGTGGCATTAAGATGGCTTCCTTTATATATATATATATATATATATATATATATATATATATATATATATATATATATATATATATATATATATATATATAACAAAAAAAACTCTTGATCTAAAAATTGATTCAAATAGCGCTTAAATAAAAGTTTCTACTTATTAGGACAAAATTACCAAGTTGCCCTTATAGAAAACATGCATCTTTTAATTAGATGTCTATTTATGCAAATTTATATCTGTTAGGAAATAGACATAAATCCATAGCCTATTGCCCAGGAATAATAACGAGAATATAAATGCGGAAATATAAACACAAAGTAACGACACAGAGATTTACGTGGTTCGGTCTATGATGACCTACATCCACGGGCAGGTAGGGATGAGCAAAACCGAACCGAAAACCCAAAAACCGAAAAAAAACCGAAAAACCGAAACCGAACATAAAACCGATTGTTTGGGTTTCCTATTTTCAAAAACCGAAAGTTATGGTTCGGTTTCGGTTTTAGAATTCAAAAAACCGACAAAAAACCGAACCGAACCGATTTATATAAAGTATTTATTATTTATGTATTTTACGTATATATTATATTTAGTTATTGCATATTTTTATGACAAGTTCTATTTAGATCAGTTGGCTAAGGCGTTGAGCTTGCAACCGTGAGGTCTTAAGTTCGATTCTGGTTTGGGGTGATGCGTATTATTTTGCGCAAATTTTAAATGTTTATTTTAAAAACAAGGTTTAGCATCCCACATCGCTCCTAACACCAAACATATGCAAGCCTTCTTCACTATATATACATGTAGATCACAGTCTTAGGAAAATCAAAGGTTTGGGTTTGGATTCGGTTAAAAACCGAAACCGAACCGTTAAAAACCGAAAACCATAAAACCGAACCGATGGGTTTGGTGTGGGTGCGGTTTTGAATATTTCAAAACCGATTCTTATCGGTTTGGGTTCGGTTTAGGGTAAAAACCGACCCATGCTCATCCCTACGGGCAGGAGAGAGTATTTTTTATTCTAGAGCTAAATACAGGTGTTACAGAGCGTACCTAGATTGCTAGTAAATCGGCCTCCTCTTACTAATGACTTCAGACTTGAACAACAACACTAAACCCTAATGACCAGCCTTTATATTTATAGGCTTTACAAGAAACCCCAGCCGTACCCTAGCAGTTCACGGCTCACGCGACACGAACACTTAATGGGCTGCGGCGCGCGTGTTTACAATTCATATGAGTTTTAATTCCCAATTCACTATTTAACAATCTCCACCTTGAATTGCGAATTCAACATAGCTCCACCTCACTCTAGAAACCAAAAAACTTCCTCTCGTCTCCTGCCATCTTGCCCCGTAGGGACTTACCTCCTGCGAACATCAACCAAGTTCAAGCATAGCTCAAACTTCTCCCTGGGTAACGACTTCGTCAACATATTTGCCGGATTCACCTTGGTATCGATCTTCAAGATTGAGAACTTGTCTTCTTCAACTATGTCACGAATGAAATTTAACCGGATATCAATATGCTTTGTCTTTTCATGATA
This sequence comes from Cichorium intybus, assembly GCA_023525715.1. NCBI lineage: Eukaryota > Viridiplantae > Streptophyta > Magnoliopsida > Asterales > Asteraceae > Cichorium > Cichorium intybus. The sequence continues at coordinate 38,428,137 of CM042012.1, read as the reverse complement.
AATCGGATTCCTTGCTAAACACAAAGCACTTTCACTATCACAGTTCAAGACAGGTTTCTCCACCTTCAACCCCAGACTCTCCACCAAACCATGTAGCCAGATACACTCCTTTATACCTTCAGTCATTGACATGTATTCCGCTTCAGTTGTAGACAAGGAAACTGTAGGCTGTAAAGTTGACTTCCAACTGACTGCACATCCAAACAAAGTGAAAATATAACACGTGAGCGATCTCCTTTTCACCAAGTCGCCACCATAGTCTGAGTCTGCATATCCCACCAAGTTACTATAAGTATTACCACCATAAACCAAACAAACATCCTTAGTCCCCTTCAAATATCGCAAGATCCACTTGACCGCTTCCCAATGAGCTTTCCCAGGATTACCCATAAACCTACTAACCACACTAACTGCATGTGCTAAATCTGGTCTAGTACAGACCATAGCATACATAAGGCTTCCAACTGCACTTGAGTACGGAACTCTACTCATATAGTCTTTTTCCTCATCCGTAGTTGGTATAGTACTTCTGTTTAATTTAGAATGCGCTGCCAAAGGAGTTCCAACTGGTTTTGACTGATCCATACCGAAAGACTGCAAGACTTTCACAATATATTTCTGCTAAGAAACATATAACAACCCTGCTTTCCTGTCTCTCTGAATCTCCATCCCCAATATCTTCTTTGCTGCACCCAAATCCTTCATTTCAAACTCACTTTCCAAAAGCTTATTCAAGTTATTAATTTTAGCCATCTCCTTGGCTGCAATGAGAATATCATCAACATATAGCAACATATAAATAAAGGACCCATTGGACAACTGCTTCAAGTAGACACAATTATCAAACTGATTCCGAATGTAGCCATGCGAAGTCATAAACGAATCAAATCTCTTATACCACTGTCTAGGAGACTGCTTCAAACCATAAAGAGATTTCTTCAACAGACACACATGATCCTTATTAGAACCCGGAAAACCCTCAGGCTGTGACATATATATCTTCTCCTCCAAGCTTCCATGAAGAAATGCAGTTTTGACATCGAGCTGCTCAAGCTCTAGATTAAACGCACTCACCATAGCCAAAAGAACCCGAATTGACTTGTGCTTCACGACCGGTGAGAAAACCTCGTGATAGTCGATTCCTTCCTTTTGTGAAAATCCCTTCGCCACTAACCGTGCCTTGAACCTTGCGGGTTCAACCCCTGGAATTCCTTCCTGTCTTCTTAAAGACCCATTTGCATCCAACCGGTTTGACTCCTTTCGGTAATGGAACAAGATCCCACGTTTCATTATTCTCAAGAGATTGCATCTCTTCATTCATTGCCATCAACCAGCTTGATCCTTCTTTACTTGCCACCGCCTCTTTGTAGGACCGAGGCTCATCAGTACCAATATTTTGACCAACAGCTAGTGTATATGCAACAGAACCAATATCACCATTAGTGACACATGCAGCATATCTAGCTGGAGTCTTCGTGTTCCTTTTCTCTCTTCTTCTTGCTATAGATTCATCCTCATTGTTCTCACCATCGGCCCCAGCATTACCAGACTGATCCTCATTGGGCTGTTCATGAGTTTCATCACGTCTATGCTGATCATCACCGACATGCTGTTCTTCATTTGTCACCATTCTGTCTGGAATTTGTGTGACAAACTCCACCTTCTGGTTGTTAAGTTTTGTGGAGCCATGTGACAAGAATATTAAAGTTCAAGGGTAATTATCGTAAATTGGTTTACAATTCAATTTGAAATTGAATTGCTATTGTGCCGTGTTTGAAAAGCGAACGGACCTACCATAATTTAATTCCCAAATTAACATGTGAAAGAAAGAAAGAAAAAAGGAACGGGAATTCAACATTACGGCTCTAAAATCCTATAAATAGGATTGTTTGCTTCATTTGTTAATCGCACCAAATTGTAAATTGTAATCTTATTGAGTTAATAAGATTTCTCTAGTTGCAGCCCGTGGACGTAGGATTTGCACCGAATCCGAACCACGTAAAATCCTTGTGTTATCTTTTGCTTTATTTTCTCGTTTCGTTTGTGTGTGTGTGATAGTGTTTCCGCTGCGTGTACCCTGTCCGATTCCTAACAACTGGTATCATAGCTTTGGGTTTCGGAGGAGGTCTCGGTTTTAGAAATTAGAGTATGCTCTGTGGTTGCAGTTTTGTCTGATCTTCCACATCAGAAACTAATTTCTATTAATCGTATTAAAGGTATCTCGGTACTTTGAAGGGTACTGTTCTGTCACACAAAGTACTATAAAATATTTGTCTCTTGTTGTCGTAATGGCTGAAGACAAGGTTGTAATCGAGAAGTTCAACGGTTCTGACTTTAGCTGGTGGAAAATGCAATTAGAAGCATTGCTATGTCAGAAAGATTTGGACGTGGTACTTGGAGACAAACCGGAGAAAATGGAAAAAGCTGCTGAAGATGCGTGGAACTCAAAGGACAAGAAAGCTAAGGCGGTTATTACATTGTCGTTGGAAAGGAGCGTCGCTTTCAACATCATGAAGGAAACCACGGCGCGTGGTATGATGGATGCTCTGACGAACATGTATGAGAAACCGTCGGCGGCTAACAAAATGTTCTTGATGAGGGAATTGTTCATGACAAGGATGAATGAAGACAGCTCAGTTACGATTCACATTAACAATCTAAATTCAATTCTGTCCAGATTGTCATCTGTGGGAATTAAATTTGATAATGAGACTCAAGCTTCACTGCTACTAGCTTCACTACCTGATAGCTGGTCTGGAACAGTAACCGCTGTTACAAGTTCAGTGGGGACCAGTGGTATGACTTTTGAAGGGGTTCGAGATTTGGTTCTAGGCGAGGATACCAGACGCAAGAATCAAGGTGGCTCGTCTTCTTCTGAGTTATTAAATATCGGAAGAGGTAGAGGGAATAACAGGAATAGTGGGAGCAGTGGGAGTCGGGGAAGAAGTTCATCTAGAACTTGGAAGAATGTGAAGTGCTGGAACTGTCAAGAGGTGGGACATGTTAAGAGTCAATGTCCAAAGAAAGAATTGAACATTGCTGGTGCTGAGGGTGTGTCTGAGGATGATGCACTGATACTAAGTATGGAAAGTTCTGTAGACTCTTGGGTCATGGATTCAGGGGCTTCGTTTCACGCCATGGACAACGGAGAAACGATGGTGAATCTAAAAGAAGGAGATTTTGGGAAGGTACGGTTAGCAAATGACGAGATGCTTCAAGTAACGGGCATAGGAGATATTGATCTGGTTACTTGATTGGGAACTACATGGAACCTGAAGAATGTCAGGGTGATTCCAGAGCTGAAGAAGAAATTGATTTCTGTTGGTCAGCTGGATAAACAAGGACTGGAAGTAAGGTTTGGTGGTGGTAAATGGAGGGTGGTCAATGGAAATTCGGTGATTGCTCAAGGTATGAAGCGTGGGTCATTGTATATGGTTGAGGTACCTGCTGAGGGAAGTATGACCGTCCCGGTTAAGCATGACAAAATCTGGTTCGCTAAATCTAGTGCTAAGAGACTTCATTTGGCAAACATGAAGTCTGGAGCCAAAGAGATGTTAGTTGAACGAGTCGGAAAGTCTAAACCATTCAGGGGATTTTGTGACAGTGGGAGCACGGGGTGTGTTCCGGGTACAGTTACAAAGAGCCGTTGGGTTTTGAAGACTAAGACTGAAAAATTCTCTCCTGTTGGAAGTTTGCAAAGTTTGGAGAGTGTTAGTGGTCCTCGATGTATCTCTGGAGCTGGTGGAGTGTCCAAGCTGGTTGAGACAGAGGATGAGTCGGTAGTAGGATTGGCTACGACTGAGTTGGAGCTTGTAGGAGCTTCAACTGGCCCTTCTAGTACTTGATGATGAAGGGCGGCTGCAACTAAGAAATTAACTGAGTCTTAGCTTGTTCTTGGGAACTGAAAGCTTGGAAGACTGATTTGGTTGAAGATTACTGGAGTTACTGTATTGTTCATGTCTCCAAGTGGGAGATTGTTAAGTTTTGTGGAGCCATGTGACAAAAATATTAAAGTTCAAGGTTAATTATCGTAAATTGGTTTACAATTCAATTTGAAATTGAATTGCTATTGTGCCGTGTTTGAAAAGCGAACGGACCTACCATAATTTAATTCCCAAATTAACATGTGAAAGAAAGAAAGAAAAAAGGAACGGGAATTCAACATTACGGCTCTAAAATCCTATAAATAGGATTGTTTGCTTCATTTGTTAATGGTACCAAATTGTAAATTGTAATCTTATTGAGTTAATAAGATTTCTCTAGTTGCAGCCCGTGGACGTAGGATTTGCACCGAATCCGAACCACGTAAAATCCTTGTGTTATCTTTTGCTTTATTTTCTCGTTTCGTTTGTGTGTGTGTGATAGTGTTTCCGCTGCGTGTACCCTGTCCGATTCCTAACACTGGTTAGCACGTTGATATTTCCCTACATGACTTGTATCACCTCCTCTTTGGTTCACCATAGCAGATTCATTAAAGGTCACATCTCTACTATTAATAAATTTTGGAGTTCTCCCTTCTTCTGTACACCACAGACGATAACCTTTCACTCCATGTGCATACCCTAGAAATATGCACTTCATTGCCCTCGCCTCAAGTTTACCATCATTAACATGAGCATAAGCCGGACAACCAAATATACGTAAACCAGAATAATCAGAGGGTTTTCCAGACCACACCTCTTGAGGAGTCTTAAAGTCGATTGCAGTTGTTTGGTTCATCCCAGAATTTCTTCGATAAATCAGCATTAACCGCTTCCGCCCAGAATTTCTTCGATAAATCAGCACATAAGCGCATGCTTCTAGCACGCGCTAACAATATTTGGTTCATCCGTTCCGCCACTCCGTTCTGCTGTGGTGTGTGCCATATAGTGTGATGCCTCACTATACCTTCCGCCTTGCAGAAGTTGTCAAAACGGCATTGCAGAACTCCAACCCGTTGTCAGTTCTGAGTGTCTTGACAGATTTTCCGGTCCGTTTTTCAATCATCGTCTTCCACTCCTTGAACTTCCCAAACACTTCGTCTTTAGTCTTCAGAAAATATATCCAAACCTTCCTTGAGTAGTCATCAATGAAAGTCACAAAGTATTGATGACCTTTATGAGACTCGACCGGAGAGGGACCCCACAAATCTGAGTGAATGTACTCCAGGATTTCCTTGCTTGTGTGTTTACCCGAACTAAACTTCACCCTGCGTTGCTTGCCTTTGACACAAGCTTCACAAAACTTGAGTTTTCCAGTTAGCTCACCACCAAACAACCCCTGTTTACTCAGAATTGACATACCCTTCTCACTCATATGTCCCAACCTTATATGCCACAACTCTGTCTTATCATTACTACTCTCTAAGGATTGAGTAACCACCACTGTTCCCCTAACCAAATTTCCTTCTAAGACAGGAACCACACTCTTCTGCACCTTTCCTTTCATAACTACTAGAGAGCCCTTGGTGACCTTCACCCAGTCATCTTCACCAGAGTATTTCAACCCATTCTTTGCTAAAGTAGTAAGAGAAATTAAGTTCTTACGAAGATCCGGAACATACCAGCAATCAAGCTTTCTGACCATACCATCGTGCATCATAATCTGTACCGTACCGCTTCCTTTGACCTGAGCAACCCAATCATCTCCCAACTTCAGCGTTCCTTTCAAGTCTCTAAAAGATTCGAACCAGTCACGATGGAAAGTCATATGATAAGATGCCCCAGTATCCAAGACCCAAGCATCAACAGAACTAGATGTACAAACAGTCAACACATCACCTATGTCTTCTTCTTCAGAACCATCCTGAACAATAGCCGCACTGCCATTGTTGCTATTTTCTCCTTTCCCCCCTTTCAGCAATGGACAATTTCTCTTGAAGTGACACTTCTCCTTGCAGTTATAACACTTGACTTTTGCAGAAACTTTTGATTTTAAACGTGACCTACTCTGATTTCCACCATCTTTCTTATCCGATGTCCTTCCTCTGCCAACGAACAGACCTAAACCGGATGACTATACGTTTGAGTTCCTTGGACAGCAGAGAATCCTTCACATCATTCACAGTAATTGTTGTTCTTCCATACAACATAGTATCAACAAAGTTCTCATGTGAATTCGGCAGTTAATATAACAAAATAAGGGCTTGATCCTCATCATCAATCTTTACTCCTACTCCTGAAGATCTAGAATAATACGATTGAAAGAATCAAGATGGTCTTTTACTTGAGTACCTTCTGCCATCCGGAAAGTGTACAACCGTTGCTTCTGATACAACCTATTTGTCAAAGAACTGTTTTGATACGTATCACAGAGCTTCTTCCAAATACCGGCAGCAGTGGGTTGATCAACAACTTCCCTCAACACCTCATCCTTCAAGCTCAAAAGAATAGCACTATGTGCTTCCCCTCGATCTCCTTCTTCACAGCATCTGTCGTGTCCTTTGCATATTCTCCTTCCACTGCAACTGCTCATCCTTGTTAAACTAGAAGAGCCTTCATCTTAACCTTCCACAAAGTGAAATCATTCGAGCCATTGAACTTCTCTAAATCGAACTTGTGAGATGACATCTTCAATCAACCGATCCTTGTAGTCTTTGATAAACAAGTAAATCTGAAACTGCTTACTGCTAGTCGTTGCCGCGGCACGGACTTCAACAGGGCGCGACGCGGACTTGAACAGATACGGTCTTCAACAGACGCGATCCTTCAACAGGCGCGACGTGGTTTTTCAACAAACGTGACGCGGCGTAGCCGTAAAACCCTAGATCTACTATCGACTTCAATCAACCAGAACTACAACCAGATGTAAAACACGTAGACCTAAAACCGTAAATAACCACAGATCTATAACACTACAGATCTGAAACCGCGGCTCTGATACCACTTGTTAGGAAATAGACCTAAATCTATAGCCTATTGCCCAAGAATAATAACGAGAATATAAATGCGGAAATATAAACACAAAGTAACGATTCCCAATTCACTATTTAACAATATCTTTAAAAAACTTTCAACTATCTTTCTCAAATAAATCTAAATAAATAAAAATTATAATTTTCGGTTTCTAGCTTTTGACTTTCAACTAGCACTATTTTTGTCAAACATACCATTGGTATAATTTAATGATGAATTATAGCCCAATATCATAATAATTCATTAAACATAAACAAAATTTACAAATTAATTCATGGTGTACATTGATAGATTGGCTCTATCGCTATTTTAGTACATAAGACGATTTTAACTAATTTACTAAAACATACCGATTCATGTTGCATTTTAGTGATAAAGGGTGGAAAACTAATTATATATAAAATATTCATTAGTTTGACAATATCTGAATCATTCAAATGCTCTAAATGAAAATATGTTGTTTGGTTAGGGCTTCTCTGAATAGCCGCGATGAATAATAAAAATAACAATTTTACCTTTCGCTTTAAAATTACACAACATCAAATCATGTTCTTTCAAAAAAATTTAATATCAGCGTTGCATAAACATCATGCACAAATCACTTCTAGCAAAAATCAAGAACAATCCTTTCAAGCAATTTGGTGATTTCAATTTCTCATACAACCTACGTTATTTCCATCATGAGAAATTGAGAACAAAGCTTCACACACCCTGGGTTGTGTTGTTGACAGATATACGTTGCCCTTTTCTTTTATAAGAAAAAGACAAAACAACCTAAACACATAAGATTTTGTCTAAAAATAGCTGAAAATTGGCAAAATATCTAAACTAGCCAAGAAAATCGCAGGCCAACCTGTGAACTCCCCTTCCCACCTGCGAACTCCTCCGATAGTATAAAAGAATATTTCAGACAGTTGCATTTTGGAAATCGCCACCTGCGATTTCCTTAATGCTACTTGCGAAATCCCCATGCTCACATGCAATTTCCTAAAAATAAAAAAGGAAATCGTAGGTAGGCAATGAAATTTCGCAGGTGGCATGGAGGAAATACCAGTAGGCGATTTCCAAAATGTGGGTCTTAAATTTTTTTTTGATATTTCTTTTATGCTACCGGAGGAGTTCGCAGGTGGGAGGCGAGTTCGTAGGTGGGAGGAGCCCACCTGCGGTTTCTTTGGTAGGTTTGAGGATTTTGCTAATTTTTTGTTATTTTGAGGTATAACCTTATGTGATTAAGCTATTTTTTCCCTTTTCAGTTCTTTTATTTAATATTATTTTGTCCATCATGTATTTTTTTTATTTACACATACATGCTTTTCATTTTTCCGTTTTCTTTAATAGAAATACTCTCTGAAAGTACCTTATTTGAAGGTACTTTTCTTTTCAAGAAACTCCTCTATCTTTTAAACAAAGGACGATGGCTGACATTCGAGACGATCTTTCTTCAAAACCCTCACAACATCTCTCCCTTTCTCTCTACTACTGTGTAATACCTTAACTTTAAATTATAGTAGAGCTATGTTAAATTATATATATAAATGAGATTAGATGAGTTAAAACATGATTTAAGATGTTTAGAAACCAATCTAGGAGAAGTAGGATGTTAAAATAGGTAAAAGAAACAAATTAAATTCTTAAAAAGTCAAACCGGGTCGAGTTTTAAGACATGGGTCGAGTTGGGTTGAAATAAAAATGAAAAAGGAGTAACGCGGGTCGTGTTCTACGAACCCGAGTCGTGTTCAATAGGAACCCGGGTCGTGTTCAATAGGAACCCGGGTCGGGTCAGTCAACCCGGAGCGTGCTACGACTTGGCTGAAGCGAGGAAATTGCGTGTCAAAACCCGGGGCAGGTTTGGTAACCCGGGTCGTGTCCGAGCAAAAACACGGGGCGGGTTTGACAGCCCGGGTCGGGTTACGGTGCAGGAATAAATACCATTTTCTCCTCATTTAACTCATTTTACGACCCACAAACACCTAAAAGCGATTTTCAGAGCAAGGAGTATAAAAATTGGTCATTTTGATCAAGGATTTTGCTTAGGAAAAGGTTGGGGAAGTCGGATTAACACCCGAATCACGTTCTTGAGTTCTTGATTTCCAAGGTTAGTGATTTTGATTTCTAGGGTTTCAAACCCTAGATGCTCAAATCCGAGAATATGCATTGAATTAGCTCATGTGTTGTTAGTAGGTTGTTATTATATGTTGTATTAAGTCTTTGTTGTGATTGTTGCGAAACCAATTTAGGAGAAGTAGGATGTTAAAATAGGTAAAAGAAACAAAGTAAATTCTTAAAAAGTCAAACTGGGTCGAGTTTTAAGACACGGGGCGAGTTGGGTTGAAATAAAAATGGAAAAAGGAGTAACCCGGGTCGTGTTCTACGAACCCGGTTCGTGTTCAATAGGAACCCGGATCGGGTCAGTCAACCCGGAGCGTGCTACGACTTGGCTAAAGCTAGAAAATTGCGTGTCAAAACCCGGGGCGGGTTTGGTAACCTGGGTCGTGTCCGAGCAAAAACCCGGGGCGGGTTTGACAGCCCGGGTCGGGTTACGGTGCAGGAATAAATACCCTTTTCTCCTCATTTAACTCATTTTACGACCCACAAACACCTAAAAGCGATTTTCAGAGCAAGGAGTATAAAAATTGGTCATTTTGATCAAGGGTTTTGCTTAGGAAAAGGTTAGGGAAGTCGGATTAACACCCGAATCACGTTCTTGAGTTCTTGTTTCCAAGGTTAGTGATTTTGATTTCTAGGGTTTCAAACCCTAGATGCTCAAATCCGGGAATATGCATTGAATAAGCTCATGTGTTGTTAGTAGGTTGTTATTATATGTTGTATTGAGTCTTTGTTGTGATTGTTGCGAAGTTTTAACGGTTGATTTGGTAAAAACCGCTAAATTGGAGGTTTTGAAATTTATAGCATATGATATTCATTGTTTGTGATGGGTGTTAGCTATTAATCTCTTAAACCATTGAGTTAGATGTTGAGGAATGATTGTGATGTTAAATTTACAGCGGATACTCATAGGAGGGAAGGAGATACGCAAGGTACGAGAGGACCGCGAGCTACACAGACATCAGGTGAGTAGTTCTAATTCATTGATTATGATTAGACTATGTTATAAACGGATTGAATGTAACATCTAATTAGTTGAAATAACAAATAGTATGAGTTATACAAAATGAGAAATTCCTTGTTATAAACGAGTAGTTAGTGTGAATGAGCACACTAATGACTGAGATAGTCGAAGACATTGAGATTATTGGTACTTGCTAATTGTAAAGGTTGAGAAATTATGAAATGAGTTCTAAGTTTTAAATTATTTTCTCACTGAGCTTATTTAGCTCATAAAAATGGTTATATGGTTTGTATTATAGGTGACAGGGGTAAGAAGATTGCTGAGGGATGATTGCTTGGACATGGGACTTGACTTTTGACTGTTTGTAAACCAAGATACACTCTTTTGTATAGTTTTGTAAAACGGTCTTTGGTAACCCAGTTTTTGGGACACGTTGTTTAAGTACTTGTTCTTTTGAATACTACTTGTACTTATGATGCTTAACTTTGATTATACCATGATCACTTATGTTTAACTTTGAGTGATGATGATGTAATCCAGAGATAAGAAACTGGGTGTTACATACTGTCATGTCCAATGGAAGTGAGTGAGATGCCTGATCGTCGAGGTGCTGAGGGTGACGACCGATGGTGGTAGTGGTGAGGGCGGCTGGGGGTGGGGTGGGTGGTGGGTGGTTTGGTGGGTTAGGGTAGTTGGAGGGTGACGTGGGGTGGGTGGTGGTGGGTGGGGTGGGGTGGGGTGGGGTGGGGGTAGGTAGAGGGTGGGGTAGGTGTAGGTTTAATTGTGGGTGTAGGTGAGAATGAATGTGTGTTTTTATATTTAAGAAAAATTTTGGAAATAGAAAAATACATAAAACAATAATTTTGGGGTTTCCAAAAATTTTCAAATTCTTTGTAATTTTGGAAAAATGAAAAATCTTCATTTTCTTTGGAAACTTTAGAAAAGTTGTCGAACTAAACGTGTTTTCAAAATTCTCATTTTTTTGGAAAAATTTTCCGGAAAACAGAGTAGTACTCTGCAACTAAACGCACCCTAAATTTTCGAAGATCGTGGTTAGTTTATAAAATTTGTAATGGGAGGGTTATTTCTTAAAGTTTTTTGCTACAATGTCGTTATTAAGGTCAATATCTCTAAATAACAGGAATTAACATATAATTTAATAAAATTGATTTGAATCCTATAGATGGTCCAATATTGAATAAACATATGGTCCAATATTTCAAATAAAATCTATTTGAAAAGTAATTTGGTGTCCTCTACCAGAGCTTGATGAATTCCAAAAGATCTCATATATTCAAGACCAATGCGTTATTGTTACCGGTATACCTATTGTGATTCTTAATACTTAATAAAAATACGAATAAGCATCCATATGATCCAATAAACATTTGGTCATTTAATTTATTTTTGTGCTTTATTTACAAATGAAATTTTTAAAATTGTCCATATTTAGTCACTTATGTATTTTGTCCACAAATATAACCATTATGCTATTGGTCATATGTATACGAAAACATAAGTTGAATGGTCATATGTATACAAATAAAATTAAAAAATATATATAAATGACTAAATGTAAACAATTTTAAAAATTTCATAGGTAAATTAAAGTTTACTGACCAAATATGAACAATTTTAAAACAATTTTAAAAAATCATTACCCTATCAAGTTATTATCCCTATGAATTACAAAGTTTTGACCAAAATGTGTCCGTTTCACCACCTCTATTAATTTAGACAAACGGGCGATTAAAATCCTGCCTTTTCATCTCATCTCATGCAACGTTGTAGTAGCTACGAAATCAAAACTTATTTAAAAATTGTTGCTCAACTTTTTTATTTAAAAATGAGGACAAAATCCAAGTCAAAGTCAAGAAAGTTTTCGGCAAAGCTTCCATGACAATCTTTACTATTTATTCTGTTTACTAATCAGCTTCCATTACAATCTTCACCACAAATAGAAAACCTTAAATACCCTCGTCTTCAAGGGTCTCAAACCACTCCAAAAATGGCGAACACCAGAGCCAAAATCCAGAAAATCCACAACACCATAAACCTCTGCTTCTCGCAGGCTGCCATGGCGGACTCCAATTATCTGGCCACGGAGTCTGGAGCGCTGATCGGTTCCAACGATGATATTTTAATGGAAATTGTTCTCCGATTGCCTGTTACCTCTGTTCTTCGATTCAAATATGTATCCAAACACTGGCGATCCCTTTTGAGTCACCCGCATTTTACCTTGCGGTATAAAAACGCCTTCATCTCACCTGGCTTTTTTGTTCGTAATTTTTATATTCCATTTGATCCTGAAAATCAAAGCACTCCTCCTTTTCGTAAGCTCGACTTCTATCATGATCCTTGCGGTATTACAATCGTGCAATCTTGTAACGGATTGCTGCTTTGTCGTAGCCACCGTGGACCCATACATGCTCGTAAATATTACGTATTTAATCCCACAACCAAGCAATCTGAACTCATCCCGTCGGTTCCAGGAGGTATGAATGTTCGTAAAAATATCCGTTTTATGGGTCTGGCATTTCATCAAACAGATTGTGCTCATTACAAAGTGGTCTGTGTTCATCTTGTTAAGCCTGAAGAGGACCTGTTTCGGATTCAAATATATTCATCTGAGACACGGAAATGGAGGATTTCAGATAAATCTTTCTCTGCACCGAAATATACGTTCTCTTACCGCGGAGTTTATTTGAATCACGTGATGTATTGGATTCCCACCTATGATAATCCATTGTACTTCTGCTTCAAGCTCGACACAGAAGAGTTGAAACCGCTGTCATTGCCGGTGGCGGTGTCATCTTTTGAAGGTTATTCTGATTCGCCCCTTTACTTTGGGGAGTCACGAGGGCATCTGCATTTCGTGGAGATGGCGGAATATGGTGTGAGTTTACACTTGAACGTGTATGAGATGTTGAACGATCATTCCGGGTGGTTTTTGAAATATCAAGTGGACCTTCATGAGCTTCCAGATGCTTACCCGGAGATGGTCAATAGCTACGTACAAGATCCGGTGTACCCGGGTTATTACAACTTCGAATTTTACGATGTGGTTAGAGGTGAAGAAGAAGATGAAACATTCATGCTGATAAAACTTCCTACGAAGATTATAAGGTACAACGTTGTGGACAAGAGTTTCAAGCAGATATTCGATACTAGCAACATTTTCTACTGGCGAATCGGATACACGGAAGTGCATCGTTATATTGAAAGCTTGGTTTCTTTCTAACACAGTAAAATTATTTAATATGGTAAAAGTTATAGGTATGTTGTTATTACAGCTAATAAATAAAACATATTTATACATATCGTTATTGTTGGTTAAAAATATAACCAGCTATTATGTGTAAAAATCATACTCTGCCATTATGAATAATACATAAATTAATCATATTGCCTATATTCGTGGCGTATGTCGGTGGTCAAATTCAGGATTCAAACTCACGTATGTCTAAGTTAACTATGGTGATAAAATAACCGGGTGTTGAAAAATTTTGGTTATTGAATTGAGCCGTCAATAATACAATCTAAGAAAGGTATCATTTGATTTTAATACCAAAAATGCAATGTACAATTGTTTGTAATGAATATAAAAAAAACTCTAACGTTATGTCTGAAATAACTAACAATCAACACAAGTCGAAACTAAATGAATTAACAAGAAAGTTTATGTCAAAGAAAAATAAATACTATCAAAGCATAATTAATATAAAAAACCTCTAACGTTATGCCTGAAATAAATAACAATCAGCACAAGTCTAAACTAAATGAATTAACAAGAAAGTCGTGTCAAGAAAAATAAATACAATCAAAGCAAAAGTAGATAACACGACAATCAAAATTATTTTAACGTATTTAATACATAACTATCAAAATGATTGTAATGTATTTACCTAGGTCTTTTTTGGAAATCAATTTTTGAAACAAAAAAAATCCACAGTAAAATTTCCACTTTTTAGACTCTAGTATCACTTTGGGTCTTTTAGTACTCACTTTTCAATTACGCATCACTATTATTTGTCTTTGTTTATAGAAAAATTATATTTGTTCTTACATTTTATTCCTACACATATTCCTACTCATATAATATTATAACATGTATATCTAAATATTATTATTTTTATTAAATATGACACATGTCATAATTTAACATGAGTAGGAATGTGAGTAGGAACAAAAGGTAGGAAACAATACAATTACTCTTGTTTATAATTACTCAGGTATAGAGAGAGGAATGATACTCAGGTATATAGAGAGGAATGATACTCACCTATGGAGAAAAGAGAGAAGAGTGAAGGAACATAGGAATGAAGTTATGAAGGACATTGTAACAGCCCTGTTTTCAGAAACAGAAACAGGAAAAGTACCACAGGTACTATTTTTTTTAGTAATATATATATATATATATATATATATATATATATATATATATATATATATATATATATATATATATATATATATATATATATATATATATATATATATATATAACCACACACACACACACACACACACACACATTTAGCAAACACACAAGTTGCTTACCAATGCTTACATCATGCTTATTAAGGTGCTTGTAAGTTCTATAGCACTAGGACAAGATTTTAAAGAAGCAAGTACAAGCTATAATGTGACCAATAAGAGCTATCTTCATGAGGTGGAAGATTGTAAGGGGATTGGGAGGAACAATTACATCTGTTGTCACTTTCTTATGAGAGTACAACTTTCTAATCCTAGAAGACAAGTAAAGCAATGCATGAAATTCACATATAAATAGCAAGCTATGTTAACATTAATCTTAACTACAAAAAAAGTTAGAAAATATTCTAAAGGTTTAGTAACATCTTGATCAAGAAGTTTGAGAAAGCTTAAGCAAGGTGAGTATGTTTATGTGATTTGATGAGTTACATACATGCTATATATGTGTGTGTTTTATGCAAATAAAGCTTTTTAGTTTATTTCAAATACATGTACTCTTATAAAGTAGCATGAATGTTTTATACATGTTAAGTATGGTTATTTTAAATACCCACGTATGGGGTATAAATGAAGGGACGTCATGGAAACGTACCTTTTTGGGGACAGCCTTATTTGGATCCCAAGGTTAGCTAACCTCTTGGTAGTTTGGCCTACTTACATGTAATTATGAGATCTCAAATAAAAAGAAAAGGTTTTAAAGTATGAAATTCTAAATTTGCTATTTTCGCATTTCAAATAATTGTTTATGGTAAAAGTTAAAACCATAACTACTCACTAAGCTTAAAGCTTACATATTCATGTATGTATCTCAGGAGAAAAGCTATAAGGACCTCACGAAGTAGTTACTTTCCAAATAATAAGTTTCTAAGGATATATGATATTTTTTAGAATAGTTTATGTTTTCATGTCTCCGCTTTTGTAATCTTATTATGTTGAAAGGAAATAAAAGTCATATTTCTCATCTTATACAAGTCAATAGTAATGAGATGGTACCCGTAGGAACGGGGCGTCACAATTGGCATCAGAGCCACTAGTTTAAGTGAACTAAGTTTGATTAGAATTACTTAGACTTAAACTAAAAAGATTAGGTTAGAAAGCCTTGATTTAAAAAAATATATATTTTTATATAGTATATTTTTTTACACTTCCATGGTTTAGATGATTAGAAAGTTTGGGGAAGGTCCTTCAAGCTATGGAGGTGGAGAACCAAATCTGAACAGCCACTTACTTGAATTCCGGTACCAATTAACCAATATGACCCTTACTTCAAATCCTTTATTAATATCTCGGATGATGAAGTTTCGAACGCCAACAACAACTTCATTATCGATCATCCATGGGCCGAAAGAGATTTGCAAAAAGAAGAGGTTGTGCCTCCACCCCGTGTGACACATCCTCCGCCACCCGATGTTGAATCTCAAGTGGGAGAAAATTACCCTACCTCTATAGAGCAAAACCGGGCTTACGTAAGCGAGCTACTAAACATGATAACCGAGGCTAACTATCAATGTACCTCGCTCAAAAAGAAGCCTATGAGTATAAATACTACAACATGTCCTTGGATCAAGAGCTAATTGAAGCAAGAACAAAACTAGAAGGACAAACCCCACTTCTAGATGAAAACCGAAGGCAAATGATCCAAATGCAAAACGGGCTTGATCATCTCCACCACATGCTCGATTACTCGCTCCAACTTCCACCCCTCTAAACGAAGCAATATAGAAACATATATATATATATATATATATATATATATATATATATATATATATATATATATATATATATATATATATATATATATATATATATATATATATATATAACTAGCGGATAGGTTGAATATGCTATTTAGGGATGAAAGATGGGAAACATTTTCTTAGTTTTCCCAGATTTTGAAAACTAACATCCTATGAAATGAAATTTTTATTATTTTAGTGCTTTATATATATATATATATATATATATATATATATATAAAAGAATCTTATTTTATTATTGATCAATTAAATATTTTAATAGATGGCCGAAAACGACTTGTGAGACGACGATCAAATTCAAGAAGATCAAATCGAATATTCATATATTTATGAAAATGACGAAATTGTTGAACAAGTCGTTATAGGAGGAGATAACTGGAATGAAGATGGAAACATGAATTTTGGGATGATAGATCGAGAAGAATATGAGAGGGTACAAGAACAAGCTGAAGTCCTAGATGCTCACAATTGGGAACTCGGGTGTAGATGCAGAGACTATGAAAGAGACTTGCAAATCGCAAAGTGGTCTATTCCAACCAAGATCAAAGACCGACCATGCTTCTGGAAAAGTAAAACCAATGACATAGCAAAGAATGCTATATTCTGGATTAAACGAATATGAATATGCCGACTCAGTACTGAAGATATTCTGATCCCTCAAAGTTCTCGATGATATAGAGACATATTAGATGCTCGCTAGTGTCGTTAGTGTAGAATGAATACTAATAGTCATTTCTATTTTCATAATATTAGTGTCATTAATGTAGAATGAATACTCGAGGAAAGACTAAAAACAACCCAAGGAATACGAGGTCATCAAAACAAGGAAATGGACCTACAACTAATCCAAACAACTCTACTGGAGGAGTTGATATAGCCACAGAAATTTCTCGAAGCCTACAAGAAAGTCTACCGGCTATAATAGCTCAAGTTCAATTAGCTATGAATCATAGCTCATCGCATGGAGCTCCTGAAGAAAATCATGCAAGACCTGAGCATGATAACGGTCGTACTCCTGGATGTGACTACAAAGCATTCACAACTACAAGTCCTTCAGAGTTTGACGGGAAAGGAGGACCCATCGCTGCTATGAATTGGCTTGATGACATGGAAAGCTGTTTTCAAACATGTCAGTGTACCTTCAATGAATGAGTAAGGTATGCTTCAACTAATCTGAAATTGATGCCCGCCATTAGTGGAAAACCATTCAAACTAGCCGTGGAATCACAGAAGCAACAGCAATGCCATGGGAAGAATTCAAGGGTCTGGTTAATAACAGATTTTGCCCAGACACTCGATTAAATATGATGGCGGAGTAATTCATGAAGCTGGAACAAGGCAACAAGACGGTAGAAGAATATGCAGAAACCTTTCTAGAGAAATCTCGATTTGCAACCGACATGATAACAACATAAGCTAGCAAGGTAAAGCGTTTCCTCATTGGTTTAAGGAAAGATTTACGAAGGTTTGTCAATATGTCTCAACGACATTCCAAGAAGTTATGGAATTAACAATCCTGGCTGAGAAAGATAGTTATGTGCCAAACGATTATCAGCCAAATGAGAAGAGGAGGTTTGAAGGGAAGAATTCTGGTCGAACATCCAAGAAATCAAGAAAAGAAGCTGTGATAATACTTGACAAACCAACTTGTCCCAAATGTAATAAGAAACATACAGGAGAGTGTATGATGGGCAAAAATATGTGCTACAAGTGTGGTCAGCCTGGCCATATGATGAATAACTGCCCTTGGAAGAAAGCTTGTTATAATTGCGGTTCAACTGAACATCTCGCAAACAAATGCCCACTACCTAAAAATGTTCAGCCAATAAAAGCAAGAGTAAACACTAGCATGAATGAACCAGAAGCTAGAAAAGCCAAAGGAAGGATATACCACCTTTCTACTGAAGAGACAAAGGAAATACCAGACGTAGTGACAGGTATTTTCCTAATTAATGAAAAACCTGCGAGAGTATTATTTGATTCACGTTCAAATAAATCGATAGTGTCAACAAAATTCTGTATGCAATTGAATTGTGATCCTAAGAAGCTAACTAGGAGAATTGAGGTAGAAGTTGCAGATGGAAGAATAATGGAAGTAGGTGAAGTTTACGAAAACTGCTCGATAGAAATAAGTGGACATCACTTTGCCATTAGACTTCTACCAATATTTATTAGGGAGTTTGATGTCATAATAGGTATGGACTAGATGTCTAAAAATCAAGCTCATATAATATGTCATAAGAAGATGGTTAAGATTGAAGATAAGAACGACAACGAAATAATTGTTTATAGTAGTCACAGGAAGAACCATGTCAATCTTATTTCAATCTTGAAGGCAAGAAAGTGCATACACAAAGGATGTGAAACTTACTTAGCATATGTAATAGATGCTAAAAAAGAAAATAAGCCAATAGAAGGGGTACCTGTGGTAAGTGAATATCCAAAAGTTTTTCCCGATGATCTACATGGATTACCACCTGATAGACAAGTTGAATTTCGTATCGACTTGGTACCCGGCTCAGTACCTATAGCACAAGCACCATATAGGCTTGCACCTTCTGAAATGCAAGATCTTATGAACCAGTTACAAGAACTGCTTGACAAAGGGTTCATTCGCCCAAGCTCGTCGCCATGGGGAGCACCGATATTGTTTGTTAAAAAGAAGGATGGAACCATGAGAATGTGTATCGACTATCGAGAATTAAATAAAGTCACAATCAAAAATCGATATCCCTTACCCTGGATAGATAATTTATTTGATCAATTGCAAGGAGCAAGTTATTTCTCAAAAATCGACTTAAGATCAGGATACCATCAATTAAGGATACGAAAGGAAGACATCCCAAAAACAGCATTCCAAACAAGGTATGGCCATTACAAGTTTTTAGTCATGCCTTTTGGTTTGACAAATGCACCAGCTATTTTCATGGATCTCATGAATCGGGTATGTAAGCCTTACTTAGATAAATTCATCATTGTATTCATTGATGGCATTCTCATTTACTCCAAAAGCAAAGACGAGCACAAAAAACACTTAAGGATAACTCTGGAACTGCTAAAGCAAGAGAAGCTTTACGTAAAATTCTCAAAGTGTGAATTTTGGATCCGAGAAGTCCAATTTTTAGGACATGTTATAAATGAAAAAGGCATTATGGTGGATCCAAGTAAAACTGAATGCATTACAAAGTGGAAAGCTCCGTGTTCAGCAACAGAGATACGAAGTTTCCTCGGGTTAGTAGGATACTATCGAAGGTTTATTCAAGACTTCTCCAAGATAGCAACTCCGCTAACAACATTAACAAAGAAGGCATGTAACTTTAATTGGGGAGCTGCACAAGAAACTGCCTTTCAGACTTTGAAAAGTAAGTTAAGTAGTGCACCAATTTTAAGTTTGCCAAAAGGAAGCGAAGACTTTGTAGTATACAGTGATGCATCCAAGCAAGGCTTGGGATGTGTGCTCATGCAAAAGGGGAATGTTATTGCTTTCTCATCTCGCCAATTAAAAGAACATGAGAAAAAGTATCCAACACATGATTTAAAGTTAGCTGCGGTAGTCTTTGCTTTGAAGATATGAAGACATTATTTATATGGTACGAAGTGTGTACTGTATACAGATCATAAAAGCCTCAAGTATTTATTCAACCAAAAAGAATTAAATATGAGGCAAAGGCGTTGGATGGAATTGTTAAAAGACTATGAATGTCAAATCAAATACCATCTAGGGAAAACCAACGTTGTAGCTGACGCCTTGAGTCGAAAAGGACCACTTCATCCTACTCATATTAAGGTATTAAGTTTGTTGGCTACAAATGAATTGCATGAATGAGTTCGTGAATCACAACAAGAAGCGTTAAAGCAAGACAATCAGAAGGAAGAACGAATATTCGGTCAAGTCAAGCTACTAGAGACTAATAGTCAAGGTAACAAAAGTTTTCAAGGAAGAATTTGGATTCCCAAAGTCGGAAATGGTAGGGATGTAATTCTAGACGAAGAACACAAATCCAAGTACTTTGTTCATCCTGGAAGTAATAAAATGTATAAAGACTTGAAATCTTTGTATTGGTGGCCAGGAATGAAGAAGTCAATAGCCGATGATGTTAAGAAGTGTCTCACATGTCTGAAGGTCAAGATTGAACACCAAAGACCTTATGGAGAATTGCAGCCATTAGATATTCCTGTTTGGAAATGGGAACATATCACTATGGATTTTGTAACAAGATTGCCAAAAACGCAAAAGGGTTTGGATACTATATGGGTTATTGTGGATCAATTGACCAAAACAGCACACTTCCTGCCAATTAAGGAAACCCAGACATTGGAATCACTGGCCAAAATTTGCATCGATGAAATTGTTTCAAGGCATGGGGTGCCAATCTCGATTGTATCAGATCGAGATCGTCATTTTACATCAAACTTTTGGGAAAGTTTCCAAAAGCATTTAGGTTCACAAATTAGGATGAGTACAACATATCATCCCCAAATTGATGGTTAGAGTGAACCTACAATTCAAACATTGGAAGATATGTTAACAGCATGTGCAATCGACTTAACAGGGCATTGGGATAGCCATCTACCCCTCATTGAGTTCTCTTATAACAACAGTTACCATAGCAGCATTAAAGCAGCACCGTATGAAACTCTATATGGAAGAAAATGCAGAACACCTGTCTGTTGGATGGAGGTGGGTGAGAAACAGTTGATTGGACCTGAAATCATCCAACAAACCGCTGACAAGCTAACTCAAATAAGAGAGAGACTTAAAGTGGCACAAGATAGGCAGAAAAGCTATGCCGACAAAAGAAGAAAGCCTATTGAATTTCAAGTTGGTGAAAAAGTATTATTGAAAGTATCACCATGGAAAGGGGACCTACGTTTTGGTAAAAAGGGCAAGCTACGACCACGATACATCGGACCATACAAGATAACTGAAAAGATAGGAGCAGTGGCGTATCAACTTGAACTACCGGAAGAACTGAAAGGGATACACAACACTTTTCATGTATCCAACTTAAAGAAATGCCTTTTTGAAGAAGACATTGTAATTCCAGTTGAGGATGTCACGGTTGATGACAAACTTAACTTTGTAGAAACACTGATAGCCGTCGCGGAGCATAAGGTAAGATAACTTCGAAACAAGGAGGTATCCTTGGTATTAGTCTATTGGGATAATTCCCATGGATTAAAATCAACATGGGAAGTCGAGTCAGAGATACGCAATAAATACCCACATCTTTTCGAGTGAAATTTCGAGAACGAAATTCTTATAAGGGTGAGGGAGTTGTAACAACCCTGTTTTCAGAAACAGGAAAAGTACAACATGTACTATTTTTTTAGTATATATATATATATATATATATATATATATATATATATATATATATATATATATATATATATATATATATATATAGACACACACACACACACACACACACATACACATTTAGCAAACACACAAGTTGCTTACCAATGCTTACATCATGCTTATTAAGGTGCTTGCAAGTTCTATAGCACTAGGACAAGTCACCTAAGCATACCCTTACAAACTTAGTCCCCAAGTAAAGCTATAACTAGACTCTATAACTAGACATGTAATCTGTCTATATTTTAGTTAGGCTATACAATGACCAATAAAGGCTAGGGGTTGATGTGTAAAATTCTAAAAAGATAAGAATAAACAAGTACAAGCTACTATGTGACCAATGAGAGCTATATCTATGAGTTGTAAGATTTTAAAGAAGCAAGTACAAGCTATAATGTGACCAATAAGAGCTATCTTCATGAGGTGGAAGATTGTAAGGGGATTGGGAGGAACAAGTACATGTGTTGTCACTTTCTTATGAGAGTACAACTTTCTAAGCCTAGAAGACAAGTAAAGCAATGCATGAAATTCACCTATAAATAGCAAGCTATGTTAACATTAATCTTAACTCCAAAAAAAGTTAGAAAATATTCTAAAGGTTTAGTAACATCTTGATCAAGAAGTTTGGAGCAAGCTTAAGCAAGGTGAGTATGTTTATGTGATTTGATGAGTTACATACATGCTATATATATGTGTGTTTTATGCAAATAAAGCTTTTTAGTTTATTTCAAATACATGTATTCTTATAAAGTAGCATGAGTGTTTTATACATGTTAAGTATGGCTATTTTAAATACCCACATACGGGGTATAAATGAATGGACGTCTTGCAAACGTACCTTTTTGGGGACAGCCTTATTTGGATCCCAAGGTTAGCTAACCTCTTGGTAGTTTGGCCTACTTACATGTAATTATGAGATCTCAAAGAAAAAGAAAAGGTTTCAAAGCATGAAATTCTAAATTTGCTATTTTTGTATTCTAAATAGTTGTTTATGGTAAAGTTAAAACCATAACTACTCACTAAGCTTAAAGCTTATATATTCATGTATGTATCTCAGGAGAAAAGCTATAAGGACCTCACGAAGTAGTTACTTTCCAAATAAGAAGTTTCTAAGGATATGTTATATTTCTTAGAATAGTTTATCTTTTCATGTCTCTACTTTTGTAATCTTATTATGTTGAAAGGAAATAAAAGTCATATTTCTCATCTTATACAAGTCAATAGTAATGAGATGGTACCCGTAGGAATGGAGCGTCACAGACATCGGCGAAGCAAAGGACCGAGAGAGGATTAGTACCGACGACTTTTGTTGTTTCAGGGGAAGAACCGATGACAACGTGGGAGATCGATGAGTAAAGATTGGAGAAGAAGCCGAATAGGGACCAAGTTCAATGGCGGCGGCGGCTTGTTCCAAAAATAAGGCTGTGGTTGGTGCACCACAGCTAGCGTATAAACTAACGTATTTTCAAGCTTTTTTAGTTTGACATGTTTGAGAATCCAAAAACTAACTTATAAGCTAGCTAACAAGCTAGCTTTTTTAAACGCTACTAATACTAACGCTTTGAGTAGCGGTTTCAAAATGTTCAAATTTTACCCTTACAGGGGATATGCTTCTTTTATCCAAAATTATCAACGCTTTCTTTATCCCAAATATTATCTATGATTTCTTTATCCCAAATTGACATATATCTATGCTTCCTTTACCCTTCATAACTATATTCGAAGGAATGACTCGACAGATTGATTTTCAACATCGTTGAACAACATTTTGATTACATATTTTCAGAAGAACAAAACAACCATTCAATATGACAATATCTAATCATGCGAACATTTGAGAGTCACGTCACGAGATCCGAGAACTTCGTGATAATATTGCGAAAATGATATGGGATGTAAGAAATTTATTTTAAAATTTGTAATATTTTATTTAGTATTATTTTAATTTAATTTATTGTATTATTTGTGCATGTCATTTTATGATTTCTAGTTAGTTTTATCGGTTAGTTTTTATCAAACTTCATTTATTATCAGCTAGTTTTTCAGCTCAACTAGATTTCCAGTTAGTTTTATCGGTTAGTATTTCACAAAGAATTAAAATACAAATTCAAAATATATTTATTATATCTATTGAAAATATCTACTTTGATGGATTGGTTTGGTTTCTACGTAATTTTGGGTCTAAAGCATATCTACAAAGGGTGTCCTTTTAAAAAGTATAATATAGTCTCTAAACAAATTCCTATTCCAAAGGGGGTGTCCATGGACACCTGTTGGTACCGGGTAGACTCGTCATTGGCGAATGTACTTACTACTTTAACGTAGTTAAAGTCATTAACACTTTTAACGTATTTAACGTCATCAACACCTATAACACCCTTATGGTTTGGACCTCCTATAATTCAACACTTACCTTTTACCCCTTTACTCCTTAACACTTTATATAAAACATCTTTTTACTAAAAACACCTTTAACACATCGCATGCAAAATAAATAAATAAATAAATAAAACAGTTCTAAACGGGTAGCATGCTATATAAAACAATTTTCACTTTAACAACTTTAAAATATCACTTGAAAGGGGGGGGGGGGGGGGGGTGGTAATCGTGGAGTTCTTGGGTGAGGTTCTAAGTTGGACACAAAGATTACAATATGGATCACTCTTGGAATAACTTAAGTCTTTGCGTCTTGCATTGAATTAAAGGTCACGATAGGAAAGAAAAAAAGCAGGGACATAGCAACACGGAGAAGATAACCTACCTGATTAAGCACTGTATCCAGCCCTGAAACCTCTCGCTAAGAGGAACTTTCTCTTGATCACTCTCTTTCTCGTTGTCTTTTCTTTTGCGGCTGCGTTTGATTTGTGACGAGAATTGCCCTATGATCCGGTATCTGTAAAGTCTCTAGGTCGGTGTTGGTGTTCTAGTTGGATTAGGATAGTCATCGGGGTTTACCCACACATATCGATTTCAAGAACAACTTCCTGATTCATTAGTTCATGTATGATTAACAGAATTGTGTGCTTTTTTCAAATCAATCCCTGAACTATATTCTCTCTTTTAATGCACACTTAAATCCCATTTTTGATCAACTTAATGGTGTTTTTTCAGATTTGCACTTTATTCCCAATTATCTTAACCTTTCCACTTTTGTAATATAATTGGGTTTTAATTATATTAATTTTCATATTTTGCACTTAACACCCCATTTCAACATTTTGCAATGTATAAACCACTTTTTAATTGAAATTTTTTAATTCAAATCCTTAATATCTATAAACACCATAATTAAACTATTATATATATATATATATATATATATATATATATATATATATATATATATATATATATATATATATATATATATATATATATATCATAATTAAATTAATAATGTAATTATATACACGTATATCTAATTTACCATGAGATGCGAGTGTTATACACTAGGGTAAGAATCATGCATATAGTATCCAGTTTGACAATCAGACTGAAAGTCTCGTCACAATAGATCCTTGTGATTGGCTTATAACATTACCCACGAGTTGCACTTTGTAGTGGTTGAGGGATCTATCAACATGAAACTTATGTTTGAAAAACCACATAGAACGCACCACAATGACGCCTACGAGATTTGGAACAATAGTCAAATTCCAGTTTTTAATAAGTGTAAAATGTTCCTAATGCATAGCTTTTTGTGAATCCGTTCGCCTTTTGAATCAAACAAAGTAAGTAGTAGGGGCTTCATAGCAACTTTCATTCTAAAGGTGAATCGGGAGTTTGGAGGGATTGAGTTGTAGACCAACTAGGCAACGTGGATTGTTCTGCAACTATTAGAGGAACTCTTGCTTCTTGAGGTGAAGCCCTTCAACAATGCATTTACATTATTCCTCATCAATTAGATTTTAGACAGATTGGTGGACAAATAGAGGTGAAAGGGAGGCACAATAATCCACATAGGTTTGCACGACGATTCATATGGATTGTACGATGGTTCATATAGACCCTTGCGTTACTCTATTGCTCATCGTGTTGTCGATTGTGATGTTTTTGCCATATTAAACAATTAGTGTTTCATTATAATGTATGGTTTAGCTTTTATTCATTATTTATAAGCCTAATGTTTATTAAAGAAATAAATAAACAACAATAAAAAGTATCCCTTTAAAAAATATATTTGAGTCAAACAAAGTTACTCTTAAAGGGAATATCATGAGTGTCACGATGCTCTACCTAGTTTAATAAGAAAAGAAGAAGTGATAATGCTTTGTGAAAATTCGTTCGACATACGATACTCGGTTTCAAGTTGAATGGACGAATTTTTCAGGCTTGACCATATCATAAAAGCTGAAACGATGTGATCAAATCGAGTTAAAATCTTAAGATCCTAGTTAGGATCCTAAGATCTTAGTATAGATATTGCTTTAGATAAATCATACTGTGATCGAGATCGTTTTTCAGTTGTAGGATGTTTATGTCGTAAGATGTTAACATCAGGATCGAGATCTTAACAACCATGAGGTTATAGATTATCATATTTTATGTTTATTTGTGAAATATATTTAATTTGATGAAAATTAATACATTCTTGATCCTTTTGCAAGAGTTTTTTATTCAATTATTTAACAACAACAATAATATATAATGACAGATTTAAGTAACCTAACAATGTTGTTTCCATTTATGATCTCTTAAATTATATTCCGTCTTCAATATATCTATAGTAGAAATACAAAATAGGTATATAATTGTAATTTGCCATCCAATTAGAGCCAAAGAAAATCGCCATCTCATATGACACATTTCATAATTTAATGTATAGATGCCCAACAAAGTTTTCTCAATTAGAGAGTGCTTTACCAGATTGTCTTAGAAGATGAAAATTCTAAGTAGATCCAACCATGAGCAGCCTTCAAAGCAACTTAGAGTCTACGTAAAACGTTGTCCAAAAGAAACAGAGCAGGAACTAGGAAGTTTTCATTAATGACATTCTGATGATAGTTTATCTTGAAATTATTTGCTATCTCGAAAAATTTTAAAAACACTTTTTTATCATTGAAAATGAGATGTTTTTCTACAATCTACCTCAAAACACTTACTAAACTCAAGATTTTATTTAATTTGCAAGATTTATTTTGATCCTTATATTTAATAGCTATTTATTTTTCACCAAAGTTATATATGAATATCATATAATAATAATAATATTATTATTATTTATTAGTTAAGTTATTTAATTAGATATATTAAATGGAAATATATTTATTTAATAGTAATTTATATAATATAAACTAAATGTTGAATCTTTATACACACACACCATGTATATTTATAAAAACAAAAAATTACACACACACGACATATATTTATAAAAACAAAAAAAATTAGATAAAAGGTATCTATATAACATCTACGATAGATAACAATGTTGTTAGGAAACAAGGTTTCAAGAAAGTTAATCATTGTAGTATGTTTATGATAATAAGCTTTTGTGAAGTAAATGTCAGTCCTGTTTGACATAGTAGCTGAAAAACTAGCTTTCAACTTATAAACTAACTTATTAATAAGTTATCTCAAGCTAGCTTATCAGTAAACTAGTTTACAATCTATTTTTAAGCCATTTTAATGATCTTAGTAAACACTAAATTATGATAAGCTAGCTTAATTTTGCCAACTTGTGCGAGCTTATTCAATCTGACTTTTTTTTCCAAATATATTGCAAATTCATAAGTTTTTAACATGGATTTTTCAACGATTGTAGTAAGGAATAAACTTATAAAAAAAAAGTAAAGTAAAGAAAAATCTATAAAAA
This sequence comes from Cichorium intybus, assembly GCA_023525715.1. Classification (NCBI taxonomy): domain Eukaryota; kingdom Viridiplantae; phylum Streptophyta; class Magnoliopsida; order Asterales; family Asteraceae; genus Cichorium; species Cichorium intybus. Next base: position 38,400,743 of record CM042012.1, on the reverse strand, counting down.
GCTTATGAAAAACAATAGAATAAAAAATCTATAAGATCGAATACTCCCCTACATATTTTAAACTTTTTAAATTAATAAGCTGTCATAAAAAGTCCACAAATAATATCTAAACCACATTTAATGTCACCACCAGGTGGAAATGCGGAATACTACTGAAATGCAAACACTGAAAAAACAAAAACTTTCCCTTCCTTCACCGTGAAAGGACTTTGAATTGTCCCATTTTGCAGAAAAATCCCAACCCACCACCCACCCACATATACACGCAGAGGATAGTCTCCCTGTTAAGCCCACTCGATCCGGTCTCGATGAGCCTTTTGGAGTTAAACAGGACCAGAATATCATCTTCGAATGAAAAAATGACATGTTCGATATTATTTTAGACATCATTTGATATCACAACAATTCACATAAGTCGAAGAAATTTAGCCATTAAAGAGACGGAGTGTCAGATCTTGGGGCGAATCCGTCGGTTTATTTGCTAGGTCGTTGAGGCCTTCACCCCCATCATCCGTAACTGCATACATATGTTTCGCTGATGCAATCTGTAAGTAAAACATTTATGCTACTTACGTTTTCCTATTCGATATAGTTTCAATTGAAATGCAATTTTATTCAGCAAGTCGACAAATTTGGGTAATCTCTCGTAAATGAAAATTGTTGCAATCTCAATGGGGATAGACGTACCTGCTTCTCTGTTTCTTCCTTTTCCTTGCTTAATGTCCTTTCCTGCTCACAAGCATAAATATTGATTAAACTCGTGTTTATTCACAGGGAATATACACAAATCGAAGAAAATCGGAGTGGCCAAGGTTTATCATCTTAACGACCTTACAATTAACCAGTTGAATTAGCCAAAGTATTTACGAGACTTGCAATTAAAGTCGTTACATATCGGAACAAACCGAACAAAAAGAACGCAAGTGTGTAGGCCAAAATGCTGTATCTTAGTGTGGTGTTGTAAATTATATATGAAGGTAGGTGATGGACCTCTGAGTTTGTGTATATGAAAAAATAAAAGTAGAAGCATATATATAATGTACCTGTTGTTGGAGGGTGGATACGTACTCCATCATCAACTGTATCTGCATCAACCACAATTACTAACTGTCAATGACTCAATATACCGAGTTTTTTAGGGCGACCTTTTAAAACGACAAAAAATAAACATAATGGAAAGCGTTTTGGACAAAAGATAGGCAGCATTTTTAATTAAACTGCAAATTACGTATTCCCATACACTTAAACCCCACTTCAAATAAAGAACTTTCCTAGATCAAAATGGAACAAGTCAAAAAGTACTAATAAGATGATTAGAAACCAACATAGGGAACAGTATCAGTCTCGAAAGAGGAATTAAATAAGTAGACATATAAAAAGAAATTATTGAAAACTAAAATAGAACAACAGTCTAGGATAATGAATTAAACAAATAAGGAACAGATGAATCACCTTTCTGGCTAGTGTTTGCGCAAGAGCAGCATGAAGTTCTTTTTCTAGTTGTGTCATGTGAGTCACAGCCTCAGAGAGCTCTTCAGTATTAGTTTCTTCAAGTCTGTCCAAAGAATTGGTTGACCATTATTTGGTTGACCTTGTTCCACGTGTGTGTGTTTGTGTATACAGTATTACAGACTATATTAAGAAGTAGAAGTGGGTTTATTTACCTGTCAACCTTCTGTAGAAGCTCTTTACATGTTTGGAATTTTGATGTGTTGATGCTTTCTATATCTTTGTCATCTCTTTTGGTGGCCATGCCTTCTCCTTCAAGACAGCTTTTCTCATATCTACATAGAATATTCTCCATACTGAAAAACATTTAACAAATATCATCATGCAACAATTTTAGAAATCTTGGAACAATCGGTGCATGAGTATTTGATGCATATATTGAAGGTTCGTAATGACTTCAAAATATAATTTAGGTGTTAATTAGTTTTAAACAAATGGATGTCATGTTGACATATTTGAATTTAGAGCATTTTGATTTTTGATCGTCTTCAGTCAATATATATAGGAATTAAGATGAGACGTCTCTTAGGATGTAAGACTTCAATCAAAGAAATGAGAGAGAGAATTTAACCAAAGGATTTTTTTAATCTTCCATTGATTATGATTAAAGTTTACAATTAACAAACTAACTTATATATACAAAGCTAACCGTAACTAACTAACCAACAAACTGTAATAACAAACTTTGACAAGAAATGACTAAAATAACGCTATGACAGTTTAAGCTGGTAACACCCCCCCTCGAGCTGGAGGGTACGGCTGTAAACCCAGATTGGTAACAGCTTCTTTATGAAGTGAGCCATGAAGCGGTTTCGTCAAAACATCTGCGAGTTGGTTAGTTGTAGAAATGTGAGAAACAGATATCAAGCCAGCTTGGAGTTGTTCCCTTACGAAATGATAGTTTAAATCAATGTGCTTTGTTCGTTCATGGAATACCGGATTGCGAGCAATATGAATAACCGCTTGATTGTCACATTTTAGAGGAACAGGAGTAATATGATCAATACCAAAATCATGTAATAAACGAGTCAGCCAATATAACTCAGCACAAACCCTCCGCATCGATCGGTATTCAGCTTCTGCTGAAGAGAGAGAGATAGTGACTTGTTTCTTCGACTTCGAAGATATTGGAGAGCCTCCAAACAAGATGAAAAATCCACTGACAGATCGTCGTGTCAAAGGACATGTGGCCCAATCGCTGTCACAGAAAGCTTCAAATTTAAAAATTGGGTCTTTGTTAAAGAAGAGTCTATGATTGATAGTCCCTTTAATGTAGGAAAGAACACGCATGACAGTATCCAAATGTTCTTGGCAAGGCTTATTGTTGAATTGACTTAGAAATTGAATGGTGAAAGCCAAATCTGGTCTAGTATGAACTAGAAAATTGAGTTTACCGATCAATTGTCTGTAGATAGTGGCATTAGGAAGATAATTTTGAGAGTTGAACAACGACTTTAAATCATAAGGAAGTGGGGAAGAAACAATTGAAGAATTTTCAACAGGATAAAGAGATAAGAGCTCCTTAATGAATTTGTGTTGGTGAACCACCATGCCATTGGAAGTATAATTGAATTCCAATCCTAAGAAAAGATGAATGTGTCCCAAATCTTTTATTTGAAAGCGAGTATCCAAATATTTCTTGAGGTTCAAAATAGAGGACGTATCATTTCCTGTGACTAAAATATCGTCCACGTAAACAGCAACGATGACTATTGAAGTAGATGTTCACTTCAAAAATAACGAAGAGTCGTTGAGAGATAACACAAAGCCTTGATCTAACAAAGCTTGAGAAAGTTTAGAATACCATTGGCGGGATGCCTGTTTTAAACCGTATAAGGACTTCTTTAGCTTGCATACAAGTGACTATGATGAAACGGGTAAACCAGGTGGAGGCTTCATGTAGACTTCTTCATAAGATCTCCGTGAAGAAATGCATTATTGACGTCCATCTGTTGAATCAGCCAACCCTTTTTAACGGCTAAGGAAACCAAACAACGAATAGTGTTGAATTTGACAACCGGTGAAAAGGTTTCGTGGAAATCAATGCCTGGTTTCTGAGTAAAACCTTTCGCGACTAATCTCGCATTGTAACGTTCAATAGAGCCATCGGAACGATGTTTGATCTTATAAACCCATCGACAAGAGATGGGTTTCTTGTCTTTTGGTAGTTTGACTATTTCCCAGGTATTGTTCTTTTCTAATGCATCAAGTTCAGTTGCCATAGCCTTTTGCCAAGCAGGGTCATCTTTTGCTTGATTATAAAAAGCTGGTTCAACGTTGATAGTGTGTGTATGGAGCGCAGTGGAAGGAGGAATTTCAGTATTAGAAAGTTGTAAGGGATTTGAAAAACCAATACAAAGATTAGTTAATGTATGAGAACAAAGATGATGATCAGTGAGAGTATGAGAATTGTTGCAAATATAATCAGATAAACGAGTAGAAGGAATAGAAGGTCGTGAAGAACGTCTTAATGGTTGAGCAATAGGGGAAGGATTTGGAGATGGTGATGATTGAGCAACATGTGAAGGATTTGGAGATGGTGATGAAGATGAAATCTGAGTTGTTCTTTGACTAGCAAAACCAGATTGATTATTGAAGTGTGAATGAGAAGGATTAGTAATACTGGATGGAATATAAGATGTTGAGGGAGACGTAGTAAAAGCATGAAGAGGATAAATGTCCTCAAAAAAACGAATGTCTCTTGAAATGTTAATCTTTTTAGTAACCAAATTATAAACTTTGAAAGCCTTCTGACCAAAAGGATAGCCAAGGAAGACACAAGGATGTGCTTTTGGCATGAATTTATCTCTTCCAACTGTGGTAGTGTTAACGAAGCAAAGGCAACCAAAACTCCTTAAGTAAGTAAGGTCGGGTTTAGTTTGAAATAAGACTTCATAAGGAGTTTTGTTGTGTAGTAATTCGTAAGGCATGCGATTGATAAGGTGTACAGCAGTTTTGATACATTCACCCCAAAATGAAACTCCAATACCCGACTGAAAGTATAAGGCTCTAGCAGTGTCAAGGATATGTCTATGTTTACGCTCAACGAGGCCATTTTGTTGAGGGGTATGGGGAGTTGATTTCTGGTGAATAATTCCCTGAGACTGAAAGAATGTAATACCTTCATTGCTAGATCCCAACTCATAAGCGTTATCAGTTCTTATTATTTGAATAGTTTTGTTAAACTGTGTTTGAACATATTTAACAAAGGCTTTGATAAGCATGAATGCATCTCCTTTGTTCTTTAACAAATGTATCCAAGTATGACGACTGAAATCATCAACCAAGGTTAGAAAAAACTTATGACCATCATGAGTGGGAGATTTGTAAGGTCCCCATACATCGATATGAACTAATTGGAATAGAGATGTGGTAACAGAAATACTTGTAGGAAAAGAACATCTAGGTTGTTTTGCTTGAGCACACACAACACATGCTTTGATATTATGACAATTACCATTAGGAATTAAAGAAAGAATACGAAGTTTATTCAATGCTAAGTGACCAAAGCGACGATGCCATAACAGAGTTTGAGAATCAACATTAGAAACAAATTGTTGTGGTTGTGAAAAACAATTGAAAACAGAAAAACTATAGGACAAAGTAGAATTAATGGATCGATGATCAAAAACATATAAGTCGTTGATTTTTGTCCCAAGTGTTCCAAATGCGAGTTTATGCTTCGAAGAAGGGTCCTGCATCATACAAGTATGATCAGTAAAGAGAAGAAATGTTTGTAGTTGTTTGGTAAGTTTGGCAATAGATAGAAGGTTATATTTGAAGGAAGGGACATATAACACTCCTTTGAGTAAAATGGTGGAATGAAGTTGAATGTCACCAACAAAGGAGATAAATGTGGTTTGACCATCAGGCAAACCGATAAGATGAGGATATGTTAGCTTATGTAACGATATGAAAAAGGATTTGTTGGAGCACATGTGATCATTGGCTCCTGAATCAATGATCCAAGAGAAATGTTCATGTAGCATTGAAGCAGACTTTTGAACATTAAAAGCAAATCGTTGTTGAGAAGAAAGAATACCTTCAGGATTCATTGAGTCATTAGTAATCAGATTGTTAGCCTGAATTGAAGAATTAAAAGAGTGATCGTTGATAAGTTGCAGAAGATGTTGATATTGTTCATTAGAAATTGGTGAGGAAGGAACAGTAGTAACTTGTTGAGTAGTGGATTTGGCATCTTCCTTCTTAGATTTTGTGAACTTAAAATTTGCAGGAAAGCCAATTAAACGATAACATTTAGATTTAGAGTGACCGGATTTCTTACAGTGAGTGCAAACAATAGATTTCTTTGATGATCCGTTAGTAGAATCTGTAGATGCATGCATAGCAATAGCATCAGTGGTGAGAGGAGAAGCTGAAGTGATGTCACGCTGACGTTCTTCTTGTATAATCATAGAGTATGCAGTGGATATCGAAGGCAACGGTTTCAGCATCAACAGTTGGCCTCGTAGAATTTTGTAAGTGTCATTTAACCCCATTAATAGTTGGATTAGACGTTGATCCTCGAGAAACTTCTGAATTTGGGTAGCAGCAGTACAAGAGCAAGGAGGAAAGTTTTGAACAAAACGTAATTCATCCCAAATCTTAGACAATTTAGTGAAATAGGTTGAAAAATCATCCGAGCCTTGTGAAAAAGAGTAAAGTTGTTGTTGAAGCTGATAAATCGAGGCGCCATCAGGTTGTTCATAGCGATGGTGTAGTTCAGACCAGATGTCATGAGCAGTGGGGAGAAATAACAAGCTATCAGCGATGATTGTAGAAAGCGAATTTAAAATCCAACTAGTAACCATGGAGTTCGCTCGATGCCAATTAGCATAATCGGAAGAGAAAGGAGCAGGAGGTAGAATAGATCGATCAACAAAACCGAGTTTGTTTTTGGCTGAAAGGGAGATAATCATGGATCGTTTCCAAGAATTGAATCCAACACCATTGAAGATGTTTGAAACAAGGACTGAATTAGGATTATCTGAATTACTGATGAAGAAAGGGCTGGATGAATCGAGTTGATTTGAGGAATCAGTATGAGGAACAGATCTCTCCATTGAGTTGAAGAAATTGAGGCGGAATTGGATCGTAAAGAGTCTGATACCATGTAAGACTTCAATCAAAGAAATGAGAGAGAGAATTTAACCAAAGGATTTTTTTAATCTTCCATTGATTATGATTAAAGTTTACAATTAACAAACTAACTTATATATACAAAGCTAACCGTAACTAACTAACCAACAAACTGTAATAACAAACTTTGACAAGAAATGACTAAAATAACCCTATGACAGTTTAAGCTGGTAACATATGAATATGGAAAACTAGGGTGTGGAGTATATCTTAATTATCAAAACATTGTTCGACAATATTACAAATCTTGCTACACGATATAACCATATAATGAATTTGCAAACACGACTGATGAGGTTTTTTCTTTTGGAAAGAGTATTATAATAACATGTTATTTTTTGAATATATGGTGTGAATAAAGGTTCTTTCTTTTTAGGGGTGAAATGACATTGGGTGATTATTTTACGCCTCGTCTATTTAATGATAAATAAAAAAATATGTGACATAAATAATGATACAGTTTTTTAACTACGTACTATATGTACAAATAAGAATGCGACTTGGCAATATGAGTTTTTACTATCACCATGCTAAAATCATAACACATACACTAAGTTGAATTATTTAACTAAATGAACATTGACTATGTAATAAATACTTGAAAACGTCCTAGATTATGTGACATACTTCAATAGAGAAATATTGGGAAAATGACTTACAAAGGTAACGAAGTATTAGAATTGTTCAAAAAATATCATTGAACTTTTTGTTGTACACATATTACCAGCACACTATGGCCTTTGTACACATATAACCATTAAAGTTTATCATTTGTTCAAAAAATACCATCCGCGTTACCGGAAGAGTCGGTTACCAGCCACGTGACATGCCACATGGCAGGTGACGTGGATTCTACTGTTTATGATGTACACATTTTACCATTAAACTTTTTTGTACACATTTTACCATTAAACTTTTTTTGTACACATTTTACCATTAATCTTATATAAATATTTTTTACAAAAAACTCTTTTTCCAAAATAAATATCTTTTAATATAAATATTTATTTTACGTATACATAAAATATTTTTTGACGATAATTTTTTGACTGAACACACATTATTTGTCAAATGGTTTTGCTTTACCGATCCACATCATACATTTTGATATTTTTTTCTATGTCACTAAATGTTATTTTATTTATAGTATTTTTTGTAGCATAATGATTTAAAATGGCATAATGATTTTCATTAATATTCATATTTATTAGTGGTATAATGATTTAAAATTCAACTAAAAGATTTTATTTCTAGATTACTTTGTGCACATGATGCACATGCACAAAGTAATCTAGAAATAAAATCTTGGGAAAATGACTTATACGGGTAACGAAGTATTAGAACTGTTCAAAAAATACCATTGAACTTTTTGTTGTACACATATTACCAGCAAACTATGGCCTTTGTACACATATGACCATTAAAGTTTATCCTTTGTTCAAAAAATACCATCCGCGTTACCGGAAGAGTCGGTTACCAGCCACGTGGCATGTCAAATGGCAGATGACGTGGATTCTATTGTTTATGATGTACACATTTTATCATTAAACTTTTTTGTACACATTTTACCATTAAACTTTTTTGTACACATTTTACCATTAAACTTTTTTTGTACACATTTTACCATTAATCTTATATAAATATTTAAAAAAAAAACTCTTTTTCCAAAATAAACATCTTTTAATATAAATATTTATTTTACGTATACATAAAATATTTTTGACGATAATTTTTTGACTGAACAAACATTATTTGTCAAATGGTTTTGCTTTACCGATCCACATCATATATTTTGATATTTTTTTCTATGTCACTAAATGTTATTTTATTTGTAGTATTTTTTGTAGCATAATGATTTAAAATGGCATAATGATTTTCATTAATATTCACATTTATTAGTGGTATAATGATTTAAAATTCAACTAAAATATTTTATTTCTAGATTACTTTGTGCACATGATGCACATGCACAAAGTAATCTAGAAATAAAATCTTTTAGTTGAATTACTGACCTCTAAATATTAAATTGGACCTAGGCTCTGCATTAGTCTAAGTAATGGTTCATTTAAATTCTAAGGGCAATTGCACTTGTAACAAAATTTCAAGTCTTTGAGATATATACAGGGGATGTATTGGCTTCTACAATGAGGATTGTTTTATCGAAACCCTAAAAGTAAGTACAGTACTTCGTTACCATACACATTTTTTGAGTAAATGACCAAATAGGTGTGTTTTGAAAATTTATTTACCAAACAAGTGTACTTTGAAAAATAATTACCAAATAGATGTAATTTTGAATATTTATAGTATTTTCAGTTTTTATTGTATTTTCACTGTTTAAATATTTATAATTTTTCAGCTTTTTTTTATTTTCACTGTTTTTAATGTTTGTTTTTGACTTTTTTTTTAACTTTTTGCAAGTAATTTTTATCATTATTTTTCAAAAACTATTTTTATCATTCGTTTTAAATAAACATGCTAGATTGTTTATATTGTTCACTTTAAATAACAATGCTAGATTGAATCGATAACCAATATCATAGATATAACTTTTACCGGTACAAAATAAATATCATAGGTACAACGTTTTTTCCGATACAAAACCAATGTCAAAGACACAACGTTTTTTGGTACAAAACCAACGTTTTCTTACAAAAAAATAATAATTCTAAATTGCTTGACGATAACAACGATCTGCAAAAAGGAAAAAGTAAAAAATAAGATATAAAATCATACCAATAAGCCAAAATAAAAAATTATTAAATTTCTTTATTCTTTACCTTGGCTTAGACGGACATTTTTTTCGATTGTTACCACTTTGCTTACAAATTCCACAAAGGTATGCATTTTTCTTTCTTTAATATCCATTCCATTCCGTAGCCTTGTTGAGCGCGGGGATGACATTTTTTAAAGGCACTTAAAATCATTAGTACTCATCGATTGTGACACGATCCAATTGCCATCACTAGTCATAGTTGTTTCCTCTATACTAGTTCGTAAAAGTTAAAGGCACTTCATATGGTTCTTCATCATCTTCTTCTCCAATGCCATCTTCTTCTAACATGGCATTTGCATCGGCTTCATTGTCACTCATGATTGAATTGCTCACAACAGCATCTTGAGAGATTCTATAGAAATCATCATTCTGAATCATCTATGATATGACATTAGCATTCATCTATGAAAAAACAAATTCATTATACACAGTCATGATATGACATTAGCATTCATCTATGAAAAAACAAATTCATTATACACAGTCTCAAATTCAGTATACACAGTCTCAAATTCAGAAAAAAGCATCAGAAATTCAAGAACGGGAAAAAGCATCAGAAATTCAAGACCTAGAAAGATGATGGAATTGGAAATTCAAGAACGGGAAAAACATCGGAAATTCAAGAACGGGAAATTCAGAATACAAACATCAATAACAAAATCATGAACAACTAAAAATCAAACCTGGAAAGAAGATGGAATTGGAAATTCAAGAACAAAAAAAAAACGATCATGAACAACCGAAATACAGACCTGGAAGTCGTGGAAGTCGCCAAGCAGTGGAACACCCGAAAATCGGACCTCGAATCGTGGAACAACCGAAATACAGAAGTGAAAATCGGACGTGGAGGAGGTACCGCCGGCGGCTGCGTGGGCGGAGGAGGGTGCGCCGGTGATCGGAGGCGACTGAAGTCGTCGAAGTCGTAAGCGGGAATTAGGGCAGGCGATTTCAATTTTTTACGTATCCCGATTTTTTTTTATTAAATGGCATTTACACCCTTTTGGTAATTATTTTTAAAAGTACACAATTTTAGTAAATATTTTCAAAATTTACACCCTTTTGGAAAAAAACTCCACATTTTTTGGTGAAAGAACTAAGAACCATGTAGTACAACAATGAACCAAAATAGTAAGTAGTACGAAAAACATTCAAGAACATAAGTGTAAGTATCATGACTGATTTTGAAATAAGTAACAAGCAAGGCTTAATTTAAGAAGAAGACAAAACAAAAGCCCGTACAACGACTTTGAAAGTCCCCATGGATCTGTTAAAATTCTAATAGAATTGTATAATTAATTTCAGTTCTTATTCTAAGTTCTTAATCGTGTACATTCTATCAGAATGAACTACAATAGCATACATCAAAATGAGTAGTATTCTTAAAGAATGTTACTGCATATTTTGAAAATAAGTTAAATATTCTGGTAGAATGAATTACAAAATTATACTTATATGAATTACAAAATCATATTTACATTGTATTGTGTAATATAAAAATGACTAGAATGACTGCCTTGATATCAAACTTATGACATTCTATGAGAATTACATTCTGAGAATTACTTATATAATAGAATCTAATATATCAAAACAACATGACATTCTATGAGAATTACATTCTAGGATAATGACATTCTGTCACAATGACTTCCTTGATATCAAACTTTAAGGCTTCTTCTATATTTCTTATATGTTTTGAATGCACAACGAATGATCCTGCAACATCAGAATAATCTTCTCTCCAGTTAGAATGAACCATACCATTGATCCCAAAATTACAAAAACATTCTATTAGAATGATACATATTTCAACAAACACCATTCATAGTATTCTAAAATAACATCCATATACATTATACCAACAATCTGAAATTAGTTCATGTTAAAGAGCTTACAATTGATTGCTTTTAGGATTGTAAAACATAAACAAACTAGAATCGTGACCTGTAATACGAACCTACAATATTGTAGTCGATTTCTTTTAGGTTGCAACAATATGAAATTAGTTCAAACAAACCTGCAATACGAACCTGAACAATTGAATCATGGTCTGCAACTCCCAGAAAAACTGTGTTGTGCATCTGTTAAACAAATATTTCTTTATTGACCTCCATCAGAACAAGTCTCTTGCCAACCTGCAAACCCACCAAACAAGATTGTACATTTAATTAACATCACAAACACACATAGAGTACATAGTTAGATACACACAGAGAGAGACAGGAGAGAGATTTTGTTCTGAAAAAAGCCAATTTCTAAGTGAGATACATACAACCAGAAGCACACACACATACACAGAGATGAGAAGGGCTCTATGTTGTGACAAAGAAAATGTAAAAAGATGGCCATGGTCTCCTAAGAAGATGCAAAACTCAAAAGCTTCATTGACAAATACGGCACTGGTGGTAACTAGATTGCTCTCCCTCACAAAGGGGGTAATTAACCCCCACTTCTCTTTCTCATTCTTTCCATTTTTCAGTGTTTTTTGAAAGAAATTGATTGAAGGGTTTTCTTGTTGTTCTTGGCTGATGGATTTGCGCCTGCAGGTCTAAAAAGATGTGGCAAGAGCTGCAGATTGAGATGGCTAAACTATCTGAGGCCCAATATTAAGCATGGTGAATCCACTGATGATGAATACAAGATCATCTTCAAACTTGTATGCTAGCATTGGTAGCAGGAATCACTTACCTGCAATACGAATTGGATCTCAAATTGCTTACTGCCAATCGCAAAGAAGCAATCGCCAATCGTTAATCAAAACTGGAATCGCAACCAGCAATAATTTCAATCAAGATTCAACGGAGTGGAGAAGAATGTAGAATGTGAATCATATCAGTAGAAAATGGTTTTTACACATATTGATCTGGCGGTGGTTGCTTGGCGGACCAGGGGCCGACGGTGGGTTGCCGTGATGATGAGGCCGCCTTAATTCTAGTGGAATCGGTGGTGGTGCAGGCGGTTCCAGGAGGTTCCAGGTGGTGCTGCAGGCGATTCTAGGAGATCAGCCGGTGGTGTTTACGGAGGCGTGAGATGAATGTGGCGGACGTTCCAGGAGCGTGTCTATGGCAGCTAGGGTATTCAATTGGTTAACAGGATTCCACAATTATAGGTCCACCTTACCATAATTATAGCATAATTATAGGAATAGATTTAATTTAATTAACTAACCTATAAATCAATTGACAAAAATACCCTTGGCTGATTCTCGTCTCTGATTGGTCCTTACGTCCACACAATAATTACAGTTTTTAATATATCCTAACTATATATATATATATATATATATATATATATATATATATATATATATATATATATATATATATATATATATATATATATATATATATATATATATATATATATATATATATATATATATATATATATATATATATATATATATTCTACGTTTTTTATAAAATATGTTATCATGCTTTAATTTTTTTTAAATATACGTAAATTTTTATTGAATTCGATGTATAAATATTCAATTTTGATAATTATAATTAATTAATATCATTTAATATATATAATATGATTGTAAATATTTGTTATTATATTTAAATAAACTAGAAATGTATAAAAATAAAAACTGGAGTACTAAAAATGACAAGTGAAACATTAACTCTATATTTGGTGTAAATGAATAGTATTACTCTATATTTGAAGTAATACTATTCAAATACCTAAATATAGAGTTGGTTATAGTGTTGGGTTGGAGCAAAATAGAGTAAAAAATGAAGTAACTCTATTTATAGAGTGGGGTTGGAGATGCCCTAATTACACAATAACATCATCAAATTCGATGCTGATTCGGTTTGAACCATGAGAACCGAAACCGAAACAAAACCGAGATCAAACACCCTTAATCGGTTCGGTTTTCTCTCTAAGTCGTTTCTGTCCTAGCTCGGTTCCAATTCGACACAGACTAACTTCTAAATAATTCATTTGAAATATACCATTTATGAAATTACTAATTATCAAAGGATAAATCACAAGTAGATGTTTCTCAATTTTTATAACTTCATATGGGAGAATCTTCTATCTTTTCATAAAACACCTTTGTTTTTTGAAAAAAAAGTTATTATTTCCCTTTCTATCCCTTAACCTCTTTGATGACATGTCAAAATGGTCGACTCACTACAAACAGTCGTTACATCGAGCTGGTCAATTTGTAAGGCCGAACCGGTGGTCGGGACCAATGGACTAGATCGAGTCTAAAGTTCAGACCTAAGGGTGAAACTACCCACACATATTTGGCTGAGACGAGAACCTTGCTAGACGAATAAATTTTACCAAACTCAATAACTAGACCCAAGAGTACTAGTTCGACTAGACCTAGAGTACTCAATAAAGTTTAGTGTTGCGGAAATCGCTATTCGGTACTCGTTCAGCTGACTACGGAGTAGCGAGTACTCGGAGTACTCCGATTAGATATATTTTTAGGAAAATTATATATATGTCAAAAATCAAAAGTTGATTGAATTTCATAACAAAACTAGTTGACATATCAATAAAAATTGTGACAACCGTCAAATAAGTCAACAAAAGTCAACTCAAGGCAGCCAAAACGTACATTAGGTCAATATGTGAAATGTAAATTTCATAATCTATACGATATATTATTTACGCTAATTCAAATTAATTATACGAGCAAACCCTGCTGAGCTTGATGTTAAAAAAAATTACGTCGTGAATAATATTCGATGTGAATAGTGAACGGTAAAATTTAAAACTCGTCCGAATATTACAAATTTTATATCAAAACGTAGACAAAAATACGACGGTTCCGAATATATATTTATATTTTTACCAAACGTTATATATAAAAAGTTATGATAGAAAAACGTTTAATTTAACTTGAAAGCGACGTTTGATTATTAAAATATTTATATAATATTAAAAAAAATAAAAAAATAATAATAATTATAGTCAAAAGATAGCAAAGAAACACACGGCCGTGGCCTGTCTTTTCAAAGTTTGAATTTTGTTTAATTTTATTTTATATAAAGTGGACCTTACTTCATTATTTAATCAATTTTACACATTTTACACTCAAAGAATTCGTATTTTTATTTCGAACACTACGTATTCAATACGTATTTTTAAGTTTATCAATAATATGATGACGTTTTATAAAACGGAAAATTTACCGTCAAAACGGTATCATCGATACGAACAATGTGACGTCAAAATTTAATATTATTTATATTAGTTTTATATTTAATATTTTCTTTTTCTTTAAAATGAAATTGTATTTACATTTAAACCCTATATTTTTATTAAACTTACAATTAATACCCTTTCGTTAATTCGTTAAAGACTTTTAGTTAAAAAGTTGACATTATTAAACTACGATTTTTGTAGATCATATTTTTATAAACAAAAATCATTCATTTTATATAGAAACTATTAAATCTATTTAAAGAGTATTTTAAGGGTATGTTTAGTCATAATCAAATTCTAAAAGCTATAAAAGTCAGATATCTGTATCTTGAGGGCTGCAATACGAAAATAAATCTGCTATAAATATAGCGTCATTCTAGTCATTCAAATCACACAAACAAGTTCTTCGATACGTATAGAGAGATATACGAAGAATGAGCGTTAGAAGTAGATATTTCAGTTATAAATATAGTGAGTTCGAGTTAGAAGCACGAAGAGTCGGGCGATCTAACAACAATTGACGATAAGATCCTAGTCGACATTGAGGTGAGTTCATACCCCTTCTTTTTATATTTATTCAAGTTTTTAAGGGGGAGAATACAAGTTATACTATAAAAATAGCTATTTATACTCATTTGTAACAGTAGTACACAAAATGTAAATTTTGTAAACATCATTATGACAACAATTCAACTATAGTTCCAAAATATAATATCGAATGATCTACTTACGAGAGCGGTGTCTAGGCCGATCATTTGGGATAGGTTGCTGGATTTCCGAAAGACTTATACGCTGAAAGGGTCCTGCCTCCCCATTTGATCTTCTACCTGGCCGTTCTTTATTTGATAGTCATGAAATATTATATTTGAATTAATAAAGAGTATAATCAAGTTATTATACCACTATTATGGAAAATATCTTAAAAGATGTTGTTTATAACCATTTAAATAAGTTATTTCATATATATTCGTAAATATATGCTTTTCACGACAAGAATACTAAAAATAAACTATTATAGGAATAGTTTGGGATTACAAATATTATTATTATCGTTAGAACAAGATAATTAATTATATACAAATATATAATTATTATACATTACTATATTATCATGGGAAAAATGATAATGGGCAAATACAAGGGTTTTTCATATACAAACTTTACGTAAACAAGTTGATTGATACATACATTTTTGTGAGACAGGTCTTCACAGTGCTTATTTAAGTACATACTATAAGTCCTGAAATTTATAACCAGAGTCTCGGTAAGAGAACGTGATATTTGTGTATAGATCTATACGGGATTGACAACCCCGCACCTGAGCTGCTAGCTACAGCTAGACCGACGGGTCTGAGGTGACAAATGTCATAACAGTCCGACGCCTGAAGAACGTCGAAGCAGGCCTACATGGTCACAGTATGGTTATAGGATGTCTCTCATGGAAAATCAACTTTATAAATTGTTTACGTGGAAATATACATTTTCAAATGTTTTATACTACAAACTACGCTATACATTTTAGTCTTTGAATTTTTAAGACTTGGATACATTCATAACAAAATATGAGATTTTCTTGGAGTACAATACTACCTTTTACAAGGAAAGAGATTCCTCATATAAGTTTTATGGTATTAAAACTACATTTTAACGAGTTACAAATATAAGTATGGTTTTAATTATACGCATTGGTTCTATGAAATTAAAACTACGTTTTATCAAAGATATAAATATAAGTACGGTTTACTTATACATACGAGTTTTTTGGAATTAAAACTACAATTAGTCTACGAGTAAACATGTATTTACACTGTTTCATACAACAATAAAACTACGTAATTGTAAGGTTTTATGCAATCTATGAACTAAAATCCTAAGTTCACATGCAACCTAGAAATGATCTATGTTTTCTATCTTTGAACATATAATAATAATTCTAACGACTAACAGAAATTTCTAATAACGACTAACAGAAATTTCTATATAAAACAATTAATAAAACTAACCTTTAGTTTTATTCTTGAAGCCGAGCAGCACAAGTGTCCTGCCTCAAATGAGATCACACCCAGAAGCCCAAGCAGAGGTTAACTGTCTTAACCTCTTATTAAGAACGGCTCGCTATAAAACCTTAGAGAAGGATTATAGACGGCAAGGAGAGAAGAGAAATTCCAAGGAGATGATTTGGAATGGTGCAAGATTTCAAGTGATGGGGAGAGGCTTATTTATAGTGTTCAACTTTTGAACAATTGTATTCTAGCCCCTGCACTTATAATCAATTTAGCCCCTGCACTTTTAATTAATTCCAAATTAATTCCAATTAATTCTGATTAATTCCAAACTAGTTTATCATTAATTTATTATCACATAATAAATTAACGAACTATTTATTTCTCTCTCTATTTAACCTTGATGCCGGTTGGACTACCAAGGGCAACCCAAATGGACTTTGCTTCTATTAATAAGATAAATACAAATTATAAGTCATGGCTTAGACACCTAATCCAACAGTCTCCCACTTGGATAAGTCTATGACTTTAATTTTCCATTTATCTTCAGATTAATTAGCAAACTGTAGCTTCCTAGAAACTGCTGCCGAACTCTGACCTAGTCAGTTCTGTCCAAAGATAAGTGATCAGATGATCCTCCGTCCAACTAGATATTTTTCAGACTCAATACATGGATAAAATCAATCTGGTCTGATTCACTGTTCATCGATTTCCTATTTGTATATGACTCTTAGACTACCAATTTAGTCACGGTTGGCCAACCATTTTAGTCAACTTCAAATTCATCGAGAGGCCTACAGATATCTGTTCCCCGTTAGGGTCAAGGGACGAATAAACTTTGACTCATATACTTATGTCTTTTACCAGACAAATTACTCACAACAACACGTTTTATAACATTGAGTTACCGATGCGTTTTCGTATTATCAATGAACAACCGTCTAGTAAATCATAACTCATATGTCTTAGCTTAAAGATCAAAAGATATTATCGTCTCAATATTGCTCGTGATATAATCCATGAAGCAATCCATTGAGCGCGGGTTTATCCAATACTCAAATCTCTATTTCCAAGTACTCATGAATGTTGCAGCAATCTTATTGCAATGTCTAACTCCTTAGACAATCTACAACTAATTCATGACAGCCTTGCTTCATACTTACTCCCTAAAAGTATGAACGACTGTGGATATTTGAATAATCCAATTATTCAGGAAATAAAACATGCAAAATGAAACACAATGATATATTATTGACAAAATTAGTAAACCATTACTCATTAATAAATCTCCATTATTAAATCACATAAGTCAAATACCATAACATTGTTATAAGTTTCAAAACCTATCTAATTGCAAAAACTTATATCATCTCTTAATCCAATGCTCCTAGCATGCTGATTATGCTTAATCCTACTCAGAGCCTTTGTCAAGGGATCTGCAGGATTATCTTCCGATGATACCCTCTTTACAAGGAGGTGACCTTCTTCTACCCTATGTCTGATGTAGTGGTACTTTCTGTCGATATGTCTGGACTTTCCATGATCTCGCGGTTCCTTTGTCAAGGCGACCGCACCTTCGTTATCGCAGAACAGTTCCAAGGGCTCCTGAATACTCGGGACTACTCCAAGGTCACCGATAAAGTTCTTCAGCCAAGCCGCTTCCTTTGACGCTTCACTTGCTGCTATGTACTCTGATTCGCACGTAGAATCAGCCACTGTTTCTTGCTTGGAACTTTTCCAAGTAACTGCTCCACCGTTCAAAAGGAATACCTAGCCCGACTGAGACCGACCACTGTCTCTATCCGTCTGAAAACTGGCATCCGTATATCCTTCAACTCTCAAGGTATCACTGCCACCGAGGACTAACACCATGTTCTTTGTCCTTCGCAGATACTTGAGTATATTTTTCACAGCTATCCAATGCGCCCTTCCAGGGTTTCCTTGGTACCGACTGACCATGCTTAAAGCAAAAGCCACGTCAGGGCGAGTACACGTCATAGCGTACATGATCGATCCTACAGCCGAAGCGTAAGGTACCCGACTCATTTCAGCTATTTCTTCGTCTGTACTCGGACTTTGAGTCTTACTCAATTTTACATTACTTTGGATAGGTAGCTCTCCTTTCTTGGAATTTTCCATACTAAACCTCTTTAGTACCTTTTCCAAGTATGTACCCTGACTAAGTCCAATTAGTCTCTTCTTCCTATCTCTCAATATTCTTATCCCGAGAATATAGGCAGCCTCTCCTAGGTCCTTCATGGCGAAACATTTCCCAAGCCAAGCCTTGACATCTTGCAAGGTTGGAATGTCGTTTCCCATGAGCAGTATGTCATCGACATACAGCACTAGAAAGGTGACTATACTCCCACTAGCCTTGACATATACGCAGGACTCATCCTCGCTCCTAGAGAAGCCAAACTCTTTGACTTTCTCATGGAAACAAAGATTCCAGCTGCGAGAAGCTTGCTTCAATCCGTAGATTGATCTCTCAAGCTTACACACCTTATTGGGATACTTTGCATCGACAAAACCCTCTGGCTGATTCATGTAAACATCCTCAGTCAACTTTCCGTTAAGGAAAGCGGTTTTGACGTCCATCTGCCAAATTTCATAGTCATGAAATGCAGCTATGGCCAGCATAATCCTAATAGACTTTATCTTGGCTACTGGTGAGAAGGTCTCGTCATAGTCAACCCCTGCGGTTTGAGTAAAGCCCTTCGCAACTAGTCTTGCCTTGAAAGTGTGTACCTTTCCGTCCATGTCGGTCTTCTTCTTGAAGATCCATTTGCACCCGACTGTCTTTCGACCCGTTACGTTGTCAACCAAGTTCCAAACTTGATTGTCATACATGGACTTGATCTCGCTATCCATGACCTCTTTCCACTTGGCAGACTCAGGGCCCGCCACTGCTTCCTGGTAGTTAGCTGGTTCATCCAAATTTATCAGTGTCCTATCACTGACAAACGTGTCCCCATCCGAAGTTATATGGAACCCATAAAACTCGGGTGGCATGCTAACCCTACCGGAACGCCTAAGAGGTAAGGATACATCTGTCGGACCAACAGGAACTTCTTCCTCATGTTGGTTGCTAGTTTCTCCTAAGGTTGCGTCATCTGATGACTCTTGAATTTCTTCCAGATCAATGGTACTCCCACTGTCCTCTTTGAATATGAGCTCTCTCTCTCGAAAGACTGCTCGTCTAGCTACAAAGACCACGTCCTCGCTCGGTCTGTAGAATAGATATCCAAAGGACTGTTTGGGATAACCAAGGAAGAAACACCTTTCGCTTCTTTCTGCGAGTTTGTCTTGAGTCTCTCGTCTAACGAAAGCCTCACAACCCCAGACTTTGATATGTGCCAACGAGGGAACTTTCCCCGTCCACATTTCATGAGGTGTTTTAGCAACCTTTTTAGTCGGGACAAGATTGAGGATATGGGTGGCTGTCTCTAAGGCATACCCCCAGAAGTAAATGGGAAGTGAAGCTCGACTCATCATGGAACGAACCATGTCCAATAGGGTTCGGTTGTGCCTCTCCGCAACACCGTTCAACTGTGGTGTCCTGGGAGGTGTCAACTACGAAACTATTCCGCATTCCTTTAGATAGTCTAGGAACTCGATACTAAGATACTCTCCGCCTCTGTCGGACCTGAGCATCTTTATCTTCCTGCCTAATTGATTCTCTACCTCGTTCTTAAACTCTTTGAACTTTTCAAAGGTGTCTGACTTTTGCTTGATTAAGTAGATATAACTGTATCTACTAAAATCGTCAGTAAAGGTTACGTAGAACCGCGTGCCATCCTTTGTGGTTGATCTGAATGGACCACACACATCCGTGTGAATGATGTCCAGCAGACCCTCACCTCTTTCAAAAGACCCTTTGAAAGGTGATTTAGTCATCTTGCCCAACAGACAAGATTCACATACATCATCCGACCTGAGGTCGAATGATTCCAACACTCCATCCTTTTGGAGTTGGGCGATGCGTTTCTTGCTGATGTGCCCGAGCCGACTATGCCACATACATTCCTTTTCTACACCACTAGTAGAATCAATATAATTTACACTATGTCCTAAATTGTCAACACATTCAACGGTTTCATACACACCATCACAAGGATAAGCAGTAAAAATCAAAATACCATTTTTGAAAACAGAAATCGAACCAATTTTATTATCAAAAGAAAATTGAAATCCTTGTCTGAACAATGCGTGAAATGAAATAATGTTTCTTGCCATTTCTGGCGAATAGCAACAATTAATTAACTCTATACTAACATCACTACTAAGCACTAAACTGTAAACGCCGATCTTGGTAATAGGGGACGATCTCCTATTGCCCATGATCAAGTTCAGTTTACCGTGCTCCACCTCCCTGCTTTCCTTTAGGCCCTGCAGATCAGAAAAAATGTGAAAACCACATCATGTATCAAGGACCCAAGAATTAGAAGATGGTGAGTTTTTAGAGATAGTGTATATACCTGCTGTCGACGGCTTTACTTTCCCATCCTTGACATCCTGCAAGTATTTGGGGCAGCTTCTCTTCCAATGGCCCTTCTCTTTGCAGTAGAAACAGTTGGCTTCATCGGGGTTGGCCACACAAGGAATCTGGGAAGACTTGGTTCTCGAGCCATTGCTTGATGACCCGACCTGAACCTTTTCCCTCCAATTTTGCTTAGGAAGGCCCTTCCTCTTCTTTCCTTTGCCACTTCCAATGGCTAGGACCGGCTGATTTACGGAGGATACACTTTTACCCTTCATTCCGTCCTCAGCAACTCGAAGCATGCGATGCAACTCAGTCAGGTTAGCCTGATTGTTGTTCAAATGATAAGCCAGCCTGAACTGGTCATAAGAACTCGGTAGGGAGTTAAGCACTATGTCAACGGCCAACTCCTCCGGTACTGGCATCACAAGCTTTCTAAGCCGCTCCACGTAACCTTGCATTCTTTGCACATGAGCGCAGATGGACTCTCCATCTTTAGGTTTGCTGTTCGTGAAGTCCTTGACCACCTCGCACCTCTCGATGCGCTCTTGCTTGCGGATCTTTTCCGCAAGATCCTTGTGCATCTCAAAGGGCCAGTAGTCTTCGTATATCCTTTGCAATTCGGGGTTCATTGTGGTGATCATGATGCAGGCCACTTTGGTCGCATCATCAGAATGTTTTTGGTACGAGGCAATCTCCTCGGGAGTAGCAGTTTCAGAGTCAATATCGACAAGTTCGGTCTCGAGGACATACTCTTTGTTCTCGTACCTCAGAGCCATCTTTATATTTCTAATCCAGTCATTATAGTTTGTCCCGTTCAATTGAACCTTGGAACACAGTGAAAAGATAGAGGGAACACTGGAGTTTGAGTGGGGAACGGATTGATCAGCAGAAGACATCTTTAAAAGAAGGCAAGTTTAATTAGATACTTGTCGGTCCTTATAATAACCCAATATAAAATAAGGCTAGGATCCAACTATAACAATTTGCAACATAGAAGAGGGATGCCGTAATCTATAAGCAAATTTTATAAAGGTAGGCGAATGACGATTCAGCCAATTCCACCGCGGAAAAATAATCTTATTATAAATGGAATTCCTAGTTTCTTTTGAGATTTATTGAACTGTTCAATAGCATGTTTAATCTCGGATATGCCCCACCGTTTGTGACTGGGATGCCGAGGATCACAAACCGGGTGTGAATAACCATGCAAATTAGCTTGGTACTCTCGGGGTCCATTATCATCTCAAATTGATGTGCCGGTAAATCACACACGCTCCATCAACAATGATAACACCCGAGACACCCATTGCTACTCTTTATGAACCCCCATTGGTGTGCCGGTAAACCACACACGCTCCACCAACATTTCATAAAGTGCAATGTGCAATTTCATGGGTTAGCATCAAATTCTCATTTTTTCTAAAGTAACTAGATTGGGATTTTTATAATGATTCTAGTACTTTCAAATATATAATTTTACTTTTAAGAGGCTTTAGCGGTTCCATCAAACCCGTTCGGCTAACGACACTCGACTTACCAGGAGAGCGGTGGGTGAGAATGGATACCCATTAGACTACCATTTTATAGGCAGTCGCCTTATACCCTCTTTATAGGACAGTTTTGTGAATGAGGCCTACTAACGGTAAGACTAACCAATTTATCTTATATATAAAATATTAACTATTAATTATAATATATATAAGATGTATTTTAAACTTTTAAAATATTTCTGTTTTATCTATTTAATTTTTTAAAAATTAACTCTTAATTTTAAAATTAAATTTAAACCGTTAAACGATTTAATTTATCTTTTAATTAAACAATTATAACAATTCAATAAGAAAACAACCAACACTCTGATACCACTGTAAGGTTTTATGCAATCTATGAACTAAAATCCTAAGTTCACATGCAACCTAGAAAGGATCTATGTTTTCTATCTTTGAACATATAATAATAATTCTAACGGCTAACAGAAATTTCTAATAACGACTAACATAAATTTCTATATAAAACAATTAATAAAACTAACCTTTAGTTTTATTCTTGAAGCCGAGCAGCACAAGTGTCCTGCCTCAAATGAGATCACACCCAGAAGCCCAAGCAGAGGTTAACTGTCTTAACCTCTTATTAAGAACGGCTCGCTATAAAACCTTAGAGAATGATTATAGACGGCAAGGAGAGAAGAGAAATTCCAAGGAGATGATTTGGAATGGTGCAAGATTTCAAGTGATGGGGAGAGGCTTATTTATAGTGTTCAACTTTTGAACAATTGTATTCTAGCCCCTGCACTTATAATCAATTTAGCCCCTGCACTTTTAATTAATTCCAAATTAATTCCAATTAATTCTGATTAATTCCAAACTAGTTTATCATTAATTTATTATCACATAATAAATTAACGAACTATTTATTTCTCTCTCTATTTAACCTTGATGCCGGTTGGACTACCAAGGGCAACCCAAATGGACTTTGCTTCTATTAATAAGATAAATACAAATTATAAGTCATGGCTTAGACACCTAATCCAACAGTAATACTATTTTCAAGTATAGAAATACTTATACATTTACGGTCTTTGGGTTTTAAGACTATGACTCGTTTATAAGAAAATATTGGATTTTCTGGTTTCAAACATTATCTTTTTACAAGGAAAAAGGATTATGGATTTTCTCATACAAAAATCTTATGAACTCACAAACGTAATGTTGACACTCTTTCAAACTACTTGTATTCTCAGGAAATTTATAAGGTAACTACAACCTTTGACGATGGGTCGCTATGGCATCATACTATGTATTTTGATATCATATTGTAATTGTATTTAAAACGTACAATCTTTTGAACTCTTGTAACATTACAATTATGTATATGATGGATGTGTTTGCTTTGATCACTATTGTACAAACGTTGTTGTGATACTGTTCATGAAGTCATCCACCCTCAGACGTTTCCGCCATTGTGGTTTGGGGGTGTGACAGATTGGTATCAGAGCATTGTTTATAGTGAACTAAGTATATCAATCCATTTAAGATATACAACTATAAATACAATGTGACTAAAACTCTTTAAACAATCTGTACAAAGTATACTTTAAAATACAATGATATTTTTATAAAGTATAAGTACAAGTACATACATACTAGAACGGTGTCATAACTAGAACAATACAAGAGTAATAAGATGAGTTGAACACTACGAGTAGGCCTAGGTAGTTATGTAATCATACCTAGGACAAATAGAGCCTGATCAACTGTATTTGTCCAAGGTATGACTAACATGTACTTAGAAATAGTCGTAGTAAACAACAAGTCTAAAAACTTACGAAGAACCATATATAAAGAAACTCTAAAACAAAATATAAAGCTAAAGTACTACAGTAGTATTTTATAATACTATAGAACCATACATCTAGACACTTTATGTACCTCTTATACCCCTATCCTTACATAGTAGACCTGACAATTCGATAATACCTGACCAATAACTATTATCGAAAACCTACCATTATCCCTACCAACAGCTCCATTAAACTAATATTGGCATAAACTCAATCTGAAAGCCGAAGGCGGGCTATGTCACCTGCCAAGTATTCTGGGTTCTCTTCACTTGCGATCTTGAGAAAATCATGGTTAAAACCACTCATAGCAGAAACAGAAGGCAGAGATTGTTGCTGTGTATGGGTCCCTGATGAAGCTTCCTCCCTCTTCTGAACCTTTCTTTTCTTGTAAACAGCCTTAAAGGCAGCTTGCCTCAATCTCTTTGTGGTATCAGTTATCTTCGAACTGGAACCCTCAATTATTGCTCTTTTCTCGTTCTCTAGACCAAGTATTACGTCTGCTTTACTAGGATTATTATCCAATTCCTGTTGCATAAATACTTTCAGTCATTACAATCTCATGGTATTAAAATTGGGGAAAATAAATACAATTCTTAACCTGAGTATGGTTAATAAGAGTTTGTAGACTCTTAATCTTTCGTCGAGGCCAACTTTTGATGCCTAACTTCCTACCGCGTTGCTTCAACTGTGTTGATCCAACGTTGAGTTTCCTTGCAGCTTCCAAAATCGGGACGAAGAACGTCGAAGCAAAAATACACACATCTCTTCCCAAACCCTTTAGGATCCATTCAAAGTGCTAATTTCGGGACGAAATTCCTTCTAACGGGTAGATAATGTGACAACCGTCAAATAAGTCAACAAACGTCAACTCAAGGCAGCCAAAACGTATATTAGGTCAATATGTGAAATGTAAATTTCATAATCTATACGATATATTATTTACGCTAATTCAAATTAATTATACGAGCAAACCCTGCTGAGCTTGATGTTAAAAAAAATTACGTCGTGAATAGTATCCGACGTGAATAGTAAACGGTAAAATTTAAAACTCGTCCGAATATTACAAATTTTATATCAAAACGTAGACAAAAATACGACGGTTCCAAATATATATTTATATTTTTACCAAACGTTATATATAAAAAGTTATGATAGAAAAACGTTTAATTTAACTTGAAAGCGACGTTTGATTATTAAAATATTTATATAATATAAAAAAATAAAAAAAATAATAATCATAGTCAAAAGATAGCAAAGAAACACACGGCCGTGGCCTGTGTTTTCAAAGTTTGAATTTTGTTTAATTTTATTTTATATAAAGTGGACCCCACTTCATTATTTAATCAATTTTACACATTTTACCCTCAAAGAATTTGTATTTTTATTTCGTACACTACGTATTCAATACGTATTTTTAAGTTTATCAATAATATGATGACGTTTTATAAAACGGAAAATTTACCGTCAAAACGGTATCATCGATACGAACAATGTGACGTCAAAATTTAATATTATTTATATTAGTTTTATATTTAATATTTTCTTTTTTTTTAAAATGAAATTGTATTTACATTTAAACCCTATATTTTTATTAAACTTACAATTAATACCCTTTCGTTAATTCGTTAAAGACTTTTAGTTAAAAAGTTGCCATTATTAAACTACGATTTTTATAGATCATATTTTTATAAACAAAAATCATTCATTTTATATAGAAACTATTAAATCTATTTAAAGAGTATTTTAAGGGTATGTTTAGTCATAATCAAATTCTAAAAGCTATAAAAGTCATATATCTGTATCTTGAGGGCTGCAATACGAAAATAAATCTGCTATAAATATAGCGTCATTCTAGTCATTCAAATCACACAAACAATTTCTTCGATATGTATAGAGAGATATACGAAGAATGAGCGTTAGAAGTAGATATTTCAGTTATAAATATAGTGAGTTCGAGTTAGAAGCACGAAGAGTCGGACGATCTAACAACAATTGGCGATAAGATCCTAGTCGACATTGAGGTGAGTTCATACCCCTTCTTTTTATATTTATTCAAGTTTTTAAGGGGGAGAATACAAGTTATACTATAAAAATAGCTATTTATACTCATTTGTAATAGTAGTAAACAAAATGTGAATTTTGTAAACATCATTATGACAACAATTCAACTATAGTTCCAAAATATAATATCGAATGATCTACTTACGAGAGCGGTTTCTAGGCCGATCATTTGGGCTAGGTTGCTGGATTTCCGAAAGGCTTATACGCTGAAAGGGTCCTGCCTCCCCATTTGATCTTCTACCTGGCCGTTCTTTATTTGATAGTCATGAAATATTATATTTGAATTAATAAAGAGTATAATCAAGTTATTATACCACTATTATGGAAAATATCTTAAAAGATGTTGTTTATAACCATTTAAATAAGTTATTTCATATATATTCGTAAATATATGCTTTTCACGACAAGAATACTAAAAATAAACTATTATAGGAATAGTTTGGGATTACAAATGTTATTATAACCGTTAGAACAAGATAATTAATTATATACAAATATATAATTATTATACATTACTATATTATCATGGGAAAAATGATAATGGGCAGATACAAGGGTTTTTCATATACAAACTTTACGTAAACAAGTTGATTGATACATACATTTTTGTGAGACATGTCTTCACAGTGCTTATTTAAGTACATACTATAAGTCCTGAAATTTATAACCAGAGTCTCGGTAAGAGAACGTGATATTTGTGTATAGATCTATACGGGATTGACAACCCCGCACCTGAGCTGCTAGCTACAGCTAGACCGACGGGTCTGAGGTGACAAATTTCATAACAGTCCGACGCCTGAAGAACGTCGAAGCAGGCCTACATGGTCACAGTATGGTTATAGGACGTCTCTCATGGGAAATCAACTTTATAAATTGTTTACGTGGAAATATACATTTTCAAATGTTTTATACTACAAACTACGCTATACATTTTAGTCTTTGAATTTTTAAGACTTGGATACATTCATAACAAAATATGAGATTTTCTTGGAGTACAATACTACCTTTTACAAGGAAAGAGATTCCTCATATAAGTTTTATGGTATTAAAACTACATTTTAACGAGTTACAAATATAAGTATGGTTTTAATTATACGCATTGGTTCTATGAAATTAAAACTACGTTTTATCAAAGATATAAATATAAGTACGGTTTACTTATACATACGAGTTTTTTGGAATTAAAACTACAATTAGTCTACGAGTAAACATGTATTTACACTGTTTCATACAACAATAAAACTACGTAATACTATTTTCAAGTATAGAAATACTTATACATTTACGGTCTTTGGGTTTAAGACTACGACTCATTTATAAGAAAATATTGGATTTTCTGGTTTCAAACATTATCTTTTTACAAGGAAAAAGGATTATGGATTTTCTCATACAAAAATCTTATGAACTCACCAACGTAATGTTGACACTCTTTCAAACTACTTGTATTCTCAGGAAATTTATAAGGTAACTACAACCTTTGACGATGGGTCGCTATGACATCATACTATGTATTTTGATATCATATTGTAATTGTATTTAAAACATACAATCTTTTGAACTCTTGTAACATTATAATTATGTATATGATGGATGTGTTTGCTTTGATCACTATTGTACAAACGTTGTTGTGATACTGTTCATGAAGTCATCCACCCTCAGACGTTTCTGCCATTGTGGTTTGGGGGTGTGACAAAAATATATACAATTTCAAATGTTAAAATGTTAAACTATTTCAAAAATTGATATTCATTAATTTAACAAAATTAAAATTAAACAAGGTGTAATAAATAACTAAATATATGATATATGCTAAAAAATTACTTAACAAGTATAATTATTTATGTTTTCTAAAAAAGCTCAAAATTACCGAGTTTGACCGTGTTGTACCGATTAGGCCGAGTTGGATCGATTGTTACCGAGTTTGACCCGATTAGAACTGAGTTTGACCGATTTCCGAGTTGTTTGGCCGAGTTGACTTAACTCGTCTTAATAAGAGTCTGAGTGCTCATCCGAGTTGGCCGAATTTTACAACATTGGGCCTAACTATACCGAGCAAGGCCTAAAGTTTGCATTAAAAAGAAGGGGAATCGAAGTGCATGGAGGGAATTCACGTTTCCCAACATTTCAAACTTACTTGTAATCTAGGCGAAAAATCTGTTTTTTTCTTTCCTCTCACTTGCATCTTTCTCAACTCATAACACAATAAATCCATCTTTCCTAACCATTTCCTAAAAAATATTAAAATATTTACTAATTTAAATTTAAATAAAAAAATAAAACTAAAATTCAAATAGGATTTCATTAAAAAAACACTATTGCAAATATAAATTTAAAACCTAAAAACGATAATTAAAACCAAAGAATGTATGCAGGCATGCTCAACATGATCAACATGATCCGATTGAAGTTGGTGGTGGGTTCCAGGGTTGTGCAATTTCAGAATCATATATTCGATCATTTATTTCTACCTTGGGGGGGGGGGGGATCGGTTTGTAGCGAACATATGGAAACACCTTCATCTTTTAATATCATATTGTGTTACATAAGGGAAGCATATACACCTACAATATTAGTCAGTCGTACAGGGTGTCTTATTTTGACCAATCAACTTTTTATACGCCAAAAGCCCTTCCACATCCTTTCTTGTTGCTTATTGTGTGGCATTGAACTATGTCTTTTTTCAATAACCGGATGCACAAATGATTTCAAAAAAGTTTCCCAATTTGGGTATATCCCATCCGCAATATACTACTCATGCTTGTATTCTTCTCCGTTCAAAATAAAATAACATTTTGGTGCTTTTCCAAGCAGTTTGTAGTTGAATAGCGGTGATCAAGAGGATGTTTAGGTCATTATTGCCACCAACGATACCAAAAAATGCATGCCATATCGATAAATTGTGCGATGCCATATCGATAAATCATTGTTGGGTACTGTGATCAACTCTCATGCATTGGCCTCAATGTCATTGGAAAATTCCTCCAATCCTAATATGTACATTCAATGTTACCTAGTATACCAGGAAATGCATGTCTTGATGCATGTGCATTGTACAAAAGTTGAATGTCGTTGGATGTTGGTTTGTATATAAATTTGTTTCCATACATCTTAATAACACAATAACAGAACTTGAAGAGGCTTTTACGTGAAACTCTTTTCGACATATTGAAGTACTCACCCAACGCGTTTAGCGTGTTCACGTATGTGACACCCCATTTCTACTGTTTGCAAATACCATGGTTTTTGTATATAAATACATGAATACAAAAATACGGTTAAACAAAAACCGGTTATTTACATATTTAAAACTGTGGGTGTTACAAATCCATACCAACTTAACCATAGTAAGCAAGAAAAGGATTAAACCTTGCGTCCAAGATAGGAGCTATGTGGGCTCCACTCCAGCTAAACTTCATCCAATTATAGCATAGTATTTGACCTGGAATACATGGCATAAAAAAATAAAATACGTAAGACAATAATGTCTCGTGAGTTACATGAGTTTTAGACTCAAACCTTTAACTTCTTTTCCAACTTTTATAAAACTTATAACATAAACTTCTGTCAAAAATTTATAGAAATATCATACTATACTTGTTACTACTCAAAATCATTTCATAACATACTTTGCATAATTACCTTCTTTCAAAAACTTTATAATAGAATCATAATATAACTCTTTACTTTTCAAGAAAATCATTCTTTGACATACTTTACGAAAATAACATTGTTCTTACTTTCTTTGACTGGTTTTATAAGCTTGCTGGATTTTTATACTTAGGGCCTTAATCACTATAAGTGATACCCCAAGTCTCTACGGCCAGAAAGAACGGATCAATCCTCACCATAGAAGTGCTGAGGCAATCTACTTCGCGATGGGGCTTGCCCCCAGTAGATCCCTTACCTAACCCGGGAAGGTTGGAACATAGTTCCCTTACTAACGCTGCTTGCTACAATTACCAGTCATACAAAACAATTTCTGCTTGCTTTAACATTACATACATACATACATATAACTTATGGCTAAGCGCCAAACTTCATTATTTTCTGTCTTTATGGCTAGATGCCAAATTTATAACTTTCCAAACATATTGTGGCTATATGCCCTTTCATACTTGAAAACATATAAAGTTTGTAACCAAAACATACTTCTTAAATATTTTATGGCTATATGCCTATCCATACTTTCAAACATGTATAACTTGTATTAAACATGTACTTTCACATACTTGGTTCATAGACCAAAACTTACTTTCACATAATTGACTCACAAGCCAATATATACTTTCACTTAATTTGACTTATATTTCAAAACATAGCTTCAATTATAGCATTATACTTTCACAAATAAATTGAAAATAAAACTCTTGCATAAAATTTCACATATAAGATTTTATAAGAAATCTTGAAAATACTTACTTGCCATGTACCCCAGAATGGGTAAAAATACTGCATGTACTCACCTTATTACTCTTGAAAGGTTGTCTAGACGTCTCTCGGTTCTTTACCCTTTCGGTGTGCGACTACTTGACTTGCACCTATATATAGTACTTGATACATTAATTTACATTATAATTGACTCTATAACATGTTAGAGTCCTTGTTTTATCATTAAGGGTCAAGACAAGTGTCTAACCTTTAATTAACTAATTTTAATTAACTCGTATATTGTACGTATTTTACTACAGTAGCCTCGGGAGGTCGTATTCTCAATTTAACAATTTTACATGTGTTTTCATACCATTTTAAGCCTATGGTATGAATTATAGACCAATCGGACAAGTCTAGCATCAAGTTCCAAACTCAAAAATGGACAGATTTCTCACAGAAGGTTGGCACGAGTCGTGCACATTTTGTTCTATGGGGAGCACGACTCGTGCTCCTCCTGGAACCTTCTTTCTTTGCTGATTTTTGTGCTGCAGGTCCTTTGGTCCGAGGATTAAGTCCTTAATACGTATCTTAACCATTTTAAGGTCATTTTTAGGCCTAAAATAGCAGCTTACTTATGGTTTTAAACTATGGAATCATCAATTCCATTCCATGGCTTAAAACATTCCCGTATTACCCATTTTATCACCAAAAACCATTTTGTTTGATTTTTAAATTTAGAACTGATTTCTTACACTCTTTATGACCCTTTGAACTTGCTAAATCAATGGAAATCAGTTTCAAACCCATAAACCCAATTTCTAGGGTTCTTGAGCTCAAACCCATTTCTATGGATTTTACCAAAACTTCAATAACTCTTTAAAATTCATGTGTATCTACTTGATACTTTGGTCTAACTTGATGGAGATGAACTCCTGGAAACATTCCATGATCTTCATCTCACGAATTTCCAGGTTCTATGTGAAGAAGATGATGAATAGTAGGATGTCTTACCTTGTTTTCTTAGAAATCTTCAATAACTTCTTAAATTTCTTGTAGAACCTCCTAAATTCTTGCTTCTTCCCGTATCTTCTTCTCCTCTCTCGATGTCTCTACCAAATTCTGGAGAAAGAGTGATAAATCACTCTTTTAGGTTTATTTTTATTTATAAAAATTTTGCATTTTTGGTCCCTAAGCTTGCATTCTTTGGACTTTTGACACTAACACTTATTTTGACCACTTGGAACTATAATTCTTGCATTTTTAGTCCTAAATCATAAATAAAGTTTATAGTAATTTCCACATTTGGTCAAATGACCAATTTACCCTTTATGTGAAAAATGACTAAATTACCCCTTTCAACCAAAATTTCTCATATTATTACATATAAAACTTTAAAGTACACACATCTTATATTACATATTTATATAGTAAAGTTTTGGTCGTTACAACTACCTCCCCCTTATTGGGATTCCGTCCTCGGAATCATCATACAACTATTAATTTAAGGAATCACTTCTTTCTTTTCTTCAAAGACTCTCAGTTCAAGGTTGGTTCTTAATATATACTTTCTTTTATCAACCATACTCACATTCTTCATTATTTTATCTTTTAATCTTTCCTTCTTTAGTTGTTTTTGATTCTTTAATCAGCTCTTAACAGTTCCTGCTTTCAATACTTTATAGAGGATACATAAATCTTTTTAAAACTTCATATCCTTTCAGTTAACCAAGTATCATTTTGGTCATTTTACTCTCTTTTCCTTATAATGTTCATAATACTTGTAAAAATACATTACTTTTATTAAATGACCAAAATACCCTTTTCGGTCACTTTATCTGCTTCTCAACCTTTTAGTCATTCATTCATATTTCATACTTTCCATTCTAGTTACTTTCTTTTCTACCTCATTTCATTTACATACATTCTCTTAGTAAACTTATTTTACAAAATGGTTTCATACTTCAATACTTTTTATCATAAATAGCAATCTACTTCATAATTCCTCTTATATCTGTACTAACACATGTGAGATTTTACTCACAGCATTCTTTATTTATAAAGATTCCCAATACCATTGAACATAATTATATATGTTTCGTATTTATGCAATTTCATAGATACACAAAATCTTTTCGTTGTATAAATTTTTTTTTTATTTCACATCCTTACTTTTCTGGTTGGGACGGAAACTGTTAAAACAATATAATTTCATAAAAAAAGCATCTGCATATCTTACTCTAGAAGAATCGAAACAACATACCGCTTTTTATTTTAGAAATTATGCATCAATAGCTTTCTTTATATGTATAATACACAATATTTGATCTTTTAAACTTGTACAGTTTTACTATTGAAGTTGTTCTATTGTTTCAGTCAACTTCCTTCTTATTTCACACTTTTAAGAAAAATCATTTTTCACATACTTCTTACTCATTTCCTGTACATTATATGTGTTACCTTCTCTAATACTTGTTTTATATCATTCTTTACTTGTAGTACTTTCATATTCAACATATAATCAACTTAAATATTTCTTTCATCTTCCTTATTATTTACGAGATTTCATCCTCATTTACTCATCATACATAATAGTATCATTTCTATTACATTTTTCATCTTCTTGTGTACCCAGTGTACCATGCTCATATTATTATTGATGTTTTAGTACTTCTTTACCAATTCTTATTTCTCACATTAGTGCTTAGTTTAGCACCTGATCTTCTGTTTACTCTTTCCTCACGGTATTTAAATTGTTTACCATGATTGATTCAAAATTTGTTTTTCTTCAATTCACTTATAGAACTTCATACATGTTGCATTCTATAATTTACATTCCCATACTTACTTTACTTCTCATAATATTATTATCTGGTGGTGTGTTTATGTTTTACAAACCACATTCATTAACTTCTTAACATAACTCTCACAAATTCTTAGTTGTATAATATACACATATGTATATACTTGGTTCTCTCCTGGTTTAAGAACTCAACTAGATACTTTTAATATTCTCGTCCCATGACGAATTCTTGACATAACCTTCAATTACCATTACTTCTTATTACTCTTTACTTATTATTACTAGTGCTAAAACAATAATTTTCTCGTTTTTACATCTTTTACCATTTCTGTCATGTGTTATAAGGCTACATGCCTAACACATTATATTATGCTTTACAACTTTACATGTTTTATATTTCTTATAAAATTTACTTCTTATGTATCTCTAAGTGATACACAACTGTCTTTTATTTTTCTCATCGTCTTTCATTCTTTTATACTTCGAGGTAGTTTACCCAATACATCATTTACTCTTTTGCTTCATACTTTATAGTATTCTAATTAGAATACTTATTTCATAACCATTTTTATACTTTTTACACATTATTTATTCATACATCTCATAACTTTCTCATGCTTTTATATTTATAAGCACGTATAAACATGCTTACACTTCTTTGTATTTCATGCATACCAGTCATGTACTAATCATTTCTCATTATCTTTGGAGACTTTTACCCATCATTCCCACTCGGAAGTAGTAGCTTCCTGTCTGTTTAATATAGTTCTTATCATATCTTTAATTCTTCATCTACTGCTTATTTAAACGTTTACTCTTGTTCTTCACTTCATATGTTTATGACCTTTAGTCATTTTCCTTTCATGCTTACAACTTATTCAGTTAACATACGTCATTATACTCTTTTATTACTGGTATTTTTTTTTTTTACTTCTTTCATTTGGTTGTGGAATTAAATTCCTAATAACCAATATCTTCTCATTGTTATTATTATTATTATTTTTTTTAACAATTCTCATCATCAGGTACTAAACCTAGTACCACTTATCTTGATGTTTTATTTGTTCTGGGAACATTTTTAATATTCTTCTTTCAAGAATAAATTAACATTTTACAACTCGAACTGCTTTCTTTGCTTGTCGGGTAAGCGTACTCTTCCTTCAACCTTCAGGCTTATTAGCTCTTAACTCTGACTAAATTCTAGTTTTTATTATGAAAGAGTTCATTGGAGACAACCAAGAATCTTCATAATTGACTTTCACGTTGCGACACCTGTCATAACCTTCAAATGGTTATAATCTGACACTACTTCACATTAAGTAATATTCTTTGCGGATATCGATTCCACATTTACTTATAGTGACTTTATTTCTGTTCGGGTACATCATGGTGCGTGCATCTTCATTTGAATACCACTTCTTTTACAGGCCGATTTACGCCAACACTTCCAAGTCTACTTGTAAATATAACCACCTCAATATGGTTTTCATGTGCTTATGTTGTAATAAACAAGGCATATTATCCTTGCTTTACTTGAATTTCTTTCTTTTCAACTATACACAACGAGGTTTTCGGGCTTTTGTACCGATTATTCCTCATTCTTCATCTTCATTTACTCTTCACTCATCTTGCTGCTTGTCACTTTACTTGACTCACCACTTACTTGCATTAAACTCTTCTTTACTACTCTTTTATTATTACAAATTTTATGTACTAATAATACATTCTACTCATAATTTTCATTCTTCCTGTAAGAGTCTTACAACTCTCATATAGGTAATCAATACCCATAATTCTTCTTTTATTTGATCTTATTCATACTTCATCTCGCCTCTGTAGGCATACATTTTATTATCTTTTAATCCGTTCAGGAATATTAATTATTTCTTTTACTTTACCATACTAAGTGGTATATACCCACTGTACTTACTCATAACTTTTACTGGTTGTTATTACATAGGCATATAATTCCTATGTTTTACTTGTTACTTTCTTCAAAACCTTACCCACCAGAACGCCATAATTCCTTTGTGATTCCACCGGTCTCAATACATATCCTGTGATTATGATAATACGGGCCCATATTACCATAATCACCTATACATATTGATTCTGCTGTTACCACAAGGTTTCACGGGACACTGGTTCCTTTAACATATTAACACCATCATAAGTATATGGTGATCACTACTAGAAATCTTACCATTTTATAAACATAATCTTTAATAAATATAGACAGTTATGGAAAATATCATACTATTTTCTTAACTGTCAAACTTTTTCTCAATTAAAGTGTTAACTAAACATTTCTTAATGTTATATACTTGCACATATCTTAAGTAATGCATAATGTCTTAATCATTTAAGACATCATATAGCATACTTTCATGAACTAGCATTCTTATATCATGAGTTTAAGCCTAGGAGTGGAACAAGCCAATCCTAATTCGCTTAAACTATGGCTCTGATACCAACTTGTGACACCCAATTTCTACTGTTTGCAAATACCATGGTTTTTGTATATAAATACATGAATACAAAAATACGGTTAAACAAAAACCGGTTATTTACATATTTAAAACTATGGGTGTTACAAATCCATACCAACTTAACCATAGTAAGCAAGAAAAGGATTAAACCTTGCGTCCAAGATAGGAGCTATGTGGGCTCCACTCCAGCTAAACTTCATCCAATTATAGCATAGTATTTGACCTGGAATACATGGCATAAAAAAATAAAATACGTAAGACAATAATGTCTCGTGAGTTACATGAGTTTTAGACTCAAACCTTTAACTTCTTTTCCAACTTTTATAAAACTTATAACATAAACTTCTGTCAAAACTTTATAGAAATATCATACTATACTTGTTACTACTCAAAATCATTTCATAACATACTTTGCATAATTACCTTCTTTCAAAAACTTTATAATAGAATCATAATATAACTCTTTACTTTTCAAGAAAATC
Source organism: Cichorium intybus (assembly GCA_023525715.1). Taxonomy (NCBI): domain Eukaryota; kingdom Viridiplantae; phylum Streptophyta; class Magnoliopsida; order Asterales; family Asteraceae; genus Cichorium; species Cichorium intybus. The sequence continues at coordinate 38,364,121 of CM042012.1, read as the reverse complement.
ATTCTTTGACATACTTTACGAAAATAACATTGTTCTTACTTTCTTTGACTGGTTTTATAAGCTTGCTGGATTTTTATACTTAGGGCCTTAATCACTATAAGTGATACCCCAAGTCTCTACGGCCAGAAAGAACGGATCAATCCTCACCATAGAAGTGCTGAGGCAATCTACTTCGCGATGGGGCTTGCCCCCAGTAGATCCCTTACCTAACCCGGGAAGGTTGGAACATAGTTCCCTTACTAACGCTGCTTGCTACAATTACCAGTCATACAAAACAATTTCTGCTTGCTTTAACATTACATACATACATACATATAACTTATGGCTAAGCGCCAAACTTCATTATTTTCTGTCTTTATGGCTAGATGCCAAATTTATAACTTTCCAAACATATTGTGGCTATATGCCCTTTCATACTTGAAAACATATAAAGTTTGTAACCAAAACATACTTCTTAAATATTTTATGGCTATATGCCTATCCATACTTTCAAACATGTATAACTTGTATTAAACATGTACTTTCACATACTTGGTTCATAGACCAAAACTTACTTTCACATAATTGACTCACAAGCCAATATATACTTTCACTTAATTTGACTTATATTTCAAAACATAGCTTCAATTATAGCATTATACTTTCACAAATAAATTGAAAATAAAACTCTTGCATAAAATTTCACATATAAGATTTTATAAGAAATCTTGAAAATACTTACTTGCCATGTACCCCAGAATGGGTAAAAATACTGCATGTACTCACCTTATTACTCTTGAAAGGTTGTCTAGACGTCTCTCGGTTCTTTACCCTTTCGGTGTGCGACTACTTGACTTGCACCTATATATAGTACTTGATACATTAATTTACATTCTAATTGACTCTATAACATGTTAGAGTCCTTGTTTTATCATTAAGGGTCAAGACAAGTGTCTAACCTTTAATTAACTAATTTTAATTAACTCGTATATTGTACGTATTTTACTACAGTAGCCTCGGGAGGTCGTATTCTCAATTTAACAATTTTACATGTGTTTTCATACCATTTTAAGCCTATGGTATGAATTATAGACCAATCGGACAAGTCTAGCATCAAGTTCCAAACTCAAAAATGGACAGATTTCTCACAGAAGGTTGGCACGAGTCGTGCACATTTTGTTCTATGGGGAGCACGACTCGTGCTCCTCCTGGAACCTTCTTTCTTTGCTGATTTTTGTGCTGCAGGTCCTTTGGTCCGAGGATTAAGTCCTTAATACGTATCTTAACCATTTTAATGTCATTTTTAGGCCTAAAATAGCAGCTTACTTATGGTTTTAAACTATGGAATCATCAATTCCATTCCATGGCTTAAAACATTCCCGTATTACCCATTTTATCACCAAAAACCATTTTGTTTGATTTTTAAATTTAGAACTGATTTCTTACACTCTTTATGACCCTTTGAACTTGCTAAATCAATGGAAATCAGTTTCAAACCCATAAACCCAATTTCTAGGGTTCTTGAGCTCAAACCCATTTCTATGGATTTTACCAAAACTTCAATAACTCTTTAAAATTCATGTGTATCTACTTGATACTTTGGTCTAACTTGATGGAGATGAACTCCTGGAAACATTCCATGATCTTCATCTCACAAATTTCCAGGTTCTATGTGAAGAAGATGATGAATAGTAGGATGTCTTACCTTGTTTTCTTAGAAATCTTCAATAACTTCTTAAATTTCTTGTAGAACCTCCTAAATTCTTGCTTCTTCCCGTATTTTCTTCTCCTCTCTCGATGTCTCTACCAAATTCTGGAGAAAGAGTGATAAATCACTCTTTTAGGTTTATTTTTATTTATAAAATTTTTGCATTTTTGGTCCCTAAGCTTGCATTCTTTGGACTTTTGACACTAACACTTATTTTGACCACTTGGAACTATAATTCTTGCATTTTTAGTCCTAAATCATAAATAAAGTTTATAGTAATTTCCACATTTGGTCAAATGACCAATTTACCCTTTATGTGAAAAATGACTAAATTACCCCTTTCAACCAAAATTTCTCATATTATTACATATAAAACTTTAAAGTACACACATCTTATATTACATATTTATATAGTAAAGTTTTGGTCGTTACAACTTACGCTATTCGTCGTATTACAGATGTGCATTTATGCAATCTATTGTAACTTTTTTGCATCATAGCATCCCAATTTATAAAAATTATTTTTATATTCCATTAACAGATAAATTATCTTTTCACAAATATTACGATTAACAGACAAATTAGAAAAAACTTTGATTTTCTTTTATTTAAAGCAAACAATTTATAAAAATTATTTTTATATTCCATTAACAACAAAAGAAATAAATATTAATTAATTTCTTATTTTTAGGTAACTGCAATCATTATCGCTAGATTTTAGGAAATTATGATTTAATTTCAATATGTTACAATTTAATTTAAATACAAAATTACTAATTTACCCTTATAAAATTGGTCCAGAAGTGTTCTCGCATTTTTAACCTTTTAAGAATTCTAAATTGAACCTCTTCCTATATATGTATCATAATTAAATTAATAATTTGATTATATACCATATTTCTAATTTACCATGAGATGCGAGTGTTATACACTAGGCTAAGAATCGTGCAGATAGTTTCCAGTTTGACAATCAGATTGAAAGTCTCGTCAAAATGGATACTTGTGATTGGCTTGTAACATTAGCGGTTACGATTTGTCTCATTAATTATTATTTATGTTAATCTTATTTAATTTCAAATTCTCCACGTTAAAATACCGATCATAACCTTCAACCAGGAAGGAACGTGATTTGAATCTACAATCGCACAATAATTAGTATCCGCATTTGAACCTACATCTATATATATATATATATATATATATATATATATATATATATATATATATATATATATATATATATATATATATATATATATATATATATATATATACTAGTTTAAAACCCGTGTGTTACACGGTTGGGGATTAAATAAAATTTAATAATAAGAAATTTTTTGATTTTATATACTTGGCAAAAAAATGTTTTATCGAATCATTTAAATTCATATGTATTGAAAATATGACGTAAAAATAATGACAAATAATATCAAGATGTACATGTTCCTTAAAATGTAAATGAATATGTAATTTAAAGAAGTTGTATGTTTCACAAACTGATAAAGCTAAACAAAATCCAAAATTATGCAATGGTTTTGTCTTTTAATTTATACAATATTGATATAAATACACAAAAAATACTCCAACATAAATTTTGAAAGACTTCTTTATCTAAGATTAATAACTTTAATCTTTCTTTACTCTTGACTCTAGATAACACGACATACAATTGGTCATGTGTGAAAACTGGTTATTTAAGAAATAACCCAACATTTCACAATGACTGTCATTGACTTTTGTTTAGCATCATAGTAAAACAAACAGCCAGTGAAAATTGAAAAAAGTTGGTTGTTTTTAACAACATATATATGTTGTCAAGTGCATTAATTTTAAGTAAAATTTTTACTCCACATGTAAATAAAGTCGTTTAATTGATAAGTAATGAGGAAAAAATCCTAGTGTATTATGAAATTGACGTATTTTCTCAATTTGAAGAGAAGTCTGTTCAACTATTTGAATACAAAAGGCAAAAAGTCGACCAATATCTTAAAATCTATAAAGTGTCATTTTGAAGTATCAAACACTTCTCATTGACCCATAAGGAATGCAATATCTTTCTTTTGAACATGTCCCATAAAAGTTGCAAGAATTTCATTTGCATAGGATTCCAGGTTGAAATCATATATTTCTCATTGTTATCATTACATTTAAACTAACAATGCATGTCTTTATTTGTTCTCATTAAAGAGTACTTTAGGCACCGAAGAATAAGTCAGAGTTACATGAAATGATGACTTAAATGAAGTGTTTCACCTTTCATGGAATGAAATATTAGAGGATTCCTGTCAAAACCACATATTTCTCATTGTCACCATTACATTTAAACTAACATGTCTTTATTTTTTTTCTTTTTAAAAAGTATTTTAGACATTCGAGAATAAGTCAGTGTAATATGAAATGATATTTTAACCTTTCAGTATTGAAATATTAGTTTTTCTATGTATTCAAATTAATTATTTCTTAGAATTACTTTTATTCAATTGCTACATATTATATATAAATAAAGGTAATGAATATAGTTATTATGAACATTATAATGCCCAAATGATAATTTTATTAATGGAAATTATTTTTACTAATTTTAAATTTTAAATGACTTATTTATTACAGATGTAGGTTACGTAAGTTAATCTTCCAAATGTAGGTTACGTAATTTATTTCTATACATATTAGCATTATTGTGCAATCACTATTATTAATTTATTAAAATGACATGTTTACGTATGTTAATCTTTTTCAAGGGGAAACTTGTGTTTGAGAGTGTTTTCCTCATGCTGAATCATTTTGACATTTTAATATCTCTACGACTGTCTTAAGAGCATATAATTACACCCTTTAGTCTTTACTGTAGAATTTTTCGCTCAATTGGTCATTATAAGGTACGTATAACATTACACTACAAGAATCGAAGGCTATAGGGACGACATTTGTCGTCCCTATAGACCTTAAAGTCGTCCATATAGCCCCTTCCAACGATATGTCGTCCCTATAGCCTTCGTGCCTACAGATTCGTCGCTATAGACAAAAAATGCCGTACCTATAGCCTTCGTCTTTATAGCCCAGCTATAGAGATGACATTTCGTGACTATAAAGTCGTTTCAAAAAAGTTTTGATTTCAAAATAACAGCTTTTAGTGACGACAAATCGTCGCAATAGCTGGATCTATAGAAACGACATGTCGTCTCTATAGCCTCAGTTATTGCGACGACATATCGTCACTAAAAGCTATCTGAAAAAACTGGCATAAGGCTTTTAGTGACGACATGTCATTGCTATAGGGGGACCTATTGCGACGACTTAAATCGTCCCTATAGGGTTCGTACCTATAAAGTCAATTTCTTGTAGTGTTAGATATACAGAGCAAACAATTAAATCCACGTAAATAGTATATACATGAAGAAAAACAATGAACACCAAGTTTGTAATACTTCAATTTGGCTACCCTGTTTACTTTTAAAACCTAATAAATATTCATAATTCTTTAAAAAATTGTAAAAGCTTAAAGATAAAACATTGTCATTGTTACCACCCAATCTATCAAATACATTAACAACAAAAAATTAGATCCACTATCAATATAAGATAAATTTACCCTATTTTCATGCAAGGCTCCTTGATGCTTGAAGTTACAACTCCCAAGTGGAATTAAATCTTAACCCATCTGCAAGGACTTGTATGTAAAAAATTGCTAACCTACCATAAAAGTATTAGTCCTTTGGATAATTTCAGTTAATTCTTTCTTGGAGACTGCTTTGCCTGAAAAGATTTACATAAATCAAGCTTCAAGAAGAAAAATCACGTTCAAGGTCACCATTGGTAAAAAGCGAAAAAGTTAAAAGTTGGAAAAAGAAAAACAAAGAAAGAAACGATATCTCTCCTTTTGGATCTGAATTTTTGTTACTATCATAGGCTCATGGTTTTTGACCTTTTTGCCCTCATATGATAACAATTCAAACAACAACAATGGTTCTTGTTACTGATGTCTTATTTAGAAAGTCAACTTTTGACAAATATTACACATAAATACTACAGTGATGTCTTATTTAGAAAGTCAACTTTTAACAAATATTACACATAAATACTACAGCCGCATGCAGATACGTTAGATACACACACACACACACATAACTACAAAAACATAGTCACAACATACACGTCATATGCATACACATGTAGACATACCTAGACATACAAATACACGTAGATACAACTATATCAGAAAAACATTATATTCTTATTAAGAGAAAAGTACCTTAAAGTTTATATATGATCAAACACCATAACATACAAATACATGTAGACATACCTAGACATACAAATACACGTAGATACAACTATGTCATCAAAAAACGCTTCTTCCTTCTGCTTCACATCCCTCTCTAATGTCAGACACAAGCTCCAAGTTGAAACAACTGTTTAGAACAAACACAGGAAAAAACGTAAACCAAGAGAAAGTGTAGAAGTCTTGATGCATATATTCCAAGTTATGGATCCATCGTTACTCTTGGCTTCTATGGTTGTTGGTGTCGAGAGCTATGGATAGATTTACAGGAAGATTTCAAAATTGAAATTCAATGGACGATTAATGACGGTTATTAAAGGATTTGTTAAAACAGCCCCGTAGAATATCACTGATATGTAAGGAAACGAATCACATATTCCATAAAGGTAGTTTGAACATAATCATACCTTAATGTTTGGGAGACTTTCGCACAAAACTCAATTGCGCCAAAGAGTGTTCCCCCAGTAGAGACGGGAAACTGTATAAGAAAAATCGGTTAATCGGGCGTGGCAGAAATAGATGAGAAAGAGAGGTATATGATAATATGATGGATTTAAAAAGGACCGTGTCGAGATCTATGGGGTCTGCGTTTCAATTTTGATCAGAGGTATATGATAATATGATGGTGGTGGTAATGCTTAAGATTACGTTTTCGTAAAAGGGGGAGAGATAAAAGGAAACTGCCATTCAAATTTTCAATCAAATCATTAAGCTGTAACGGAAATTGTTTCTTTTTAATAAATTCAAAAATCTATTAAAATGTCATTTGGTATTCTAGCTTCTAAGACATGCCAAGTGGCATTAAGATGGCTTCCTTTATTAATATACTAGACGAAATCCCGCGCGTTGCGCAGGTTAAAGTTATGTAAAAAAACATTGTCATTATCATTATCTATGAAATAATAATTCTTCCACAAAGTTGATATATAAACTTATAACTACTTTGAATAATAAACATTTATTACAATCACAATAGTCAATGGTCGTTACCCACGACTTATGCTTGAATAAAGTTAAATATAATTCTCAATTTAGTGTTAATTTTTCTATTGTGATTATTAAGTAATTTAAATATTACTCTTTTTACCATCGTTTTATTTCTATCATAATAGTTATTTAAAATAACAACCATTCTTTAAGGTAATGTAATATAAATTATAATTTGTGTTACTATATATTATTATTATTATCGTTAATTAAGTTTAAAATCATTTATTATTATTAAGTTGTTGCAGAAGATATTTAAAAACCATTTATTATTTATTTGTAATTATATTACATTAATAAATGAACTCTGAATCATTACCAAATGAACAATTAAAAAGTTGTGTGTGTTTTAAATCAATATAGTGTACATATTTAAAAATGATAAGCTACATCTACAATGATGAATCAATCAAACAATCATATATGATATTTCAAAATAATAGTATACATCTTCAATAAATTGTTAGTTAAATGCATTAAATTTTATTAATATAACAACCCTTCAAATTCCAAATAAGAGTTATTTAGCATTAAAATAATACAATAAAGGGGTTTTTCTACTTATGATGCTTAACTGATACTTATTGTACTTAATTAAATAAGATGGAAATATTTAAAGTGTATTTGGTAACATAAATAAATAATATGATCATCTAATGTATGTTATTATGTTATATTTGAACATTTACATTTGAATATTTCTAACGCCAATAAAACTAATAATATGTTAGTTGTGCTTTTTTGATTTTTTTATTATAGATTATTTTTGTATAATTGTTTCAAAGTAAAATTTCAAACCATGTGTTCTAGAATATGATTATCGAATGAATCTGTGAGAAGATATTTGAAAGTAAGGAATTTGTAGGTCTTTAATGTATTTCATTGTAGGAAATGTGTTTATATTTTATTCATTAGTATATAAGTAATCAACAATTTTAAAAAAAATATTATATCAATTTTAAAAAAACATTGGAACTAATTGATTATATAAAAACCTGAACATTATTATACACTTAATTATAATGTTTATAAGTGTACATGTATTTGTTTATTAATTTATATTAACGTATTCATGAAGAATTTTTATTTTTATGAATTAAAATACTTGAGAAACACAATTTCACAATTGTAGGTTATTATACATATACATTCATTGTCTTATATTGTTGCACACTATTTTTAAGCTTATGCTCGTGTAACATATATACATATGAGATGTATTCATTATTAACAAATGATTAGAATGTAATAGAACAAAACACAAACTAATAATTATGAATTAATAATTACAATATATTTTCATTTTTCTATGATTTTTTATATTATATTGAAAGTTGACATCTTTTCATGTTGGCATATTATTACAATTATATATATATATATATATATATATATATATATATATATATATATATATATATATATATATATATATATATATATATATGAGTAAAATATTCATCAATAAAATAGTTATATTTTTCTAATTATATTAGTTACACAACTGATGACGAAATCGAATCAAACAATTATATAGGATATTACAAAATAAGATCATACATCTTCAACAATTGTAACAAATAAATTGAAATATAATTATTTTTCTCTTGGATCTAAATGTATCACATAAACATTTCATTGAAATATTAATCAATAAAATAATTATACTTTTCTAATTATATTAGTTACACACCCGACGACGAAATCCAATCAAACAATTATATATGATATTACAAAATAAGAACATACATATTCAACATATTGTAACAAATAATTTGAAATAGAATGATTTTTTTTTCTTGAATCTAAATGTATAACATAAACATTTTATTGAAATCCAAAGAAAATAGAAGGAAAAAAGAAGTGAATACAATTTAAACAAAACAATAACTAAAATAAGTTATAGCATTTTAAAATCTTGATTGTCATACCCGTCTTTAGTTCTTCCCAATACACAACTATTTCTTTTAGATATTAGATGACTATAGATCTCTTGCATCTTCTTTTCCATCTTCATACACTTTAGATAACAATAACAAAATTTTAAGAAGAAAATACATGCAACAAACATGAAAATAATGTTCTTATATAGAGAAAAATATTTCATTAACTAAGCAATTAATTGGAAGAAGATGAAAAGGTGGAGGTTTCAAATGAATATGGTGTAAGAATGAGACATGTATTGAACCACATTCATTTGATGGCCTCTATTATATATATATATATATATATATATATATATATATATATATATATATATATATATATATATATATATATATATATATATATATATATATATATATATATATATATATATATATATATATATATATAATTTTATAACAAAAAAACTCCTGATCTAAAAATTGATTCAAATAGCGCTTAAATAAAAGTTTCTAGGTATTATGACAAAATTACCAAGTTGCCCTTATAGAAAACATGCATCTTTTAATTAGATGTCTATTTATGCAAATTTATATCTTTAAAAAACTTTCAACTATCTTTCTCAAATAAATCTAAATAAATAAAAATTATAATTTTCGGTTTCTAGCTTTTGACTTTCAACTAGCACTATTTTTGTCAAACATACCATTGGTATAATTTAATGATGAATTATAGCCCAATATCATAATAATTCATTAAACATAAACAAAATTTACAAATTAATTCATGGTGTACATTGATAGATTGGCTCTATCGCTATTTTAGTACATAAGACGATTTTAACTAATTTACTAAAACAGACCAATTCATGTTGCATTTTATTGATAAAGGGTGGAAAACTAATTATATATAAAATATTCATTAGTTTGACAACATCTGAATCATTCGAATGCTCTAAATAAAAATATGTTGTTTGGTTAGGGCTTCTCTGAATAGCCGCGATGAATAATAAAAATAACAATTTTACCTTTCGCTTTAAAATTACACAACATCAAATCATGTTCTTTCAAAAAAAATTTAATATCAGCGTTGCATAAACATCATGCACAAATCACTTCTAGCAAAAATCAAGAACAATCCTTTCAAGCAATTTGGTGATTTCAATTTCTCATACAGCCTACGTTATTTCCATCATGAGAAATTGAGAACAAAGCTTCACACACCCTATGTTGTGTTGTTGACAGATATACGTTGCCCTTTTCTTTTATAAGAAAAAGACAAAAACAACCTGAACACATAAGATTTTGTCTAAAAATAGTTGAAAATTGGCAAAATATCTAAACTAGCCAAGAAAATCGCAGTCCAACCTGTGAACTCCCCTTCCCACCTGCGAACTCCTCCGGTAGTATAAAAGAATATTTCAGACCGTTGCATTTTGGAAATTGCCACCTGCGATTTCCTTAATGCTACTTGCGAAATCCCCATGATCACATGCAATTTCCTAAATATAAAAAAGGAAATCGCAGGTAGCAATGAGATTTCACAGGTGGCATGGAGGAAATACCAGTATGCGATTTCCAAAATGTGGGTCTTAAATTTTTTTTGATACTTCTTTTATGCTACCGGAGGAGTTCGCAGGTGGGAGGCGAGTTCGTAGGTGGAAGTAGCCCACATGCGGTTTCTTTGGTAGGTTTGAGGATTTTGCTAATTTTTTGTTATTTTGAGGTATAACCTTATGTGATTAAGCTATTTTTTCCCTTTTCTGTTCTTTTATTTAATATTATTTTGTCCATCATGTATTTTTTTTATTTATACATACATGCTTTCCATTTTTCCGATTTCTTTAATAGAAATACTCTCTGAAAGTACCTTATTTGAAGGTACTTTTCTTTTCAAGAAACTCCTCCATCTTTTAAACAAAGGACGATGGTTGACATTCGAGACGATCTTTCTTCAAAACCCTCACAACATATCTCCCTTTCTCTCTACTACTATCATGTCCAATGGAGGTGAGTGAGATGCCTGATCGTCGAGGTGCTGCGGGTGACGACCGATGGTGGTAGTGGTGAGTGCGGTTGCGAGTGGGGTGGGTGGTGGGTTAGGGTAGTTGGAGGGTGATGTGGGGTGGGTGGTGGTGGGGTGGGGTGGGGGTGGGGGTAGGTAGAGGGTGGGGTGGGTGTAGGTGAGAATGAGTGTGTGTGTGTATGTTTTTATATTTAAGAAAAATTTTGGAAATAGAAAAATACAGAAAACAATAATTTTGGGTTTTCCAAAATTTTTCAAATTCTTTGTAATTTTGGAAAAATGAAAAATCTTCATTTTCTTGGAAAACTTTAGAAAATTTGTCGAACTAAACGTGTTTTCAAAATTCTCATTTTTTTTGAAAATTTTTTCGGAAAACGGAGCAGTTTTCTGCAACTAAACGCACCTTAATTTTCGAAGATCGTGGTTAGTTTATAAAATTTTGAATGGGAGGGTTATTTCTTAAAGTTTTTTGCTACAATGTCGTTATTAAGGTCAATATCTCTAAACAACAGGAATTAACATATAACTTAATAAAATTGATTTGAATCCTATAGATGGTCCAATATTGAATAAACATATGGTCCAATATTTCAAATAAAATCTATTTGAAAAGTAATTTGGTGTCCTCTACCAGAGCTTGATGAATTCCAAAAGATCCCATATATTCAAGACCAATGCGTTATTGTTACTGGTACACCTATTGTGATTCCTAATACTTGAATAAAAATACGAATAAGCATCCATATGATCCAATAAACATTTGGCCATTTAATTTATTTTTGTGCTTTATTTACCCATGAAATTTTTAAAATTGTCCATATTTAGTCACTTATGTTTTTTGTCAACAAATATAACCATTATGCTATCGGTCATATGTATACGAAAAAATAAGTTGTATGGTCATATGTATACAAATAAAATTAAAAAAAATATATAACTGACTAAATGTAAACAATTTTAAAAAATTCATAGGTAAATCAAACAAAAAAATAAGTTTACCGACCAAATATGAACAATTTTAAAAAATCATTACCCTATCAAGTTATTATCCCTATGAATTACAAAGTTTTGACCAAAATGTGTCCGTTTCACCACCTCTATTAATTTAGACAAACGGGCGATTAAAATCCTGCCTTTTCATCTCATCTCATGCAACGTTGTAGTAGCTACGAAATCAAAACTTATTTAAAAAATGTTGCTCAACTTTTTTATTTAAAAATGAGGACAAAATCCAAGTCAAAGTCAAGAAAGTTTTCGGCAAAGCTTCCATGACAATCTTTATTATTTATGTTCTGTTTACTAATCAGCTTCCATGACAATCTTTCACCACAAATAGAACATCCGCTACTCGCAGGCTGCCATGGCGGACTCCAATCAACTCGCCACAGAGTCTGGAGCTCTGATCGGTTCCAATGATGATCTTTTAATGGAAATCCTTCTCCGACTGCCTGCAGGGGCGAAACTAGAAACTTTTTAAAGGGGGGCCGAACTTTCAAACAGGGGCCAAATAGCTTCTTCTATTTTTTACCGCAGGGGCCAAAAAGCTAATACTTTGAATATATGAACCATGAATGCAAATAACTTATATATATATATATATGCTACTTCTAACGTTGAAAACCGGAGGGGCCATGGCCCCAGCTGGCCCCTCTTATGATCCGCCACTGACTGCCTGTCACCTCTGTTCTTCGATTCAAATTTGTATCCAAACACTGGCGATCCCTTTTGAGTCACCCGCATTTTACCTTGCGGTATAAAAACGCCTTCATCTCACCTGGCTTTTTTGTTCGTAATTTTTATATTCCATTTGATCCTGGAAATCAAAGCACTCCTTTTCGTAAGCTCGACTTCTATCATGATCCTTGCGGTATTACAATCGTGCAAACTTGTAACGGATTGCTGCTTTGTCGTAGCGACCGTGGACCCATGCATGCTCGTAAATATTACGTATTTAATCCCACAACCAAGCAATCTGAACTCATCCCGTCGGTTCCAGGAGGTATGGATGTTCGTAAAAATATCCGTTTTATGGGTCTGGCATTTCATCAAACAGATTGTGCTCATTACAAAGTGGTCTGTTTCCATCTTGTTAAGCCTGAAGAGGACCTGTTTCGGGCTCAAATATATTCATCTGAGACACGGAAATGGAGGATTTCAGATAAATCTTTCTCTGCACCGAAATATACGTTCTCTTACCCCGGAGTTTATTTGAATCACGTGATGTATTGGATTTCCACCTATGATAATCCATCGTACTTCTGCTTCAAGCTCGACACAGAAGAGTTGAAACCGCTGTCATTGCCGGTGGCGGTGTCATCTTTTGAAGGTTATTCTTATTCGTCCCTTTACTTTGGGGAGTCACGAGGGCATCTGCATTTGGTGGAGACGGCGGATTACCTTGTGAGTTTACACTTGAACGTGTATGAGATGTTGAACGATCATTCCTGGTGGTTTTTGAAATATCAAGTGGACCTTGATGAGCTTCCAGATGCTTCATGCTTACCCGGAGATGGTCAATTACAACTTCGAAGTTTACGATGTGGTTAGAGGTGAAGAAGAAGATGAAACATTCATGCTGATAAAACTTCCTACGAAGATTATAAGGTACAACGTTGTGGACAAGAGTTTCAAGCAGATATTCGATACTAGCAACATTTTCTATTGGCGAATCGGACACGGAAGTTCATCGTTATATTGAAATGATTTAATATGGTAAAAGTTATAGCTATGTTGTTATTACAGCTAATAAATAAAGCATATTTATACATATCGTTATTGTTGGTTAAAAATAGGGAAAATGACTTATTAGGGTAACCAACTAGTTGATTTGTTCACGTTTAGTCACTTTCTTTTTTTTCGTGCTTTATTTGTCATTGAACTATCTATTTTGTTCATGATACATCCTTACGACCTGTAATAGCAGGTTACAGCCTAATTGACATCTATTTTGTTCACATTTGGTCACTTTCCTTTTTTATTCGTGCTTTATTTGCCATTAATTTAATTTATTTTTCTATTTTTAATTTATTTTTTCATTTTTATTCGTGCAGATCTGAAATGACTATTTTGCCCTTTTTAATTTATTTTTCCATTTTTATTACATTTTAAGGATTTTTTATTAATGACTTTTAATTAAAAATAAATAAGAAAACAACTCACCACCGCCTCTCTCTCTCTCTCTCTCTCTCTCTCTCTCCGTCTCTCTCAATTAATAAAACCTGCAACCAAAAACACACACACACACTTTTAATTTATTTTTCCATTTTTAATTTATGTTTCCATTTTTATTCGTGCAGATCTGAAATGACTATTTTGCCCTTTTTAATTTATTTTTCCATTTTTATTACATTTTAAGGATTTTTTATTAATGACTTTTAATTAAAAATAAATAAGAAAACAACCCACCACCGCCTCTCTCTCTCCGTTTCTCTCAATTAATAAAACTTGCAACTAAACACACACACACACTTTGCAACTAAACACACACACACACACGCACTTTGCAACTAAAAACACAGACATCACCACCATCTACAGCAAAGATCTGGACAAAGATGATGAGAGGGAAGAGCACTCCAAACCAACTTTGATGGCTCGTCTGATTTAATCCACCATCTACGAAAAACTTCTTAATGGCTCGTCTGATTTAATCCAATAAGTTTTTCGTAGCATGCTTAGTTGGTTGAATCGTTGGCTTGTAACGAAAAACTTCTTGGATTAAATCAGACGAGCCATTAAGAAGTTTTTCGTAGATGGTGGATTAAATCAGACGAGTCATCAAAGTTGGTTTGGAGTGCTCTTCCCTCTCATCATCTTTGTCCAGATCTTTGCTGTAGATGGTGGTGATCTTTGCTGTAGATGGTGGTGATGTCTGTGTTTTTAGTTGCAAAGTGTGTGTGTGTGTGTGTTTAGTTGCAAAGTGTGTATGTGTTTAGTTGCAGGTTTTATTAATTGAGAGAGACAGATAGAGAGAGACGGTGGTGCATTGTTTTCTTATTTATTTTTAATTAAAAGTCATTAATAAAAAATCCATAAAATGTAATAAAAATGGAAAAATAAATTAAAAAGGGCAAAATAGTCATTTCAGATCTGTACGAATAAAAGTGGAAAAATAAATTAAAAATAGAAAAATAAATTAAATTAATGGCAAATAAAGCACGAATAAAAAAGGAAAGTGACCAAATGTGAACAAAATAGATGTCAATTAGGTTGTAACCTGCTATTACAGGTCGTAATGACGTATCATGAACAAAATAGATAGTTCAATGGCAAATAAAGCACGAAAAAAAAAAAGTGACTAAACGTGAACAAATCAACTAGTTGGTTACCCTAATAAGTCATTTTCCCTTAAAAATATAACTAGCTATTATGTGTAAAAAACAAAAATACTCTGCCATTATGAATAATACATAAATTAATCACATTGTCTATATTCGTGGCGAATGTCATTTGTAACACCAAGATACCCTTTATATGTAAATATAATAAAAGGGTAAGTATTCTTAGGTTAATCGTAATGTAATTATGATTTAATAAAATGTTAAATGTGTTTGGAAGGTTAGAATACCTTTTGGGTAATGTTTTCGCATGAAAAACGCAAAAAAATGCTTACACGGGTCGTGTAAATGTTACACGGGTCGTGTAACTCACGGTAATTTTATGTTTTCCGGTTACTGTAGCATTACACGGGCGTGTTAAAAATTACACGGGCACTGTAGCATTACACGGGCGTGTTAAAATTTACACGGGCACTGTAGCACGCGCAGATTCACTTTTTTATATGCGATTTTTAGCCATTTGGGTATTTTCTCTCGAACAAAAAACCTCCAAAACCCTAGAAAATATTCCCCAATCATCTTAGAACCAAATTGGAAGGCTAGAACTTGATGGATTGAAGTAATCTTCGGTATTTCGCTTCTTAAAGGTAAGCTTTACCGTTATTGTTCAATTGAACGGTTGATTTGGTTGATTTGGCTTGGGTTTGAGTGGTTATGACGAACCACCTGTGATTTGTTAGAATTGAGTAGATGGCTCATGTTTGGATGTTTTAAAATATTCCTAATCTTGAGTATTAACTAAAAGGAGAAAGCTTTAAGCTTTGATGGTAGAAATACAAGGTATTCACCTCATTTTGGTATGTATATGGTTGTGTAGGTGCAGGGAATTGTTGAAGAAGAGGTTGTATTTACTGTTGGTGCTAGCTAGAACTTCAAACCAGGTGAGTAATCTCACTGATACCATATATAATATATGATGATTGGACTGTTACAGGTTGAAACTGATTGTGGGACGAAATTGATGGTTCAAATATACGCTTGAAGAGACAAGACCAGATAAGCCGTGAGTCTATAATAGACAATAACGGAACTGTGAGTCAATATATCTATGTAAACTGTTATATAGACAACAGCGGGCTTACCCGTGAGTCTAGGCAACAGCGGGCTAACCCGTGAGCCACAGTTTATTCTGAGAAGTTAAATTTATATAGACAACAGCGGGCTAACCCGTGAGTCTAGGCAACAGCGGGCTAACCCGTGAGCCAAGGCAACAGCGGGCTAACCCGTGAGCCATAACTAATTCTGGATGCTATATCCAATGGGTGCGGCCTTCGGGCTATGACTCCGGTGCGGCCTTCGGGCTATGTCTCCGATGCGGCCTTCGGGCTATGACTCCGGTGCGGCCTTCGGGCTATGACTCCGGTGCGGCCTTCGGGCTATGTCTCCGATGCGGCCTTCGGGCTATGATATTTGGTGCGGCCTTTTTGGCTATGATTTTGTTACAGGTACATGGTGCGGCCTTTTGGCTATGATATCGGGTTATTAAACCCAGCTGGTGCGGCCTGCGGGCTATAAATTATATACTGATAATGTTTTGGTGCAGCTTATATAGCTATGACACAGGGTGCGGCTTATTTAGCCATGATATATGATGCAGTCCATTGTGACTAAGAAATATGGGACAGAAATGGTTAGACATGATTATAGATGCAAATAACTAACGTGGCTTGTTAATTACAGGTCACTATGATTCAGCCTGTAGGGCTACAGAATAGAATGTGAAATCCTAGAGTATATATGGTCAGCCAGTAAGGCTAGGAGTTTGGATTCGAAATCCAGACAGTTATATGATTGTATTTTGATACAAGTTATTTGCAGATTTGATTACTCACTGAGCTTTATAGCTCACGATATTTGTTACTGTCCCTGCAGGTTAGCATGATACTGATAGGGGACTAGATAGAGTCCGTGACTTTGAAGTGGGACTCATAGATGCTGTCAGTAGCAGCCCGGCTTTAAAGGAGACATGGTATTTTATACTCTCCTTGATACACTTGTACCCGTTTTTATTAAAATATACCCCTTTGTTATGGTTTTATGTATTGAAACCTTTGTTTAAAATGAAAAATTTTTCAGGGGTGTTTTTGTTTTAAAAGCCGGGTGTTACAAGTTGGTATCAGAGCCGTGGTTTAAGTGAACTAGGTGTCTATAGAGTAGATTCCTGGACTTAAACCTTAAGACAGTAGACACGATGTATAGTTAGGTGTATATAAATTGTTATTATACATATACAACCTAACTGGTGCTGACTTCTAATGTATAAGAAGTATGAGCAGCGAACCTTATTTGGAGGAATTTAGGGCGTGCAGCTTTAAGAGGCGAACCAGCCCTTTCTCAAGGCTCCATTGAACGAGGGGCAACGAGACAAGTAGCAGAAAATCCACATTACAAGCAACAGTAGTTGCTGTGGTCAGAGAAAGAAATTGGGTGTTCACCCTGATTGATATCAAGGTGAAAGAAAAGTAGCTGATATTACAAGAAAAGCAGAAAACGATTAGTGGACGCTTCAGGAGAAGTTACCACAAACTGGGTCCAACCTTATAGGGAAGGGACCAAAACAGAGCCACTATGTATGGTGATCAGTGCAGGAAAGGCACTAAGAAATTAGTAGAGTTGAGACTCTACCGTTGAATTGCTGAAATTGCAGGAACTGGGAGCATTTTGCTCTAGTTTGTTGTGTGGGACGGAAGTGGTTCCAGCGTGGAACTATAGATCACTTCCTTATGAAATACTCACATGCTAAATGTGGAGTAACGGGTGGTGAACCCAGGAAAGAAAGTAGAAATGAATGGTTAAAAAGGACCAGTGGTACCTTGAGCATTCCAGCAGATTGAGGAAGAAGCTCGTGAGGAGACCGATATGATCTCCGATCTAATTGTTTTGAATATAACTCGTGTATGTTATATTTGATCCAGGAAGTTATGCTTTGGATCGGTGACACTGATGTCTCGTTTGAATATTTCATCAATGATTATGGATGAAAAGTTGGAAGTAGCTATAGCAGATAGCAAATATGTTTTATATATCGAACACCTGGAAGGTAGTTTGCCTAGGATTTACGGGACCATTTTCCCTATAAATCTGAAGCCGATGACTACCAGGGAATTTGAAGCAATCGTGCATATGAATTGGTTAGCAATGAATTATGCTAACATGAATTGTAGAAACGAGAACATTATGGTTCTTAAAACAGAAATAAAATGGACGAAAATCCATGGTAAATGACCGTTGATGAGAATATCGGTTATTTTCTTTGCTTAAACTCAGAAAAGAGTCAGTAAAAGAATGATATTGTAATTGGCATACATGGTATTGGTCAAGTTAAATAAAGTAGTGATAGTAGTGTACTACTTTAAATAAATTCTCGGATGTTTCTTTTGAAAAGAACTTCCAAGATTTCTGCCAGATTGGCGAGAAAAGTTTATGATTAAACTGATTTTCGGAGCCGTTCCTGTTATTTAGGCTCTATATTGATTAGCATCTGCAGAGATGGCAGAGTGGTAAAACAATTAGAAGAAATTGTTTTTGAATCGGGGTCTCATATGGCTGAATGTGTCATGGTGAGGAGCCCTATCTTGTTTGAAAAAGAAGAAAGACGAGTTGAGGTGTATGTGTACTGACTACTGAGAATCTGATATTCTCGAAACCGGACCAAATACGAGGTACATTTGTACCAGATATTGGAGTTATTTCACTGAGTTAAGTGATTTGTAAAATTTTCCAAGTATGAAAATTTGGCAAAAAGAAGTTTTATACTCTTTGGGCATGTTAATAATGCCAGAGATGATAAAGCAGATTCAGTGAAAATGATGTTGTGATTAAACAGAAACCGCCTTGGGAATTTGACTGAAATTAGTAGTTCCCTTGGATTGGCGGGTTATTATAGGAGAGTTGTAGAAAACTGCTCCTTGATTATTGTCAAGTTGACTAAAGTTGACCAGTAAAAGTAAAAAGTCTGAGTGGTGGAAAGACCACATGTAATCTTTTCAAAGGTTGAAACAAACATTGTATGAAGCTCCGGTGTTAGCATTATCGCTAAGCGGAGAAGATAAAATTGTTTTATATAAACGCATCCAAAGTTGATTTTGGATACATGATATTGCAGTGGCAATTATGATTTTGGCATTAAGCTTTGGAGACACTACTGATGTGGTGTAAAGCTTATTGTTTATACGGATCATAAAAGTTTGAAGTACTTAATTGATCAAAAGAAGCTAGATATGAAATGATCAAAGATAGATGGGTTACTTAAAGATTTCGGTTATGAAATCTTATACCATCTCGGAAAGGCGGATGTGATTATAGATACCTTGAATTGAAAAGAGTATCTTTTGAAAGATATAACCACATGCATGAATGTGGCGAATTGATTACCTGAGTTGATTCGGGTAGCACAGAAAGAAGTGTGCAAGTCTGAAAATGTGAAAAATGAATTAATGATTGGATATTAGATGAAGCTAGTTAGAAAATCACAGTGATCTAAAACCCTTGAGGGTTGTCTATGTGAGTTCCAAAGCCAAGTGAAACATGAAAATCATCTTGAAAAGATGCATTTTGTACTAGATATGCAGTATAACCGGAGCAATACCATATTGATTAGGGTGATAAAACCTATGTATTGGTGGCCGGGATTGAAGAAAGATATTGAAAGGCACATGAAAAGTATTTGACTTGTACGCAAAGTAAAGTCAAACTGTTAGAAACGTGCGAAGAAAATTTAACCGTTGTGGGTCCCAAAGAAGAAATGGGACAAAATATTATAGACTTTATAATAAAGTCTTTGCAAATATCGCATGGGTATGACACCATATGGGTAATTGCAGGTTGATTGATGAAATCAGTGTAGATTTATACTGATCAGGGAAGAAATTAAGATCGAAAAGTAGTGAAAAACTACATAAAACGAGAAATTGTCGACGTGAATTATCGGCACGGATTGTATCAGGCCGAGATAATAGAATTATTCGTTGATTTTGGCATAAATTTCAAGAATAATTAGTTCAAAAGTACTGGTAAGTACTGTATAGGAATGGCAAAAATGATAGACAAGGCGAGAAAATGATGCAAACTCTAAAAGATGTGCTTGAAAATTGCACAGCAGACCCTAGTGGAGGATGAGAAGATCGCCTATCTTTGGTAGAACCCGTAGATGATAATAGTTTTAGTACCAGCATTTAGATGACTCGTATAATGCATAGTATAAAATACTGTATTATCCTTCGATTTATAAGATTGAAGATGTGGAACAGCCGTTGACTAGATCCTAGACGATGATACAAGTTAAAAATAAGACTTGATAAATACGAGAAAATTGAAAAATGGCTAAGAAGCAGTAACGGTAGTACATGAACCATAGAGTAAAACCGTTGCAATTCCAGATGAGGAATGTTGGGGTAATCAAAAGATCCCTTGGAAAGACTAAAAATCTGTTTGGGACAAAAAGAATGTTAAGTCCTCATTTATTGGACCTTTCCATATGTTCCACAGAGTAAGAATTTTGGTGTATTGAACGAAGTTTTGTGATGAACTTCAAGATAATTGTAATGTTTTCTATGGGTCTCATGGTTCTGAGAACATAAATTGATAAATTCTAACAAATCCCTCATGTTGAAATGAGGAAGATAAGTGATTA
Organism: Cichorium intybus; assembly: GCA_023525715.1. Classification (NCBI taxonomy): domain Eukaryota; kingdom Viridiplantae; phylum Streptophyta; class Magnoliopsida; order Asterales; family Asteraceae; genus Cichorium; species Cichorium intybus. Next base: position 38,343,284 of record CM042012.1, on the reverse strand, counting down.
AGATACCCGGGACAACCGGAAGAGTGTTAGATGGAAAACGAGATAGCTATGAAATAAGAAGACTATTATGGTAAAAGTGCTTTGGCAATACCATAAATGTTTCCATATGCTGTGGAAAACCGGAATTGTAATGAGAAAGAAATACCCTCGCTTATTTGTATGATTTCGGGGACGAAATCTTTTGAAGGAGGGGAGAATTTGTAACACCAAGATACCCTTTATATGTAAATATAATAAAAGGGTAAGTATTCTTAGGTTAATCGTAATGTAATTATGATTTAATAAGATGTTAAATGTGTTTGGAAGGTTAGAATACCTTTTGGGTAATGTTTTCGCATGAAAAACGCAAAAAAATGCTTACACGGGTCGTGTAAATGTTACACGGGTCGTGTAACTCACGGTAATTTTATGTTTTCCGGTTACTGTAGCATTACACGGTCGTGTTAAAATTTACACGGGTCGTGTAACTCACGGTAATTTTATGTTTTCCGGTTACTGTAGCATTACACGGGCGTGTTAAAAATTACACGGGCACTGTAGCATTACACGGGCGTGTTAAAATTTACACGGGCACTGTAGCACGCGCAGATTCACTTTTTTATATGCGATTTTTAGCCATTTGGGTATTTTCTCTCGAACAAAAAACCTCCAAAACCCTAGAAAATATTCCCCAATCATCTTAGAACCAAATTGGAAGGCTAGAACTTGATGGATTGAAGTAATCTTCGGTATTTCGCTTCTTAAAGGTAAGCTTTACCGTTATTGTTCAATTGAACGGTTGATTTGGTTGATTTGGCTTGGGTTTGAGTGGTTATGACGAACCACCTGTGATTTGTTAGAATTGAGTAGATGGCTCATGTTTGGATGTTTTAAAATATTCCTAATCTTGAGTATTAACTAAAAGGAGAAAGCTTTAAGCTTTGATGGTAGAAATACAAGGTATTCACCTCATTTTGGTATGTATATGGTTGTGTAGGTGCAGGGAATTGTTGAAGAAGAGGTTGTATTTACTGTTGGTGCTAGCTAGAACTTCAAACCAGGTGAGTAATCTCACTGATACCATATATAATATATGATGATTGGACTGTTACAGGTTGAAACTGATTGTGGGACAAAATTGATGGTTCAAATATACGCTTGAAGAGACAAGACCAGATAAGCCGTGAGTCTATAATAGACAATAACGGAACTGTGAGTCAATATATCTATGTAAACTGTTATATAGACAACAGCGGGCTTACCCGTGAGTCTAGGCAACAGCGGGCTAACCCGTGAGCCACAGTTTATTCTGAGAAGTTAAATTTATATAGACAACAGCGGGCTAACCCGTGAGTCTAGGCAACAGCGGGCTAACCCGTGAGCCAAGGCAACAGCGGGCTAACCCGTGAGCCATAACTAATTCTGGATGCTATATCCAATGGGTGCGGCCTTCGGGCTATGACTCCGGTGCGGCCTTCGGGCTATGTCTCCGATGCGGCCTTCGGGCTATGACTCCGGTGCGGCCTTCGGGCTATGACTCCGGTGCGGCCTTCGGGCTATGTCTCCGATGCGGCCTTCGGGCTATGATATTTGGTGCGGCCTTTTTGGCTATGATTTTGTTACAGGTACATGGTGCGGCCTTTTGGCTATGATATCGGGTTATTAAACCCAGCTGGTGCGGCCTGCGGGCTATAAATTATATACTGATAATGTTTTGGTGCAGCTTATATAGCTATGACACAGGGTGCGGCTTATTTAGCCATGATATATGATGCAGTCCATTGTGACTAAGAAATATGGGACAGAAATGGTTAGACATGATTATAGATGCAAATAACTAACGTGGCTTGTTAATTACAGGTCACTATGATTCAGCCTGTAGGGCTACAGAATAGAATGTGAAATCCTAGAGTATATATGGTCAGCCAGTAAGGCTAGGAGTTTGGATTCGAAATCCAGACAGTTATATGATTGTATTTTGATACAAGTTATTTGCATATTTGATTACTCACTGAGCTTTATAGCTCACGATATTTGTTACTGTCCCTGCAGGTTAGCATGATACTGATAGGGGACTAGATAGAGTCCGTGACTTTGAAGTGGGACTCATAGATGCTGTCAGTAGCAGCCCGGCTTTAAAGGAGACATGGTATTTTATACTCTCCTTGATACACTTGTACCCGTTTTTATTAAAATATACCCCTTTGTTATGGTTTTATGTATTGAAACCTTTGTTTAAAATGAAAAATTTTTCAGGGGTGTTTTTGTTTTAAAAGCCGGGTGTTACATCAATGGCCGAATTCAGGATTCAAACTCACGTTTGTCTAATTTAATTGTGGTGATAAAATAACCGGGTGTTAGAAAAATCTTGGTTATTGAACTGGGCCTTCAATAATACAATCTAAGAAACGTATCATTTGATTTTAATACCAAAAATGCAATGTACAATTGTTTATAATGAATATAAAAAAACTCTAACGTTATGCCTGAAATAAATAACAATGAACTAACAAGAAAGTTTATGTCAAGAAAAACAAATGGGAAAATGACTTATTAGGGTAACCAACTAGTTGATTTGTTCACGTTTAGTCACTTTCTTTTTTTTCGTGCTTTATTTGTCATTGAACTATCTATTTTGTTCATGATACATCCTTACGACCTGTAATAGCAGGTTACAGCCTAATTGACATCTATTTTGTTCACATTTGGTCACTTTCCTTTTTTATTCGTGCTTTATTTGCCATTAATTTAATTTATTTTTCTATTTTTAATTTATTTTTTCATTTTTATTCGTGCAGATCTGAAATGACTATTTTGCCCTTTTTAATTTATTTTTCCATTTTTATTACATTTTAAGGATTTTTTATTAATGACTTTTAATTAAAAATAAATAAGAAAACAACTCACCACCGCCTCTCTCTCTCTCTCTCTCCATTTATTTTTAATTAAAAGTCATTAATAAAAAATCCATAAAATGTAATAAAAATGGAAAAATAAATTAAAAATGGCAAAATAGTCATTTCAGATCTGTACGAATAAAAGTGGAAAAATAAATTAAAAATAGAAAAATAAATTAAATTAATGGCAAATAAAGCACGAATAAAAAAGGAAAGTGACCAAATGTGAACAAAATAGATGTCAATTAGGTTGTAACCTGCTATTACAGGTCGTAATGACGTATCATGAACAAAATAGATAGTTCAATGGCAAATAAAGCACGAAAAAAAAGAAAGTGACTAAACGTGAACAAATCAACTAGTTGGTTACCCTAATAAGTCATTTTCCCAAAACAAATACATTCAAAGCATAGTGAATATAAAAAACCTCAAACGTTATGCCTGAAATAAAAAACAATCAGCACAAGTTTAAACTAAATGAATTAACAAGAAAGTTTATTTCAAGAAAAATAAATACAGTCAAAGCAAAAGTAAATAACATGACAATCAAATTATTTTAATATATTTAATACATAACTATCAAAATTATAGTAATGTATTTACCTAGGACTTTTTGGAAATCAATTTTTTAAACAAAAAAATATCCATAGTCAAATTTCTACTATAAACAAAAAAAATTCATAGTCAAATTTCTACTTTTTAGACTCTGGTATCATTTTGGATCTTTTAGTACTCACTTTTCAATTACGCATCACCATTATTTGTCTTTGTTTATAATTAGTCCGGTATAGAGAGAGGAGTGATACTCATCTATGGAGAGGAGAGAAGAGTGAAGGAACATAGGAATGAAGTTATGAAGGACGTCGGCGAAGCAAAGGACCGGCAAAGGATTAGTACCGACGACTTTTGTTGTTTCAGGGGAAGAACCGGCGACAACGTGGGAGATCGATGAGTAAAGATTGGAGAAGTAGCTGGAGAGGGATTGAGTTCAACGGCAGAAACCGCTTGTTCCAAAAATAAGTATTTAGTTTTTTTTTATAGGGTGTTTGATTTTATCAAATTTCTTTTGATTTTTTTGCCACCTATGATATTATGTTATATTGTATTTCACAAAGAATCAAAATACAAATTCAAAATATATTTATTATATCTATTGAAAATATCTATTTTTGATGGGTTGGTTTGGTTTCTACGCAATTTCAGGGGTCTAAAGCATATCTACAAAGGATGTCCTTCTAAAAAGTATAATATAGCTAGTCTCTAAACAAATTCCTAATACAAGGGGGGTCTCTATGGATACCTGTTGGTACCGGATAGACTCGTCATTGGCGAATGTACTTACTATTTTATGTTTTTTTTTGAACGACAATAAAAAAATGTATAGAAAAGCTGGCAAGTCGCTAGCACAAATAGTACGAAAGTCTGAATAAGGGAATGCACCAAATACATAGCCAAATATAACACTAAGTACATGATCAAACAAGTCTATCAAAACACCAGGGAATGTAATATAAAGATGTCCATCAGGTACCTAAACTCATATATCAGAATGCAGACAGAATCCAACCTCCATCAACTTCCAACATGGCCGAGTGAAGTCTAGATGTCGTCATCACCATAAGAAATATGAATGTAGCACATCCGATTGTACGCCAAGTGACTAGGGGAGAGGAAGAATCATATCAAGTCTGAGATTTTAAATTTTGATAATCTCATCATGAGATTATCAAAATCTAAAATCTCAGACTTGCAGTGGTCTTCTCCAACACCAGTTCCAATGGATCGGATTAAAGAACACAAAGTATGTACGCTACAGTACAAGCACTAACGCATTTAAGTATAACACCTATTGGTACAAGGTAGACTCGCCATTGGCGAATGTACTTACTACTTTAACGTAGTTAAAGTCATTAACACTTTTAATGTATTTAACGTCATCAACACCTTTGACACCTAAGACACCTTTATGGTTTGGACCTCGTATAAGTCATCACTTACATTTTACCCCTTTACTCCTTAAAACTTTATATAAAACATCTTTTTACTAAAAACACCTTTAACACATTGCATGAAAAAAAAACACTTCTAAAAGCGTAGCATGCTATATAAAACAATTTTCACTTTAACAACTTTAAAATATCACTTGAAGAGGGGTGTATCGTCGAGTTGTTAGCTGAGGTTCTAAGTCGGACACAAAGATTACAATATGGATCACTCTTGGAATAACTTAGGCTGTGTTTGGTAGCATCTGAACCATTCAGATTTGAACCATTCAGATTTGAACCATTCAGACCTGAATCATTCAGAGGTCTGAACCATTTAAAGCCCATTCAGATTCATTCCTCTCTCTTAATGGTTCAGAGCCCATTAAGAGGTTCTGTTTCATTCAGATGTGGTGGTTTTGCGTATCAAACGGTCTGAACCATTCAGAGCCTCTTAATCATTCAAATTAAGAGGCTATCAAACACAGCCTTAGTCTTTGCGTTTTGCATTGAATTAAAGGTCATGATAGGAAAGAAAAAAAGCAGGGACATAGCAACACGGAGAATATAACCTACCTGATTAAGCACTGTATCCAGCCCTGAAACCTCTCGCTAAGAGGAATTTCTCTCAATCACTCTCTTTCTCCCCGTCTTTTCTTTTGCGGTTGCGTTTGATTTATGACGAGAATTGCCTTATGATCCGGTATTTATAAAGTCTCTGGGTCGATGTTGGTGTTGTAGTTGGATTAGGATAGTCATCGGGGTTTACCCATACATATCGGGTTCAAGAACAACTTCCTGATTCATTAGTTCACGTATGATTAACAGAATTGTGTGCTTTTTTCAAATCAATCCCTGAACTATATTCTCTCTTTTAATGCACACCCAAATCCCACTTTTGATCAATTTAATGGTATTTTTTCAGATTTGCACTTTAGTCCCTATTGATCTTAACCTTTCCACTTTTGTAATATAATTGGGTTTTAATTATATTAATTTTCATATTTTGCACTAACACCCCATTTCAACATTTTGCAATGTATAAACCACATTTTAATTAAACTTTTTAAATTCAAATCCTTAATATTTATAAGGGTTTATTTCATAAAAAACCTTATATTTTCAACTTTTTTATGATTAAACCTAAAACTTTATTTTTTTAAAAAAATACCTAAATTTTGAAGAAACTTTTTAATTTACCCCCTTAACCGGTTTTACAGGTTATACATACTTTTTTTTTAGAAAAAACCCTAACTTCTTTTTTTTTTCCGAAAAAAACCCTCAATTTCAGTGATTTTTTCACAAAGAAAAATTTTTCTTCGTTTTTGTATTTGACATAACTTTCATATACGATGTCCAAATTCTACGAACTTTATCCCTAGAAAGGTCGTAAGTAATACTACAACTTTGTTTTACTGACTTTTGTTTAAATATGTTCAGATATTTCGCTACAATGACTTGTTTTCTTATAATGACTGTATATTTTGCATACGAGCTCCGTTTTCGACGTTCTATAAGTCGACGGATTCGTAAACACGAATACATCGTGTAATGAATATTGTTTAAACCAAAATATTATTTGTATGGTTTATCGAATTTTACGCTACTATAGTCTATTATTCGAAATTATAGTGTTTACTCGATAATTGATTCGAAATAACGTATTGTAGTATTATAATTTCCAATAATACATTAGGAAAGTTATGAAAATTACATTTCAACGTATTATCCTAATTTGCGCTTTGGTTGACTTTTGTTGACCAAATTTGTCGTTTAAGTTTATGTTTGTAATTTTATTTTCTTAATTAATGAAATGTTTTATTTAAATTTAATTATATTTAATGTAATTAATTTTTCAAATTTAGTTGTATTTAATTATATTTATGCTCATATTTAAGAGACTACAACGAAAGATCTGAACATATTCAAACAAAATCAGTAAAACAAAGTTGTAGTATTAGTTACGACCTTTCCAGAGATATATAAAGTTGGTAGAATTTGAATATCTTATATGAAAGATATGCCAACTACAAAAACGAAAAAAAATAATTTTCTTTGTGAAAAAGTCCATGAAAAATCGTTTAACTTGCGGATAAACTCGTCAATGGCCTAAATTAAAAAGTTTTATGAAAAAGAAGAAATTGATGGTTTTTTCGTAAAAAAGACAAAAAAGTGGAGTCTTTTAGTCCACGAAAAAAACTTTATGTCTTTTAGTCGTTGTTTTTCTTCGCGGGCTCGTTGTCGATCATGGCGGGCTCGTTGTTTGTCTTCATAAGCCTTTTTATTTCAAATTTAATCTGCTCGTAAAGGTTTAAATTGTAGCATTCAAACTCCAACCACATAAGGGACACGTCGTCGCTTTCTTGCGATCCCGTCTGTGACATCCATCAAATTGTTGGTCAACAAAAGTCAACAAATGTCAACCTGTAATTTTCATAACTTTCCTAATGTATTATTGGAAATTATAATACTACAATACGCTATTTCGAATTAATTATCGAGTAAAAGATATAATTTCGAATAATAGACTACAGTAGCGTAAAATTTGATAAATCATACAAATAATATTTTGGTTTAAATAATATTCATTACACGATGTACTCGTGTTTACAAATCCGTTGACTTATAGAACGTCGAAAACGGAGCTTGTATGCAAAAGATACAAGCATTATAAGAAAACAAGCCAGTGTAGCGAAATATCTTAACATATTCAAACAAAAGTCAGTAAAGCAAAGTTGTAATATTACTTATGACCTTTACAGGGATATAAAGGTCGTAGAATTTGGACATCGTATATGAAAGTTATGTCAATTACAAAAACGAAGGAAATTTTTTCTTTGTGAAAAAATCACTGAAATTGAGGGTTTTTTTTGGAAAAAAAGAAAAGAAATTAGGTTTTTCTAAAAAAAAGTACGTATAACCTTTAAAACTGGGTAAACGGTCTAAATTAAAAAGTTTCTCCAAAATTTAGGTCTTTTTTGAAAAAAAATAAAGTTTTGGGTTTAAACAGAAAAAAGTTGAAAATATAAGGTTTTTTATGAAATAAACCCTATTTATAACACCATAATATATATATATATATATATATATATATATATATATATATATATATATATATATATATATATATATATATATATATATATATCATAATTAAATTAATAATGTAATTATATATACATATATCTAATATACCACGAGATGCAAGTGCTATACACTAGGCTAAGAATCGTGCACATGGTTTCCAGTTTGACAATCAGAATGAAAGTCTCGTCACAATGGATCCTTGATATTGGCTTATAACATTAGCCACGAGTTCCACTTTGTAGTGGTTGAGGGATCTATCAACATGAAACTTATGTTTGAAAAACCACATAGAACGCACCACATCGATACCTATGGGATTTGGAACAATAGTAATTTTAGTTTTTAATAAGTGTAAAATGTTCCTAATGCATAGCTTTTTGTGAATCAAGGGTTTGGAGGGATTGAGTTGTAGACTAACTAGGTAATGTGGATCGTTCTGCAACTATTAGTGGAATCTTGCTTCTTGAGGTGAAGCCCTGCAACAATGCATTTACGTTATTCCTCATCAATTAGATTTTAGTAAGACTAGTGGACAAATAGAGGTGAAAGGGAGGCACAATAATCCACATGGGTTTGCACGACGATTCACATGGATTGTACGATGGTTCATGTAGACCCTTGCATTACTCTACTGCACATCGTGTTGTCGATTGTGATGTTTTTGCCATGTTAAACAATTACTGTTTCATTATAATATATGGTTTAGCTTTTTATTCTTTATTTATAAGCCTAATGTTTATTAAAAAAATAAATAAACACCAATAAAAAAATATCCCTTTAAAAATATATTTAAGTCAAACAAAGTTACTCTTAAAGGGAATATCGTGAGTGTCACGATGCTCTACCTAGTTTAATAAGAAAAGAAGAAGTGATAATGCTTTGTGAAACTTGTTCGACATACGATGCTTGGTTTCAAGTTGAATGGACGAATTTTTCAAGCTTGACCATATTATAAAAGCTAAAACGGTGTGATCGGATCAAGTTAAGATCTTAAGATCCTAGTTATGATCCTAAGATCTTAGTATAGATATTGCTTTAGATAAATCATACTATGATCGAGATCGTTTTTCGGTTGTAGGATCTTAAAATCGTAAGATGTTAACATCCAGATCGAGATCTTAACAACCCTGAAGTTATAGATTATTATATTTTATGTTTATTTGTGAAATATATTTAACCAGTATACTTTATCCCGCGCTTTGCGACGGGTTTACAAATCTTATATTTTTGACTGAATAAAGTAATACAAAATATTAATATAAAAAGTATAGAAAGAAATAATATTAGAAAACAAAAGTTCAAAATACACACAAAAAAGGTTGAAAAAAAGTTAGCGTAAATATTATAAGAAGTAAAGGAGAATTAGAAGAAAACTAACAAAAAAAAGACCAAATTCGCAAAAAAATTTGAAGTTGGGTCCAAGTTGTAAATTAAAACATGGATCAACAACATCTTGTCAAAAACAATTTAATTTAGGTGCAAAATATAAAAAAATAAATATCACTGGAACTAAATTATAAATGATATTAAAGTGTTTTGCAAAATATGAATGAGATTTAAAAAAACCATGCAACACCAAAATGCAACAGGGAGAACTTCAAACCCTCAACTCCGCCGAGGAAAACCAACACCTCAACCACTTGAACCGGATACAATTTTGTTATATAATTGGCGTACTAAAAATATAAACGGTTGAATGATAATTTAATGCAACAACAAAAAGAATAATGGAGGGGATCGAACCGGAGACCTCCAGTAAAAGAATCTGACGCTTCAGCCACTTGAACTGGAAGCAATTTTATTTTATTTTTGGCGTTTCAAAAATATAAATAGTTATAATATCGCTAACATCACACTTTGCACATTGTATAAGTTATATAATTTGATGAAAATTAATACATTTTTTATCGTTTTGCAAGATTTTTTTATTATATTACTTAACAACAACAACAATAATATATAATGACATATTTAAGTAACCTAATAATGTTGTTTCCATTTATGATCTCTTAAATTATACTCGGTGTTCAATATATCTATAGTAGAAATACAAAATAGGTTTATAATTGTAATTTACCATCCAATTATTACATATTAAAGCCAAAGAAAATCGTCATCTCATATGACACGTTTCATAATTTAATGTATAGAGGCCTAACAAAGTTTTCTTATTAGAAAGTGCTTTACCGGATTGTGTTAGAAGAGGAAATTTTACGTAGATCCAATCATTGACAGTCTTCAAAGCAACTTAGAGTCCACATAAAACGTTGTCCAAAAGAAACAGAGCAGGAACGAGGATGTTTTCACTAATGGCATTCTGATGATAGTTTATCTTGAAGTTATTTGCTATCTCAAAATTTTTAAAAACACTTTTTTATCATTGAAAATGAGAAGTTTTTCTACAATCTACCTCAAAACACTTGATAAACTCAAGATTTTATTTAATTTGTAAGATTTATTTATTTTGATCCTTATACTTAATAGCTATTTATTTTTCACCAAAGTTATGTATGAATATCATATATTATTATATTATTATTATTTATCAGTTAACCTTTTTAATTAGATATATTAAATGAAAATATATTTGTTTAATAGTAATTTATATAATTAAAACTAATTGTTGAATCTTTATATATATATATATATATATATATATATATATATATATATATATATATATATATATATATATATATATACACACACGAATTTATAAAAACAAAAAAATTAGATAAAAGGTATCTATATAACATCTACGATAAACAACAATACTGTTAGGAAACAAACTTTCAAAAAAGTTAATCATTGTAGTATGTATATGATAATGAGCTTTTGTGAAACTATCTTATTAATAAGCTATCTAAACTAGCTTATCAATAGACTATCTTATAAGCTATTTTTTAAGTTATTTTAGTAGTCTTACCAAACGCTTATTTTTGCCAAACAAGCCTTAGTAGAAACTTGAATTAGGAAAGGTAATCACTATTTGAATAAGATCAACTTTTGAAGATGTTTTAAAATCCACTGAGTTTTATTTTTAAAGAGTTTATTTGGTTAAATTACACTTTTAAATGTCAAAAAGTTGTAAGAGCTTATTCGATCTAACTCTTTTTTTTTTCCCCTAAATTCATAAGTTTTTAACATGGATTTTTCCAACGATTGTATTGAGCAATAAACTTAAAAAAAAAAAGTAAAATAAAAAAAATCTATAAAAAGCTTATGAAAAACAATAAAATAAAAAAATCTATAAATAAAGTGATCGAAAACTCTCCTCTATATATTTTAAACTTTTTAAATTAATAAGCTGTTACGAAAAGTCCACAAATAATATCTAAAGCCCAAACAATGTCACCACCCAGATGGATTGTTTCAAGTGGTGGAATACTGAAATGCAAACACTGAAAAAACAAAAACTTTCCTTCCTTAATCGTCAAGCACTTTGAATTGTCCCATTTTGCAGAAAAATCGCAACCCACCCACCCACAAATACACGCAGAGGATAGTCTCCATAAGCTCACTCGATCCAGTCTCGATGAACCTTTTGGAGTTAAACAGGGACCATAGTATCATCTTACGAATTTTTAGACCTCATTTGATGTCACAACAATTCACATAAGTCGAAGAAATTTAGCCATTAAAGAGACGGAGTGTCAGATGTTGGGGCGAATCCTTCGGATTATCTGCAAGGTCGTTGAGGCCTTCACCCCGATCATCCGCAGCTGCATACATATGTTTCGCTGATGCAATCTGTAAGTAAAACATTTTTGCTACTTACGTTTTCCTATTTGATATAGTTTCAATTGAAATGAAATTTTATGCAACAAGACATCAAATTAGGGCAATCTCTCGTAAATGAAAACTGTTGCAATTTCAATAGGGAGAGACGTACCTGCTTCTCTGTTTCTTCCTTTTCATTGCTTAATGTCCTTTCCTGCTCACAAGCATAAATATTGATTAAACTCATGTTGTGTTTATTCAGGGAATATCACCTGAATGTACACACAAATTCAAGAATATGGGAGTGGCCAAGATGTACCATCTTAACGACCTTACAATTAACCAGTTAGAAAATTACGTAGTGTGGTGTTGTAAATTATATATGAAGGTATGTGATGGACCTCGGAGTTTGTGTATATGAAAAAATAAAAGTAGAAGCTTATATATAATATACCTGATGTTGGAGGGTGGATACGTACTCCATCATCAATTGTGTCTGCATCAACCAAAATTACTATTTGTCAATATACCGAGTTTTTTAGGGCGACCTTTCTGACCTTTTTTGTTCCATAATTGAAACTTTAAAACAACAAAAATAATAATGGTAAGTCTTTGGGACAAATAGACTCCAAATTACGCATTCCCATACACTTTTCCAATAAAAAAACCTCTCGCTGATGGAAGAACTTTCCTACCTCTAAACAAGCGATCAAAATGGAACAAGTCAAAAAGTACTAATAATTAAGAGGATTAAAAACCAACATAGGGAACAGTATCAGTCTCGAAAGAGGAATTAAATAAGTAGACATATAAACAGAAATTATTGAAAACTAAAATAGAACAACAGTCTAGGATAATGAATTGAACAAATAAGGAACAGATGAATCACCTTTCTGGCTCGTGTTTGCGCAAGAGCGGCATGAAGTTCTTCTTCTAGTTGTGTCATGTGAGTCACAGCTACAGAGAGCTCTTCCGTATTAGTTTCTTCAACAAATCTGTCCAAAGATTTGTTTGACCATTATTTGGTTGACCTTGTTTCACGTGTGTGTGTGTGTGTGTGTGTACAGACTAAATTAAGAAGTAGAAGTGGGTTTGTTTACCTGTCAACCTTCTGTAGAAGCTCATTACATGTTTGGAATTTTGATGTCTTAATGGTTACTGTATCTTGGTCATCTTCTTTGGTGGCCATGCCTTCTCCTTGGAGACAGCTTTTCTCATACCTAGATAGAAGATTCTCCATACTGGAAAACATTTAAAAGAGATCATCATGCAACAATTTTAGAAATCTTGGAACAGTCAGCTCATGAGAATTTGATGCATTAGAATATATTTTGCAGGTCACAATGACTTCAAAATCGGATTTTGGTCATAAGTGGTAAATAAATGGATGTCATGTTGACACATTTTAATTTAGTGCATTTTGATAAAAAAAGCTCGTCGTCTGTCAATATATATTGGAATTAAGATGAGAAGTTTCTTAGGAATATGGAAACTAGGGTGTGGAGTATATTTTAATTATCAAAATTAACATTCTTCGACAATATTACAGATCTTGCGAGACAATGATATAACCACATAATAATTTGCAACACGACTGAGGTTTTTTCTTTTGGATAAAGTATTATAATAACATATGATTTTTTTAATATATGGTATGAATAAAGGTTCTTTCATTTTAGGGATGAAATGACATTGGGTGATTATTTTACCCCTCGTCTATGACCCTATTCGATGATAAATAAATAAAAAATTATTTGACATAAATAATGATATAGATTTTTAACTAAACGTACTATGTATAAATTGGCAATATGAGTTTTTACTATCACCATGCTAAAATTATAACACATACACTAAGTTGAATTATTTAACTAAATGATCATCGACTATGTAATAAATACTTAGAAAACGTCCTAGAGTATGTGAAATGGGTCCCATGTGAAATACTTCAATAGAGAAATATCTTATATATGATACAGATTCTTAAAACATAAAAAAAAAATGTAAAGTGTGGTATGGTATAACTGTGTAAATACTTCAAGAAAGAAATGTCGGCTATCTTTTAAGAACTTATCGAGTCGAACAAGTTTTGTGAAGACAAAACTCTATTGTGGGGGCTCTTTCATTACAAGCTCAAGGAACAGGGAATTTTCATATTTTAGTGCTATTTAATTCATATTTTAAAGGTCTGTAGGGTGCGTTTGGTACGGAGAAATGAAATTGAACCAGAGAATGCAAAATGGAGAGAAAGAGAATTAAACCCGAGAAAGAGAATTGATTCCATTGTTTGGTGTCACAGAGAATTCATCTAAGAAATATGTTTGAGAATCAATGCTCTTGTGGTGGTGGTGGCGGTAACGGTGGATGGTGGCGGTGGCGATGGGTGGTGGATGGTAGGTGGTGGCGGTGGTGGTGATGGGTGGTGGGAGCGGTGGTGGTGGGTGACAGTAGTGGGTGGTAGCAGTGTAGTTAGTAGTGGTGGTTGTACAGGTGGTAATGCCAGTGGTGGTGGCAATGGGTGGTACTGGTGGGTGACAGTGGTGGATGATGGTAGGTGGTGGTGGTGGGGGTGAGTGGTGGTGATGGTGGAAGTGGAGGTGGTGGGTAATAGTGGTGGTGGTGGCGATGGGTGGTAGTAGTGGTGGCGATAGAGGTGGTGGTGGTGGCGGCAGTGGAGGTGATGGTGGTGGGTGATGGTGATAATTGGCAGTGGAGGTGGTGATGATAAAGGTGGTGGTGGTGGGTGTTAGCGGCGGTGGTGGTGGGTGACTGTGGTGTTCTCGGAAAAGAGAATCTAATTTCTCACCATTTCTCTACTAAAAGTAGAGAATTAAAAATAGGGAAAGGGGATCAAATTTTTTCTGCATTCCTTATTCTCAAGATTAAACAAACATAAGAAATGGAATCAATTCCATTTCTCTAATTTCATTTCTGTGTACCAAAGTGGCACCAACAAGCTCCATGGATACCCTAATGGGAAGATTTTCCCGACATTCTACATTATGTAACCCTGCAATCAATAGATTACTAGAGTCTATTCATGTGTTCCTCATACAACATATATACGACTTATATAAGGGTACGTCTTGTCCCATTGTCTATGAAGTAAAAAAGAAACAACACCTAAACCCTTTAAGAAAGAGGTCCCAAATTATGTTTTTTGTAATGCTTCACTTAAATAGATTCCTTCTCAAGTACTTTTTCATCACTCAAATGTTTTCGTCTCAAAACTTCTATGATGGAACATAGATTACTTATACAATAATATACAAACATAGCTTCTTTGATGGAACATATATAGGTTACTTATACAACATACAAACATAGCTTCTTTGATGGAGCATATATAAACATACCTTATTTGATGGAACATAGATTACTTATACAACAACATATAAGCATGCCGTTCATGGAAAAAAAATTCTTACAAAAAGAATTGGTTCAGATTTTTAAAGCATTTGTGGGTAGCATTGAAAGCATTTTGAAAGAAATATTCATGAGACAGTAAAACATGTCGATCGGCCAAAATTTGATGGAACTACGCCGGTTTATGTCTTATTTTAATAAAAAAAAAATGATAAGAAGGCAAAACATGTCGATCAGCCAAAATTTGATGTCGGTGGTCTCTCACAAAATCCTAAAGATGTACCAATATACTTGACAAGTAGTTGTGGTTCAACCTCTATATGACCTAAAAGGAACTTCCTACGTATTGTCCTAGTCGATGGAAGCAGTCTCTCCCTAATATCACATATTCTTGGAGGCCTCCATGGTCATTGTTGTGTACCTCTCAAATCTGCTGTTAATGTGCCAATATACTTGACAAGTAG
This sequence comes from Cichorium intybus, assembly GCA_023525715.1. Lineage (NCBI taxonomy): Eukaryota > Viridiplantae > Streptophyta > Magnoliopsida > Asterales > Asteraceae > Cichorium > Cichorium intybus. Next base: position 38,327,789 of record CM042012.1, on the reverse strand, counting down.
TTGTGGTTCAACCTATATACATGACTTAAAGGGAACTTCGTACATATTGTCTCACTCAATGGAAGCAGTCTCTCCCTTGTATCACATATTCTTGGAGTCCTCCATGGTCATTGTTGTGTACCTCTCAAATCTGCTGTGAATTTGCCATACATTAAACATTTACACTGTGTTCTCAAGTTTAATAATGGAAAGAAAAAAAAGGGAAGGGAAATAAGGATAGAAAAGCAAGGGATGGGAAAGGAAATATAGTGTTTTGGGTTTGAAAGGAAAAGAAAGATAAGTTGGATGGTAAAATTAGGAGTCGTCTGACAATGGAGAACACAACATAAGTAAAATGCATTGAAAAAAATCTAGATTATGGAAGCTATGTGAATTTTATATATTAGGTTGAAGGGTAAAATCGATAAATGATAGTATTATATTACTTCCTCTTCAAATCCTCCCAATTTAAGAGGAAATTTAGGAGAAAAGATTATTAAAAATCTTCATTTATCTTCTTTCTACGACTTTCCATTAAAAAACTAAGGAACATGATTTTTTTTTTCATTTTCTTTCCGCTTCGTTTTACTTTTCTCTTAAAAACGACTCGGGAACACAAGGTTAATGAGCCTAAAATAAACCCCTCTGTTTGACCATAGAGTCTATAATCTATTATTAACATTATCGACTTTGTTGGGCCAAGATCAAACATAAGTACATGGAAAACCTAAATCCTTTGAGGACCTGAACATTAGGCCTCTATTAAGCACAATACATAATACTCCATCCTAGCATGTCATTCGAACCCACCAACCTTGAGCTTTCATGATCAATTGTGTTCGTGTAAAGGGCTTTCAACAATAGCATTGAATGGAAGTTGAAAAAGTATAAGGTCGCGTTCAATGACATTATGGGTGAAAGTCAGCGAGGATCCGTTTGGTTGTGCTTATTTGACTCCATAAGCACTTTTAGGCAAAAGTGCTTATTGGCTTCTAACTTTTCAAAAAGGAGTTTTTAAAAAAGTGTTTGGATAATGTTATATACGGAGAAAAGTTAATAAGTTGATAAGGAGGTTTAAAAACTGTTTGGCTTAGCTGTTATAGATGTAAAATGACCAACAAGGGCATTTTTATACATTCACATTCGACACATAAAACAAAACTCAGCAAAGGTTCAAACCAACAAACAGAAAACATTTGACACATAATTTTTTTCGGATCAATTGATACTTCAGCAAAGTCAACAACTTCAGCAAAGGTTCAACAACTTCAGCAAAGGTTCAACAAAGGTTCAATTGATCAATTGATCCTGAAAGTCAATTCAGCAGAAAAACTAAAATCAGATCTTGTGGATCCCAATCAGAAATCGTAAAATAATGTTCAATTGATCCATGAACTACACATCTCAGCAAAATCAGATCTTCTACCCAAATCTGAGGAAGGAGATGCAATTTCAGGCAACAAACAGTTTGAGGCCGATGGGAGCCGTGAACGACAGAAAAATAAGAAAGAGATTCGAAAAATCGAGATGCGTGAACGAGAGAAACCAATGACGAAGGAGAGAAATCATACCTGTGGATCCCGATCGGAGGCGTGGAGGAGTTTCCGATCAGATGCGTGAAGGAGAGAGCTTCGATGAGAGAAGATGCGTGAACGAGAGAAAAAGATGCGAACCAGATGCAAGAAAAGGAGGGGTAAGCGGGTCATTTTTTCCTCATAAGCAATAAGCAGTTTTCATAAGTAAGGTCACCCTTACTTATGAAAAATTGACTTATTAAGTGAAACTGAAAAGTTAATTTTATAAGCACTTATGCTGTAGCCAAACACTTTTTCAACTTATTGGCTTTTACAAAAAGCTGATAAGAAAATAAGGAGGTTTTATAAACACAACCAAACGGACACTGAATGTAGAGATGTGTAGATTAATGGCCATGCAAGGGTTCAATAAAACGGTGTTAGGCTATCAAATTTTATTCAATTAAAAATTAACCAGTGTTAAACTAGTCAAATTTTTGGGATTGTTTTTTTTTAATTACTTTTGTTTTGTTCTATATTGTTTTTTATTTAATTGATCTACAAATTCAATTGAACATAGTTTTTGGTATTGTAACATTTAATTTATTGTATTTTCAAGTACGATACCTTTTAAATCAACAACAATTATTCAAAAAAACAATTAAATTAAATTTTGTTATGTAATTTAGATATTAACTAATATTAGACAAAATTTCACAAATGGTTCTTGTTGTGTTTCCAAAAGGCATCAACTTTAGGATAAAGTTAGGCAATGCTTCATTGCTCGTCCTCCTGTTTCAAAACCTACCGGGAAGGTTCTTTTGACTAATTCCGTTAAAAACTAGAAGTAAAGTCCGAGTTAGATGACCAAAACACCCCTTATTATTTTCCTTTTTTTATATTTTTTAAATAATCATGTGTTTTTTATTCTATTCACTACTAGACAAAGGGGTATTTAGCCACGAAAAATAACCACGCAAATTTTGCGTGGTTAAATAACCACGCAATTGCCACACATCTGCTACACAACCTGAAACCCCAAATTTAAACACGCATTTGTGACGGAACGACAACGCATCAGAAATCCGTGGCTGTTGCGTGGTAAAATTAACAACGCGATAACCACGCACTGATTGAATGTGTGGTAAAACCGTGGTTAATATATATAAATGCAAATTCGTGGTTGTTGCGTGGTAAAATTAACCACGCAATAACAACGCACTCCCTGTGTGCGTGGTAAATGCGTGGTTAAATAAACACGCAACTAACACGAACAATGATTTAAAGTAACAGTAAAAGGCTGGTAGGTATTGTGTGGTTAAATAGCCACGCATCTACCACGAAAGCATAAAATCGAAAAAAATAGGTGCCAGGATTTGAACTCTGGTCTCCTCTGTGGGGGGAACATCAACTACCACTTCGGCTATAAACTTCATCCGTTTATTTCAATATAACCCTTTTGAATAATAATTATTGTTATTATTATTATTATTATTATTATTATTATTATTATTATTATTATTATTAGTCTAATAATAATTATTATTATTGTTAATATTATTAATATTATTTTTTTTTTCGTTTTCGTTTTCGTTTTATTAATTATATCGTTTTGGGCTATAAGCGTGTACACCTTCCAAACTCGGTTTATATCGTTTTCGCTTTCGTTTTATTAATTATATCATAGTGGGTAAGTCGAATTTACGTATAAACAGAAAAATATAAACATAATAAAATATAATAATGATGTGCAAAAAATGAACCAAAAAAATAATGTTTGCCCTTCAAAAAACGACAAAAAAAAAAAAATCGTGGCTATTGCGTGGCTAATTAACCACGCATTTAACACGCACACAGGCAGTGCGTGTTTATTGCGTGGTTAATTAACCACGCAATAACCACGCACTGCCTGTGTGCGTGGTAAATGCGTGGTTAATTAAACACGCAATAGCAACAATTTTTTTTTATTTTTCGTTTTTTGAAAGGCAAACATTATTTTTTTGGGTTCATTTTTTGCACATCCTTATTATACCTTATTATTGTTATATTTCTCAATTTATACGTAAATTCGCCTTAGCCACAAGCGTGTACACCTTTTAAACCTATTACATATGTCAAGCTTTATCCTTTGAAGTTGTATAAACGCATGTAGTTTTAACACACCAACACATTGATGCACATACAATCATACTCATACACACACAGACATATACATATACTTTAGACACACATATACTTATACCCATACATTCACACATTGTATGATCATTAGTATTGATTAGAGCGATATAGAGAGAGAGCGTGTGTATATGTATGGGTGTGTTCGAGTATGAGTATACATGAGAATGAGTATATATGAGAATGTGTGTATGTTCATCAATGTGTTGGTGTGTTAAAACTACAAGTGCTTATACACATTGAAAGGATAAAGTTTGAAATGAGTAACGGGTTTGGAAGATGTACACGCTTATGTGTAAGTCGAATTTATGTATAAACTGAGAAATATAAACATAATAAAATATAATAAGGATGTGCAAAAAATGAACCAAAAAAAATAGTGTTTGCCCTTCAAAAAACGAAAAATAAAAAAAAATCGTGGCTATTACGTGGCTAATTAACCACGCATTTACCACGCACACAGGCAGTGCGTGCTTATTGCGTGGTTAATTAACCACGCAATAACGGCGATTTTTTTTTATTTTTCGTTAATTTCGTTTTTTGAAGGGCACACACACACACACACACACACATATATATATATATATATATATATATATATATATATATATATATATATATATATATATATATATATATATATATATATATATATAACGATTTTCGTGGCAGTTGTGTGGTTGTTTAACCACGGAATAGCCACCAACATGATTTAAATGAAAATAAAAAATCAGGTTTTAACCCTTCTCACGTCCTGCTCCTGTGATTTTTTAAAAAATAAATGTCTCGTGTTAGTTGCGTGGTTGTTTAACCACAGAATAGCCACCAACATTGAAAATAAAAAAATGGGGCTTTAACCCTTTCACGTCCCGCTTCTGTGATTTAAAAAGAAAATACCTGTCTCGTGGTAGTTGCGTGGTTGTTTAACCACGGAATAACCACCAACATTGAAAATAAAAAAATCGGGCTTTAACCCTTTCACGTCCCGCTCCTTTCTTTCTTCCCCAAAAGAACGCAAACACCAAGTCTGTGAACCTCCCCCGCTCATTTGAACCTCCTCCTGCTGCTCTCCAGCCATCGTCGGTCGGCGCAAGTGAGGTCCTCCCTCGTTCCATCGCCGGTCGCCGCAGGTAAGCACCTCCACCGTCCCATCGAATAGCAGCGAATTTGACCACGCGTTTTTCCTTGCTCCTGTGACAGCACCCCTGCACCGGCGGTTTTGCCATCGCCATCATGGATCGGCGTTGTTTGCCTGCCGGTTTCAACCACCGGAAGTTGGTTTGTACCTCCCCCATCTCCTATTCCTCAAGAAATTTCTACATTTTTCGAATTTCACCCGTTTTCACAAAAGAGGTAAAAACCTAACTTTCAATTTTTGGTTGAATTTGTTAAAATCAATTTTCTTATTTCATGACCTTGTGGTGTGGCAATAGAGATTTAAATTTGAGGAATTGTTGTGCCATCTAAAGGTTGGACAGGTACCCAGATATAACCTTGCATCTGCTTGCCCGCCAAGTGTTTGAGAAAATGCCTCATTGAAATTTGAAATATATATATGACTAATGATCTCTTATTTTCTTTTTATTTCTATTAGTTTCAATTGTTTGTTTGTTAATTGTTACCTTCTTTGCTTCACTTTCAGTCTGAAATTTTTGTTTGTTATTTTGTTTTTATCGTTCTTTTAGGGAATTGAATTTTTTATAAGGTCTTGATGCAAAATGGTGGTGTTAACGACCTTCTTTCAGATCTTGAAACTAAAGGTTTTTTTTAATTAAGTTTGTTGTTAATGTATGTTTAATTGCTTACTTAATATATCATAAAACAACACTAATATGTCTATTTCATGTGTCGCCAGAAACGATGGTGGAAGGGGGTTATCGATTCAATTTTCCAAATATAGATGTTGTTTGATCACCATCAGTGCCCTCTCTATTTGTTACCCCAGAAGGAAAACTTCGAGATTGTGTTAAATTTCTGAAAAGAAGTTCGCCGTGGGGTATGTTGTTTTGATTATTTACTTAATATAAAGTTTATTAAAGCGTTTCAATAATTTTTACTCATAATTGATTGTAAGGAGTGGATGCAAGTATCAGGTCAGAAGTTTCGCTGTGGGGTATGTTGTTTTGATTATTTACTTAATGAATGCTTTCTTCAAGTTGGTGATAATAATGAGATAAGAGAACATGTTGTGGATCATGATGGCTTTTGGAACTATGGTTAAACAAATGGTGGGTGTTAGAAATTATATTATATTTGAATCACATGTGTTTCCTTTACCCCTTTATAAACAATCACTTTCCACTCTCAATTCCACTAGTTATGGTAATTTGCAACTATTTTAATCATAGTTTATTGAATATATATATATATATATATATATATATATATATATATATATATATATATATATATATATATGTTTGATACAAGATGTAAGCCATCATTGTACTGCACATATCATGAATACCAGTAGCTTGCCCTACTTTGTAATGGTGTTACTTCAGTTTCTTATTGCAGGAGCAAGTATTACAATGTATCGCCATTTAATCAGCACGATCCTCTTTTGCCCTTTTGCTTTTGTATTTGAAAGGTAACCCATTCATCGCTTTTAAAAAATGGTAGTTCCTCCTATGATGATTTTAATAGTCATAGTTACACTGATAATGAATCATGTTTCTTTTTCTTTTTTTTTTTTAAACCCTTTTAAAGTCTTCTAACATTTTATTCTTTATACTTTCTATTGATCTGACTGGAAGTTAACCTTTCTTTAAAAATCCGTTTTGTATATTTTCTATTTGTTCTGACGGGGATCCTTTTTTTAATTAGACGGTGTTTGATACACTTTTTTTATGGTGTAATAACACATGATTTCTCTAAATAATGTATTTATTTATAAAGTCTCTTATGGTAATCTATGATGCAGGTGATTTTGTTGCACATCAAATTCACGGTTTTACTCATGACAAATGGATTTGACCGCATCACATCACATTCTCTACAAGAATTGCAGCCCACAAAAACCGTTGTAGTTCTTTAGCTGTTAAGAATGTATGTTCTTGTGAGAAACCAGAGATCTGGAAAAAGTTGGGAATATATAGAAAGTTTGTGGAATGCACTAATTTGCACAAACAATATTGGGGTTTTCTTGAAATTACAATAGAAAGTTTGTGGTTTAAGAACCTGCTCTTACTTTTACCACCCGTGTTATCTGTTGATATATATATATATATATATATATATATATATATATATATATATATATATATATATATATATATATATATATATATATATATATATATATATATGTGTGTGTGTGTGTGGTTTTTTTTTTGTGAGAAAAATCTGGAATTAAAAATATTTTTTTGTATTTTTTTTTAATAAAAAAATTTATTGCGTGGTTAAAAGTCAAACACAGTCAACAAAATGTGTGTGGCTATTGCGTGGTTAATAATTTGCGTGGCTATTGCGTGGTTAATAATTTGCGTGGCTATTGCGTGGTTAATAATTTGTGTGGCTATTGTGTGTTAATAATTTGCGTGGTTATTGCGTGGTTAATAATTTACGTGGCTATTGCGTGGTTAACAATTTGCGTGGATATTGCGTGGTTAATGAATTGCGTGGTCATCGCGTGGTTAATAAATTGCATGGTAATTGTGTGGTTAATAATTTGCGTGGTAATTGCGTAGTTAATGAATTGCGTGGTTATTGCGTGGTTAATGAATTGCGTGGATGTTGCGTGGTTAATGAATTGCGTGGCTGTTGCGTGGTTAATGAATTGCGTGGGTGTTGCGTGGTAAATTTGCGTGGCTAAACCGTGGTTACAATTTAGCCACAAGGGGTTTTCCCACAGGTCAATTTTCGTGGTTATTGCGTGGTTATTCGGCTTCAGCCACACAACAACCACGCAAATTTGCGTGGTTAAACCCCTTGTTTTCTAGTAGTGATTCTAGTTGAACCCTAATCTAATATCTTCTCAATTCTCTGTTCACTCTACATTCCATATCTCTCTCTCTCTCTCTCTCTCTCTCTCTCTCTCTCTCTATTGTATGATGACGCTCAAGCTACGACCACCAGCGACAACCATCGGAAAACACCAAGGCTCGCCCCTGAGCCTCGTTTTTCTTCCATCTCCGCATTAACTCAAACAACACACAACCACCTCCTGATAACAATATCGTCAGTATCTTAACAACCATGCGCTAGGGAAATATGGGAAACACAATAAATAAATAAAATGTTTATCTACCTACTAATTTGATTAGTTCCTATATATAGCAAATGAGCCCTTTCCTTTATTACTACCTCTAAATATTAAATTGGACCTTGCCTACTAATTTGATTTGTTCATATATATATATATATATATATATATATATATATATATATATATATATATATATATATATATATATATATATATATATATATATATATATATATATATATATATATATATATATATAGAGAGAGAGTAAATGAGCCTTTTCCTTATTACGGACGTCTAAATATTAAATTGGACGTAGGCCGTGCATTACTCTATGTAATGATTCATTTAAATTCTAGGGAAAATGACTTATAAGGGTAATTATGTTTCAAAAATGTTCAAAAAACATCATCCAAGTTTGGTCTGTTCAAAAAACACCATCCAAGTAAGACATTTGTACAAAAAACACCATCCAAGTAAGGCTTTTATACAAAAAACACCAACGAACTACATGTTTTGTTCAAAATTTACCCGATGGTAACCGGCTCTTGCAGGTTAAAGTTATTATGTCATGTCACTAAATATTAGGCCAAGTCATCCTTTAACCTGCAAGAGCCGGTTACCATCGGGTAAAATTTGAACAAAACATGTAGTTCGCTGGTGTTTTTTGTATAAAAGCCTTACTTGGATGATGCTTTTTGTACAAATGTCTTACTTGGATGGTGTTTTTTGAACAGACCAAACTTGGATGGTGTTTTTTGAACAGTTTTGAAACATAAATTCTAAGGGCAATTGCACTTGTAACAAATTATCAAGTCTTTGAGAGATATATAGGACGTGCTACTCCTCAAATTTTCTGGCGTAGTGTAAAATTTTTGGATAAATTTTCATCATAGTGTAAAATTTCTGATGTGCTACCCCTAAAATATTGTGTGTTATTCCTAAGATTTTGTTCGGGGTCCGCCACTGCGTATAGGGGATGTATTGGCTTCTACAATGAGGATGGTTTTATCGAAACCCTAAAAGTAAGTACAGTACTTCGTTAAATACACATTATTTGGTGAAAGAAATAAGAACCATGTAGTACAACAATGAACCAAAATAGCAAGTAGTACGAAAAACATTCAAGAACATAAGTGTCATATCATGACTGATGTTGAAATAAGTAACAAGCAAGGCTTAAAAAGAAGAAGACAAAACAAAAGCCCGTACAACGACTTTGAAAAGTAATAGCCAATTTAATGACTAAGACCTACAACAAGGCCACATATACCTCTCGAATTATAAGAGTGTAACAGCTAATTCTTGAAAGATCGAGTATATCGATCTTGCATGTGTGTGATGCACGTTAGACAAAAAATCACTTGTTAATGCCTTGGAGATCTCATTTTGTAGAAATAACATGAAGTTCATACCTAAAGGTGATGCTCCTTACTGAACAACGCGTCTAGAGAAAGATACGAGAACACATACGAAAGGAGAAAATCGAAATTTTTACTGAATAACATATAAACAATGAAAGGCACACACCTGTTAGTACTGCCGTTGCAGAACTCATAGAGCTTGCCGCCAGCGGAGAATACGATGACAGCGACATCGGCATCGCAGAGCAAAGAAAGTTGCCGTGCTTTCTCAATTAATCCCGTTCTCCGTTTCGAGAATGTGACTAACCTGCTACTTTTATTCTCGATCCGCTTAATTTCGAGCTTTCTTCGCCCCATCGATTCTCTCTTCCACGAATCTTCCAGACCTAACTTTTCCACTTCTGACGGCCTCTCGCTAACTATATACCCTTATCGTTATCGCTATTTCTGTCGCTCTCTTTCTGTGTCTAATATTTTTGCACCAGATCGCACGTGTTTATAATGAAGGAAGCATGACCTGTAAAAGTGTAAATTGTTGAAGATAACCGGATAATTGCTACTTTGATTATTATTATATCGTAATACTCGTTTGTCGTTTAATGTCGGCAAAGAAATAAAATCACGTGTTTGATGTACAGTGGTCCTGCTCGATGATGTTTCTAGGTCTTTTATTTTCTATCTTTATCTTTTTAGCTGCTAGGATTTGCATCAAATTTAGTAAAATTAATGTTGACGTTGTGTATGTAAGACGAGATTGGATGTGAGTTTTAAAATGGGTTGCTATTATAATTTGAAATTAGTTTTGAAGGTCGAAATAATAGATTTTTTTTTGTGATTCTAAACTATTTTTAGTTACACTGGTTTTAAACAGAGGTGAGGGTAAGAATCGGAAAAACCAAATAGAACCGAAAACCGAACTAACCAGAACCGATTTACATAATATAGTTTGGTTTTCGCATCTTGATAGTATCCATTTTTGGTTTCGGTCCGGTCCGCAAACCACACACATATCTAATTACACAACAACATCATCAAATTCGATACTAATTCGGTTTGAACCATAAGAACCGAAACCGAAACCAAACCGGGATCGAACACCCTTAATCGGTTCGGTTTTCGGTCAACTTCGGTTCAGTCCTAGTTCGGTTTCGGTTTTAGTCTGACGCAGACTAACTTCTAAATAATTCATTTGATATTATATCATTTATAAAATTACTAATTATCAAAGGATAAATCAGAATTAAATGTTTATCTATTTTTGTAACTCCATATGGGAGAATCTTCTATCTTTTCATAAAACATCTTTTGTTTTCTTGAACATCTTTTGTTTTTTGAAAAAAAATAATTATGTTTTCCCTTTTTATCCCTTAACCTCTTTGATGACATGTCGAAATGGTCGACTTGCTACAAACAGAGTCGGTACATCGAGCTGGTCAATTTGTAAGGCCGGGCCAGAAGGGTAATCGGGACCAATGGACTAGACCGAGTCTAAAGTTCAGACCTAAGGGTGGAACTACCCACACATATTTGGTTGAGACGAGGACCTTGCTCGACCAATAAATTTTACCAAACTCAATAACTAGACCCAAGAGTTGGTCTAAGCAGTGTTGCGGAAATCGCCATTCGGTACTCGTTCGGCCGACTAGGGAGTAGCGAGCAGGGCCGGTCCTAACAAATTTGAGGCCCGGGGCAAAAGCATAAAAGGAGGCCCTTCAAAAATCATAATTTTTTAGTCAAATAACTAAATTTCATGTATGCCATATTTTGCAGCACTAAAACATACTTGAAATGCAAGAAATCAAAGTATAACCAACAAAATTCGAAAGAAATCTTATAATCAAAACAACAACATATATATTTAACAAAACACTTTGCAAAACAAAGCATCTAATAATCCCTTTAGGTGGTGTTTTGGTATAAAGTTTGATACGTCTAGATCAAAACCGGACTAATAAAATCATATAACGTTTGATACGTCTAGAACAAAGTCGAATAAAATATTGAAATTACCAAATTAATCATTGCCACAAAAATAAAAATTTATAACCAACGTTCAAAGTATAAATATCAATTTATGAAAAAGCCCACACCAAATGACGATAAACAACATATTCAATCATAAATTTAGATATAACAAAAGAAAATTTTGATTCTTTTGAAGAAAGATAAAATAGATATAAAACAATAAAATCCATTAAATAACTTATATATTAAAAAGAAAAAAATAATTATTCCTATTTCTATCATCTCTCCTAATTCCTTGATTGTCTATTTCTTCCTCACAAAGATGACCCACCGGCACCTTCATTATCACAAAGATGACTCACCTACAAATGTATAGGTCTATGTAAGTGAGTATATACAGATAATACTTGACCTTGGCCTTATCTTTTTTAAGGGTTTTACATCCAGGACAGATTTTGTTTAGAATTTATGGCACTTTAGGTAAAAAATATGGATGAAATATTGTGAACGCAAATTTTATTAAGGCTATATAACCTTCAAGATACAAATTTATTATAAAATAAACCAAAACTACATGAAATAAATCATCACTCCTTTTATACCTTCACAGATCTGTAATCTTTGGCGCCACATGTATGGCACTATGACGCAGGATTTTGGAATCCTTATGCAAGTCCGTTACTCCATTTGCGACTACGATTTCCTTCACCGATGCCTTTTCCTGATGGATGATCATATATTATTTAATTAGATTTGAATATATTTTAAATCTTAGTACAAAAGGTGTCAATAAAATCGAGGAAAAAGTAATTATGTACTTAAGACATCTTCTTCAGATAAAACTTTGAATCGTATGCCTGTGAGAACACCAAATGGCACTTGTTGATCTACATACACTTCATTGTCCAACAAACTTAGTTTCTTGCTTATTAACCTTCTTGTCGAAATAAATTATAAAAATGAAGTCAAAATTAGGAGAAACGGTCGCAAAGCACATTATCGAGTCAAAATTTTGAAATCCCAAAACGCAAAATCAATTAAATAAACCCTAAACAACTAATAAAGGAGAAAGGATCACGAGTTTTAATTTGATCAAACAATGCCAAATGTCTAAAAGCATAATATCGTCGGAGATGAATCGAACCACTCTGAGTCTGATGATATGAATGGCGAATTAGCAAATAGCAATGGCAATCGAACCAGGGCCGGAGAAACAGCAACTGTCGAGATTGTCGAGTTGATTGTCAATATGAATGCCACAGCGGAGATGATGAATGATGATGATTGTCGAGATGATTGTCAATTGAACGATGAATTGATGATGATGTACGATGATGAAAAAGAATCGACAATCGGTTGTTTGGGGCTTTTAGTTCCCGACGTTTGGGTTTTTTAGGCCCTGGAAAAATGCGATCCGTTACATACCCCCATAAAAAACGCAAAAAAGAACAAAACGAGATTCGAACCTGGGCCCTTTGCTTCCATATTCAACGCGTTTTCCATCTGATCTACAATGACTCTTGAATGTATTTTGCTAAAGATAATAAATATACTAAACATGTATATATATATATATATATATATATATATATATATATATATATATATATATATATATATATATATATATATATATATATATATATATATATATATATATATATATATATATATATATATATATATATAGAATATGGATCTAGTAAGAAATAAAAAAGGTGAGAAGGAAAGAAGGAGTAAGAGGCGTTGAATCATAAAGGGTAAAATGGTAAACTTATACCAAAAATCTATATTTGTATGTAGAATAATTTACGTGAAGTGAAGTAATGAAGATGCAGGGTTTCTTTTTTGGAAAACAATTTTGGCGAGCAAGAAAGGAATACAGGTCGGAATTTATTTTCGCAAAACGTAAAAAAACATGGCATTGATGAAACAGCATCTACAAGTGAAAGTGATTCCAATGCACAATTGAAGTTGATGGTAAGAGATTGAATCAGGTACGTGAAATCCATTCCAACGGCTGGAAATTGAGAAGCTTCCCCAATTGAAATTGATTCCAACTACATATAGTTGCGTGAAATTGAAATTGAGAAGCTTCCACCATTGAAATTGATCGAAAATGAAATTGAATCCACAAATGAAATTGATTCCAACTAAACCTGCGTGAATGCTTGACAGCCTTCTCCTTGTTCGATCGTGAATGCTTGACAACCATCTGCGTGAATACTCACTGGTTTTGCTTGTTCGACCTTACTTGAATCAGGTTTGTTTTAGTGCTGAGTAGAGTAACAGACTAGTAATTGGAATGTTATAATGGGTATTTTGGTTTTCTGTGATATGTACAGTATTTGATTCCACCCATTTTAGTTTCCAATTGTATTTAACTTTTACAATGTTGTGAGGTCGTATCCTTTATAAATAGCGTAACTTTTAGATGCTTCAGAATTTTCTCATTTTGCCATACAGTATTTGACTTGTTACAGCTTCACAATGGGTAATTTGGTAATTTGGTTTTCTGTGATTCCACCCATTTTTGTACAGTATTTGATTCCACCCAATTTAGTTCCCAATTGTATTTATAATTAACAATGTTGTCAGATGATTCACGTAGTGATCCTAGATGATTCATGAAAATGCCTTGTTACTGCTTCACTTAGTTGTAATAAATGCTTAACTTGTTTTAGATGCTTGACATAATTTTTGTATGGAATGTTAAAATGGGTAAATTGGTTTTCTGTGATTCCACCCATTTGATTCCACCCATTTTTTGTACAGTACTTGATTCCACCCATTTTAGATTCCAATTGTATTTTCGAATTACAATGTTCTAAGTTGATTCACGTAATCCTAGATGCTTCATGAAATGACTTGTTACGGCTTCACTTAGTTGTACAAAATTCTTGACTTGTTTTAGATGTTTCACATAATTTTACTAGATGCTTCACGAATTTGTACATGCTTCAATTGACAAGGTCTAACAACATCTACAATTGGCGTGAAGCATTGTTGGCATTTCAGACCACTTACAGTTGCCGTGCAAAGCATTGTTGGCTTAATCAATTTACGTATTACAATCTTACCCTTCTTGAAATAAGGGTACCGATCCTTCTTACCTTCACACACTTTTGTCATTTTTGTCATTTCTTATTACAATCTTACCCTACTTGAAATAATAGATTTTACAAACTTACCTTCCCACATTTTACAATCTTACCCTTCTTGAAATAAAGCAGGTTATTTTGGTGATTTTACAATCAGGTTTTTTATATTGCTGAATAGATTGGTGATTCACGTAATTGGAATGTTAAACATGGGTAAATTGGTTTTTTATATTGCATAATAGATTATTGTTTCACGTAATTGGAATGTTAAAAATGGGTAATTTGGTTTTTGTTATTTTTTTTTAAAAATATTACGGCCTGTATTCCTTTCATCCTTCTTGAAGTAAAGCAATTTTTTTTTGTGATAAGTAAATAAAGCAGGTTTTGTAGTGCTTCACATATTTGGTTCTTGGTTCACGTACATTTGGTTTTTTGGATTGTTGTCCTTGTCCGTCGATGTTTTTTTCCTTCTTTTCTGCGTGTGATATTTGTAAGATTTCAAACATTATCTAGATAAATCGTCTAAAAATAATATAATTTTAGGTAACAAACTTGAGTTGCACCGATGGAAGCAACAGAGTATCCGAATACTGAAGCAGTTGGAGTCACAGGTATGGATTTAATAGTATCAGAAGGTAAATTATTCAATTTATTTTAAGGTATATATTTCGTTAAATGTTGTCGGCTGACAACAATTATATTCAATATGTTGCAGATATGTGTGAATTGCAGCCAATAAATGTTGAAACTGTTGATGTTCAACATGGAAGTCTAGTTGCCAAAACTTGGATACCAGAAGTTGAATTGAAACCGTATGTAGGTCAATTGTTTGCTTCATACGATGAAGCTCTCGCATTTTACAAAGAATATGCACACAAGAGTGGGTTTGAAATTCGAAAGGCGACCACAGAACAATCGAAAAAGGGAGATGGGTATTCCCGTAGGTATATATTGTGTAATAGAGAGGGTAAGAAAAAGAAACGTACATTTGATAGTTTGAAAGATCGGAGCAAACAACAACGTAACCGACCAAGTCATTGAGTAGGATGTAAAGCATGCATCAGATTGAAGGTTAATGATTCAAATTTCTGGGAGGTCAAATATTTTGAGGAGAGACACTGTCACGAATTAGTTAAGGAGGAAGATTTTATGTTTTTAAAAAGTAACATGAGGCTTATGTATCGGCAGAAACAAGTTCTACATGAGGTTTCGGATATCAACGTTGGTCCGGTTAGAGGATTCAACGTATTGAAGCAAACACAAGGAGGATTTGACAAAGTAGGGGCTTCTAAGGTAGAATGTAAGAATTTGAAAAGGGATTGGAACGCATTCATTGGTGAGAGTGATGCAGACTTGGTTATTGACAAGCTAAATAAAAAAAAGGAATATCTACCTGACTTTTCTTTTGAATATCGAGTGGACAATGAGGGGAAGTTGAGTGGGTTATTCTGGGCTGATGAAGAAGCAAAGCGTAACTATTTTTCATTTGGAGATGTAGTAGGACTCGATGCTACTTATCGAACAAACAAGTAAGTAATATATTTTATTAGTAAAAAATAATCATGTTTGTCATTACTTGAATTGTGTTAATTTAACCGTTCTAACAAGTATGTTAATTTATAACTTTTTTAAAAAGGTACTTCATGGTTTTTGTGCCATTCACTGGTATCGACAATCACAAGAAGTGTGTTACGTTTGGCGTTGGCTTACTTTCTAGTGAGTCAATAGATTCATATCAGTGGTTGTTAATGGCGTTTAAATCTACTTTCGGTCGGGAACCGACGGTGTTGATGACAGATCAAGATCCAGCAATCAAACAAGCGATTCCATTAGTTTTCTCCCCATCATGTAGACATCGATTGTGTATGTGGCACATATCACAGAAGTTTACCAACAAGGTATAAACATTAGTCGTTTTTTTCAAATAATGGTTGGTTATGAAGCACATTTTTTTACATAATGGTTAGTTATGAAGCACATATTTGTAACGTGAGATCCATTTATATATCAGTTATAGTTGTATATGTGGATCATCATTATTCATGTTACGCTATGATTGTGATGCTTTTGATAAAGTAATAATGATTAGCTGATGCTTTTGCAGAATGGCAATTGATCATGGACGAGTATGATCTAAATAGTAACAAATGGTTTAAAGAAATGTTTGTAATTCGAGATCGATGGATTCCTGCTTATTTCAAAGATTGCCACTTATCAGGTTTAATGAGAACGACATCCAGATCTGAAGGGGTGAATCATTTCTATGGGTTGGTAACAAATACAGATTTGCATCTAGTTGAATTTGTCAGTCATTTCTAAACGGCAATGGAATCCCAACGTTATGTTCAACGTAAAAACGATCATGACTCCCGCTACACGAATCCAGAACTTAAAACTACATTTTTGATTGAAAAGGAGGCATCACAGATATTCACACACACTGTGTTCTTTGAAATCCAGACGGAGATAATCGCATCGATGCTTACATGTTACTCCATTAAAGTAGAAGAAGTAGATGGGAATCATGGGATCAATAAATTCAGCATCAAGGATACTGACACCGATGTTAAACATTTAGGCGACTTCGAGGTTAGTAAATTGTGGCATGTTATATGAAGATATCAATTTTAAATATATGCATATTAATGTTTTTAAATATTGGCAGGTTTTATTTATGAAATCCGATTGCACAATTAGTTGCTCCTGTTTACGGTTCGAACTTACTGGATGCCTATGTAGGCATTGCTTTTATGTATTAAGGATGTCAGGTGTGGAATATTTCCCTAGCAAATATATTTCCAGAAGGTGGACGAAGGATGTAGTACCGAGATCATCAAGGGGATATGAAATGCGTCCGTTTCCTACAAAAGATGGACAGGAGGACTTAAAAACGATGATCCGAGACATATACTTGTCAGTTGACTATTGTGTTGATAAGCTAGTTACAAATTTGGAGAATCTGAATTTGTATAGAGAGAAACAAAGGGAGATGATGAAAGAAGTTGATAATGATACAAGATATTTACAACCCATGACGAACACAAGCTTCATTAAATCGATAATTGGTGTTGAAAAAAGAAAGGAAGTACTAGTTAAAATTCCAGACGGGATAAGGAACAAAGGAAGTGGGCCGATCAAGACAAGGTTGATAGGAGAAAAGGAGAAGGCTATTTTAAAGGCAAAAAAAGGTACAAGAAGATGCGGACAGTGCGGGAAGTATGTTGATCATAACGCCCGTACATGCCAGGAAGAAACAAGTTTATTTTGTGATAAGTAGTTTTTTTGTTAATTTTATTTTTTATTAATTTTGTTTCTTGGTTACTAAAATATTTGGTTTCACAATTAGGCAATATTATTGCAGAATGTTGAGAGTTGATAAAGTGGCATTTATCAGTTTGTAAAAGTTTGGTGAAATTTGAAACGTTTGAAGTGTGTGTTAAGTACGGTTTGTTAATCACTAAACTTAATATAACGTGAATGCTAGAATTCGAAATGGTAGGCTTGATTCAAAAACGGTAGGCTTCTAATGTTATTATAAAAGAATTATTATAGTAAATGGTTTTAATATGAGGGAAGTAATAGTCATAAAAAAAAAGTAGTAAAAGAAAGCGCCATTTTTTGTGAAGAATTGAGTTATTTTTAAAACATAAAAAAAGGATGAATCATCAAGTAGGAAGCATATTCTGTACAGGGGTATAGGTAATTGAATCACTCAAAAATATGTCAAGTAAGAAGCATTATGTCAAGTAATAAGCATATTCACTTTCATGATTCGCTATTTTTTTTGTTTCTCTACTTTAACTAAAAAATGATGTTTCTTGAATCACTAAATAGTTTCCAAAAAATGAAAGTTATACTCATTTAACTTATTTGCTTATTTGCTAAAACATCCGAATCTTCTTTTCCAATTTCCAATCATCTTTTAACTTATTTGCTTTGTTATATCATTTAAATTACAAATAGTTTCCAAAAATGAAAATTATATTCATTTGAAAACATTACTGTCCATTTCTCTTCTTACCCTTCCTACATAATTTCCGATTCCTATTAGATCACATTAGAAAGGAGTAAAATCACAGGATCAATAACAACAAACATATAATATATACACTAAAAACCAAGAATCATGAAGTTAGTAAACCGCATAAAAATTTAATGAAAACGATAAAAAACACAATTTAGATTGCTTAAAAAAACCGAAAAGTCTAAACATCTCGACATAAAAAAAACATGATAGAAAACAAGCATAAAAAGGTCATTCAAACGTTAATAAAATATCTAACAAAACAAACTTATTCTGCTCTCGATATGTAGGAGATGTTCTTCCGTGTTGAAACTTTCCTTGTCCGCATCAGATAGATCTATCGTATGACGCCAACATTTCATATATAGACGGTTTGACAACATTCAAGTCCCATGTCAAAATTTTGGTAACGTACTTTTTTCTCATTTCATCTAACTGATTCTGTTGGTCGTCGTTGTCCTCATATTCAGCCTCGAAACCAATGTCCCATTTATCCAAATCCTCGCCTTTATATGTTTCCATGTGCCTCATAAGGAATACTCCACAATCTATGTTGTTGTACTTTGTCGTCCATTCCATGCACCCGCTCATTGGTTTTGCACGCTTTATACGATTTGCTTTTTTATGATTCAGTTCATCAACGTACAATGTGAACAAAATTTTCTGGAACAAAATATGAAAGGTGATGATTAGAATATAATCTATAGAATTTTATATAAGAACATTATTAAAAATAATAAAAATATCTAGTTTCGTTACCAAATCGTAAGGTATGTTTCCATACTTCACTTCATCCGACTCTTCACTGTTAATGTTGTCTATTATCACGCAATCATGTTTTTTGAAATCAAAAACAATAAGATAGTAATGTTCGATGTCAATCACCGGGAAGAAAACCTGATATGAAAAAATTAAAGTTGTTTAAACCGGGTCATGTAATTAGTGTAAATGTTTAAAAATGTAAAGGGCTTACAAGATCGATATCATTAAAGTTTGTGCATAGCTCATACTTCCGTATGTGTTCATTCATGCGGTCAACAAACCTTTTGTATCGCCTTTGTATACAAATACTCTCATCCAATACAAAGTTGCTCTGCGATTAAAGTACAATTATATATCATGAATTATTGATTTCTTAAAAGAAGCCACCGATCGACTATAAAAGTGAATCATTTATATAAAATATGGATAGTCGAAATATAATTTACCAGAAGCGTGCAAGATAAAAACATCCTTGCTGGTGACTTTTTATTTATGTGTCGTTCCTGATGGTTTAGAATACTGGCCCATATGTCGATTACTGTTGCATGGATTCTGGATCCAGGAATCATGCTCTCGAAAATTCCTCGATATCCTAAATCACCAAACTTTGATTCGAATACGAGATCCCTATGTCAGAGTTAATTTTCATCAATACATATACGAATTGTGTGATTCTTTGATTAATGTTAATGAATATAAAAAACAGTAAATGTACCATTCGTTGTCGAGGCCTGCAAAAACCCAACCTGAAACCCTCTTCTCATTTGATGTAAGAACTTTGTTTGGATTAACGACCCTTCTAAAATACGGAGATCTAAACTTCTCGGTCGGTTGCACATGTCTTTTCGTCCGTCTTTGTGCTACTACAGTAACAGGAACATCATTTCCAGTTTGCTGTTTTGAATTGTTGGAACATGCAGCTAATGCAGCTCTCTCCATAATATCAAAAGCTTCTTCATTAAAAACTTGAGTAAAAGGTGTGCTAAATACGACATCATTATGTGCATCGTCTTCAATTGCTGCTTCATGAAACTCAACGTCTTTAGAGTCGGTTGTAATTTCTCGACCATGCACAGGTGTCGCGACTCCATTGAAAAACGTCCCATTATGAGAAACATCAGAATTTGGAAAATATGGGCATGCTAGATTGAATTCATGATTCCTTTTTGTCACTAACATGAGCAATTCCTCGGAATCTGGAAACTTCTTTATACCTCGCATCAATCTGGAAACTTCTTTATACCTCGCATCAACCATGTATCTATAGCTGTCATTGTGTTGTGATATGCGTTGAAATTGAAGTTGATTTCGCGCATAATTTCCTGAAACAACATTCATTTATCACAATTATTTAGCCCAAAATTTTTTTTTTATGCGGAATGGAATAAGTTTGAGAAACTTGAATCGCTAAAATAAAAACAGTTACAGGATCATGGATAATGAAGCAGATCAATGAAAAAAAGATTAAAATGTGTTAAACATGAATCAGTAATATTACTTAGCCATGAATAAGAGTAATCATAACATATTAAATTTAGCATAAAAAGGCATGAACTACATTGTTTATTTACCTCCACGTTGTAGTCCTCATATTTTTCCGGTATCTCATGAGCTACCTCATTAGTATCACGACCAGGAGATACACAATCTCTTTAGGGTGCAGCAACATTGTCATCCTCTTCATGCTCTGTTTCATCCTCTTCTTGATCAATGTGATTCATGTTCGTGTGTTGTGAAGAAACTACATTTCCGAAACCTCCTGTAGACAGCTCTTCCAATTCCCTCTCTTTTAACATGGCTGATGTCCAATGAATCAATCCACCCCTTGAACTTTTACTTTTGGCATTCTCAACGTTTGTAACATGAATGTAAAACAGCTACAAAAAAATGTTATGAAAGTTAATTTATATATATATATATATATATATATATATATATATATATATATATATATATATATAAATATATAATCATGTTTTAATATACTTTGGGAAATGTCTATACCAAAAGAAATACAATTGGGCCTCCATAATTGCACTTTTCGTTGAATCTTTTCCATATCATTCGGCTAGATTTCAGACATGATACAACGAATCCGCACCAGTCTAGTTGCTTTATATCCACGTCACCCCTAATATTTTCCAAGAAACCTTGATTGATTGTCCCCATCGTTGGACATCCAATCATAACCGATACAAAAAGTACAAGAAAATTCATTACAAACAACGGGCCACCTGTCGTGTCCTTTTTAATCATGTCTAAAACATGTGATAGTCGTATTCTCTTCATTGATTTTGGGAATTGTGCTTTCCAATGTTTGACAACATGATTTCTAGAGTTTGCCTTGCGAGGGTTAGACATTTGTATGTCACCCAATGGAATCCCATAGATTTCGTGTACTTTCTCTCTTGTCACTATAAGATTTTGGTCTGCTACACGAATTGAATTGGTAGTTGGGTCATAGTTGTCGACAACCCAGTAACATAGCCTTCGTGGAAGTTTTTTTAATTTCATTGTTATAGCGGATCCAAACCCAATCGATTGTATACATGTTCTTTGTTCCTTGTTTAAACATGTCATTGTTTCGGTTATGTGCGTGGGGGGGAACCTGGTATTCAGTTTCGGTAAGGAATCTTTCACTTTTTTTGAATTTTACCTTCTGGTTACCTTTGTCACAAGCTTTTGTGGTGGGTTTACAAAATCGTCATCATCAGAATACGTGTCTGATGTGATCTTTTTGTTGGTCTTTTCTGAAAAAACATGCGAATGATGAATCAGTAACAAGTAGTAAAAGCACCAAAATCAGTGTTTTCTTGTTGAATCAGTAACAAATGATGAATCAGTAACAAGCTATAAATGATGAATCAGTAACAAGCTATAAATGCAGTAAAAGCACCAAAAGCATGATGAATCAGTAACAAGCAGTAAAAGCACAAAAAGTCTGTGTTTCTTGTTGAATCAGCAACAAATGATGAATCAATATCAAGCTATAAATGCACCAAAGGCACCAAAGGATGAATCAGAAAAAAACAGAAAAGGATGAATCAGAAATCAGTAACAAAAAGGATGAATCAGAAAAAGGATGAATCGGTAAAGGCACATACAAAACATCCCTAGCTACATCAGTAAAAGCAGAAAAAGCACCAAAATCATTGTTTATATCTTGTAACTGAATTTTGGTGCTTTTACTTCATCCTTTTTGGTGCTTGACACTGATTTTGGTGCTTTTACTGATTTTTTCCGATTCATATAAACACTGATGTTGGTGCTTTTACTGATTCAGAAAAAGGATGAAAGTAACAAAGGATGAATCAGGAAAAATAAGTAAAAAGCACCAAAATCAGTGTATTGAAAAAATCAGAAAAAGGGTGCATATATATGTTTCCCTGTTGAAAAAAATGAGCTCCATATAATCTTTTGGTATTTGGTTAAATTTATGGTGGTATGTGCAGAAATTTTATATTATATGAAAATACAAAATATGCTTTAACTTGTAAGTATTGGGTGGTGAATCACTAGTCCATTCAGAAATCAAGCACAAATCAAGCATCTAGGATCATTACGTGAATCAACTTAGAACATTGTAAATCGAAAATACAATTGGAAACTAAAATGGGTGGAATCAAGTACTGTACAAAAAATGGGTGGAATCACAGAAAACCAAATTACCCATTTTAACATTCCATACAAAAATTATGTCAAGCATCTAAAACAATTTAAGCATTTAGTACAACTAAGTGAAGCAGTAACAAGGCATTTCATGAATCATCTAGGATCATTACGTGATTCATCTGACAACATTGTTAATTATGGGTGGAATCAAATGGGTGGAATCACAGAAAACCAAATTACCCATTTTAACATTCCATACAAAAATTATGTCAAGCATCTAAAACAAGTTAAGCATTTAGTACAACTAAGTGAAGCAGTAACAAGGCATTTCATGAATCATCTAGGATCATTACGTGATTCATCTGACAACACTGTTAATTATAAATACAATTGGGAACTAAATTGGGTGGAATAAAATACAGTACAAAAAATGGGTGGAATCAAATGGGTGGAATCACAGAAAACCAAATTACGAAATTACCCATTGTGAAGCAGTAACACGTAATGTCATGAAATAAAACCAGGTATGAACTGAATTTGCAAAAACAAATGTGAGTTTAGTTATTTACTTACCTGTTGCATCTCGAAGGGGTTGTAATTCACTGTGGTATTCCATGACTTCTGAGCAATTCGTGGTTGGAGTTGTCGATGACTGTGGAGATCTTTTTGAACCCTTCGAGCAAAATACCTTCAAATTCGTGGTTTAAATTGATATTCCATGACTTCATACGATGAATATACCCCAATCTCCAATAAAATCCCATTGATTCACCCTTCTCAATATAAAATCGGATGGCTTATTTTTAGGCGTGAAATATGGCTGGGAAAAGATACATCCTTGAGCATGTTGTCTAGCCATTGAAAAATCATAAAATCGGATCAGCTCCTTCACTCTCAATTCGATCTCCATTAAAATCGCATGGATTGATACAGGTAAAATCGCATAGCTCTGAGGGAGATGAAATCGCATAGCTTGAAAGAGATGAAATCGCATATCTTCGCCATATCCGATCTCCATTAAAAATCGCATCAGTACCGTATTGTATCATATCCGATATAGATTAAAGAATTCGCACAGCTTCACACTCAATTTCGTATCTGGTAAAACAGAGGTTAAAATCGCATAGCTGTTTTGGGGGAAAAATCATGGGTGCGTGTAATTAAAGGAGATAGGTTTTGGAGTGATGAGATTTGTAATTTGACGGATTTACCCTCTATGTATCTTAATTGCCTCATTATATGATATATATGTTACAAAAATTTTCTTAAATTACCTTTCGTATTTATAGACATTGAATTGCTGTCATTAGTGGTCAAAATCTCTTCCTACCTTCCTACATAAACTCCTCTTCTTATTAGATCTCATCTCTCTATATATATATATATATATATATATATATATATATATATATATATATATATATATATATATATATATATATATATATATATATATATATATATATATATATATATATATATATATATATATATATATATATATATATATATATATATATATATATATATATATATATATATAAAAGGAGCGTAACTCGTCGGGGCCCCGAGATTAGACGAGGCCCTGGGCGGTCAGGTTGCCCATGCTCCAGGGCCGGCCCTCCCTGGTAGCGAGTACTCGAAAGACTCGGAGTGTACTCGAGGAGTACACAGATTAGATAAATTACATAGAAAATATTTTTATGGAAATTATATATATGTCAAAAATCAAAAGTTGATTGAATTTCATAACAAAACTAGTTGAAATGTCAATAAACATATACAATTTCAAATGTTAAAATTTGATATTCATTGTTCAATATTAAAGTAATCATTTAAACATTAGTTTTTTTTTTCATCAAATGTACATTAAATTGAACAAAATTAAAATTAAACAAGGTGTAATAAATAACTAAATATATGAAATATGCTAAAAAAAATTAATTAACAGGTATAATTATTTATTTTTTCTAAAAAAAACTCAAAATGACCGAGTTGGACCGGTTTGGCCAAGTTGGACCGATTTTTACTGAGTTTGACTCGAGTACCACCAAATTTGACCTTATTAGAACCGAGTTTGAACGATGTCGATCGATTTCCGAGTTGTTTGGCCGAGTTGACCTAACTGCCTTAGTAAGAGGCCGAGTACTCATCCGAGTTAGCCGAGTTTTACAACATTGGGCCTAATTATACCTAACAAGGCCTAAAATTTGTGTAAAAAAGAAGGGAAATCGAAGTGCACGGAGGGAATTCATGTTTCCTAATATTTCCAACTTACTTGTAATATAGGCGCCAAATCTATTTTTTTTCTTTTCTCTCACTTGCATCTTTCCCAACTCATAACACAATAAATCCATATTTCTTAAGCATTTCCAACAAAATATTAAAATATTTACTAACTTAAATTTAAATAAATAAATAAAACTAAAATTCAAATAGCATTTCACTAAAAAACACACTATTACAAGCATAAACTTAAAACCTAAAAACAGTAATTAAAACGAAAGAAGGTATGTAGGCATGCTCAACATGATCAACATGATTTGATTGAAGTTCGTGGTGGGTTCCAGAGTTCTGCAACTTCATAATCATATCTTCGATCATTTATTTCTACCTTGGCAGGGAGATCAGTATGTAGTGAACATATGGCAACACTTTTATCTTTCAATATCATATTGTGTTATATAAGGGACGCATACATTATATCTTTACACCTACATTATCCATCTGCCGTAAAGGTGTATTATATTGACCAATCAGCTTTTTAATACGCCAAAAGCCCGTTCCACATCCTTTCTTGTTGCTTATTGTGTGGAATTGAACTATGTATTTTTTTCAATAATCGGATGCACAAATGATTTCAAAAAAGTTCCCCAATTTGGATATATCCATCCGCAAGATACTACCCATGCTTGTATTCTTCTCCGTTCAAAATAAAATAACATTTTGGTGCTTTTCCAAGAAGTTTGTCGTTGAATAATGGTGATCGAGAGAGGACGTTTAGGTCATTGTTGCCACCAACGATACCAAAAAAATGCATGCGATATCGATAAATTCTGCAATGCTATAACTTCAAGGATCATTGTTGGGTACTTGTGATCACCTCCCATGCATTGCATGGCCTCGCAATGTCATTGGAAAATTCCTCAAATCCCAATATGTGCAATCAATTTTACCTAGCATACCAGGAAATCCATGTCTTGATGCATGTGCATTGTACAAAAGTTGAATGTCTTTGGAAGTTGGTTTGTGTAAAAATTCGTCTCCATACATCTTAATAATACAATAACTGAACTTGTAGAGACTTTCACTTGAAACTCTTTTCGACATATTGAAGTACTCACCCAACGCGTTTGGCGTGTTCGCATACACTATTCGTCGTATTACAGGTGTGCATTTATGCAATCTAGTGTAACCTTTTTGCATCCTAGCATCCCAATTGATAAAAAATATTTTTATATTCCATTAACAGATAAATTATTTTTTACAAATATTAAGATTAATAGATAAATTAAAAAACATTGATTTTCTTTTATTTCGAGAAAATAATTAATAAAAATTATTTTTATATTCCATTAACAACAAAAGAAATAAAAACTAATTAATTTCTTATTTTCAGGTAACTGCAATCATTATCGCTAGATTTTAGGAAATTATAATTTAATTATAATATGTTACGATTTAATTTAAATACAAAATTAATGATTTACCCTTATAAAATGATTGCTCCGGAAGTGTTCTCGTGTTCTTAACCTTTTAAGAGTTCTCAATTGAACCTCTCCATATATATATATACATATATATATATATATATATATATATATATATATATATATATATATATATATATATATATATATATATATATATATATATATATATATATATATATATATGGAAAGGTTCAATTGAGAACTCTTAAAAGGTTAAGAACACGAGATGCGAGTGTTCTCGTGTTCTTAACCTTTTAAGAGTTCTCAATTGAACATCTCCATATATATATATATATATATATATATATATATATATATATATATATATATATATATATATATATATATATACATACACACGTATTTCTAATTTACCATGAGATGCGAGTGTTAGACACTAGGCTAAGAATCATGCACATAGTTTCCAGTTTGACAATCAGACTGAAAGTCTCGTCACAATGGATCCTTGTGATTGGCTTATAACATTAGCCACAAGTTACGCTTTGTAATGGTTGAGGGATCTATCAACATGAAACTTATGTTTGAAAAACCTCATTGATTTCATTACACTAACACCTACGAGATTGGGAACAATAGTCAAATTCCAATTTTTAATAAGTGTAAATGTTCCTAACGCATAGCTCTTATGCGAATCGGGGGTTTGGAGGGATTGAGTTGTAGACAAACTCAACAATGTGGATCGTTCTGCAACTAATAGTGGAACACTTGCTTCTTGAGGCAAAGCCCTTCAGCAATGCATTTACATTACTCCACATTAATTAGATTTTAGATATTCTAGTGGACAAATAGAGGTGTAAGGGAGGCATAATAATCCACATGGGTTTATACGACGATTCATATGGATTGTACAATGGTCCATGTTGACCCTTGCATTAGTCAACTGCTCATCGTGTTGCCGATTGTGATCTTTTTCCATGTTAAACAATTACTGTTTCATTATAATGTATGGTTTATGTTTTTGTTCGTTAGTTATAAGCCAAATTCTTAATAAAAATTAAACAACAATATAAAAATATTACTTTAAAAAATATATTTAAGTCAAACCAAAGGTACTCTCAAAGGGAATATTACTAGTGTCACAATGTAATTCCTAGTTCAATATGAAAAGAAGAAGTGATAATGCTTTATGAGACTTCCGGTCAAGATCTTAATATCTTAGTGTTTATATATATATATATATATATATATATATATATATATATATATATATATATATATATATATATATATATATATATATATATATATATATATATATATATACTAGGTACTCTTAAGGGTCGTGTTGAACACGACCCACGACAGGGTACTTGGTTGTACGGAAAAGATGAATGTTATAATGTGATGAACTTTTAGAAGTACGATGTTATAATAATTTTTTTTGACTTCATATGAAAAAATAGGAAGGACATTGATGTTATAGAATGAAGTGCATCTAGCATGTTGCAATGTAGAAATACTCTCCAACAATTGAGAAAACTCTTCAACAAACTACATATCTAATTGTGCGTAAATTTACTAAAATACCCTCCAATAATTGAAACTCAAAGAAAAGTCGAATGCAAAAAAGTTTGAATCTCTTCAAGTTTGGTTCTCTCTTGCAATTTTTGTCATTCTTTGAGGTTCTTGCAATGTTTTTGGTTCCTATTACAGCAATGTCCTAAGTGACGTTAAAAAAATGATTTGCACCAACATCGGAACCGAAATCGAAGCTACAATAGTGGTGGTGCTCTTTTCCTCCTGAATACCCTTCAAGAAACTTACAAAAACTTGGTTTATTACCAAAAACCAGAGGTGAAAAAAAAATAGTAAGCGGTTGATATAGACATGAGTAATCAAGTTGAAGAAATTTAATACCTGCAATTGCAAAGGACTGGCTACCACCAGTTGTCACCGCCAATTGCTTTTATATTTTAAATGTGTTGATCTGTTTGTCATTTATAAATTACTGCCTCGATTCACAAAAAAGTGAGTGTCTTGACTCTGGTTACAACAGAAAAAAAAACTCCATTTAATTTGCATGTGGTGAGGGCTTATATGAGGCTTCAAATTAATAAATCAAGCATTAGAGTTAAAACTAAGAAAATTAATGAAAAGGAGAAATAGCACAAGTTACAACTTCAATGGGCGTCATCTAAAACTGTAGTGATAACTTAATTCTTTCGCGTACTGTGTTCCTGATCATGATTGAAGAATCAGTTTCTATCTAGACACCCACAAAAATCTTTCAAGTCGAGCAATCTGGAGGCATAAAAATGAAAAGCTTTTAGCAATCAAAAATTAAAAGAAATAATATATGTAAAGAAAATTTTTTACAACTCACTGTAACACCAAAAGGAGTAAGTTATTCATATGGTCATTGCGCTTTCCGATTTTTACCGCTTTTAGTCCGGAATTGAAATATTTTCAATATTGGTCATTATTGCAAGGTTCCATATAGATTTTGCTCTTTATGTCACCCACTACAACAACCCTTTTGTTAAACTTTTATAAATGACCGTTGTACCCTTAAAACCTGAAACTCGAACAACACGCTAACCAAAAAGGAGAAAATTACAAAAATGGTCCTTACGTTTTCTGCATTTTATGATGTTTAGTCTAAAATATT
Source organism: Cichorium intybus (assembly GCA_023525715.1). Lineage (NCBI taxonomy): Eukaryota > Viridiplantae > Streptophyta > Magnoliopsida > Asterales > Asteraceae > Cichorium > Cichorium intybus. Next base: position 38,298,741 of record CM042012.1, on the reverse strand, counting down.
CATCGATTGTGGTCCTTATTGAGATATTTCATCTCAATTTTGGTCTTTGAGGTGTTATAAGCAAGTCCAACACATGGACTAACTGTTGTTATGGTTGGTGTCTTGATAACAATTAAACTAAAAGTGATAATACATTCACCACTCTCAAAAAAGTAGAGCCACAACCATAAATGTAACTTAACTTTCTCTAAGTTATTATTAATGAATCAGTATTTTATTTGTTATATTATATACTTGCATATCGGTAGATGTTCCAATAGTTTAAAAGAATAATACAAGATAGTAATCCACTAACAGGCATTTATATCACCTTCAATTTGTGTATGGAAATTTGTTTTAGCCAATAAACATCAGCTAAAAAAGCTCCAAGCTTCATAATTCTATCGATTTTCATGAACTATCTAAAGATATGTTCTAATGATTAAGGAATTTTCCACAGAGAGAAAGCAAACCTAGTCCATCCCAAGTTTTCACACTTCTTTTCACAAGCACATGTACTCTCAGAGTCTTATCCACTAAATTATGCATAAATAAGATTCAAATTAGCAAAAAAGTAGAAGCGAAATAAAAGAAAATCAAATAAAACCAAGTGATAATCTTTGACCTGGCTATCCAAAACTGGAAGCTGTATGACTAATAGAAGCACAATTGTTATGTCCTGCAATTATCAAAACCCAATGTTAGTCTTTAATTCAAGATTTATCTAACCATGAAAAAGATTTTATAAATCGCAATAAAATATTATTTGTTAATGATTATTACTTATTTTGAATTGTTATTTTTCACACAAATTAACGGATGACACACACAAAAAAACACAGCAATGAATCTTTAACCATCATGCCCTGTTTTTCATTGAAAAGTTACCTGACCTTGTAAGAATACCAAAAACACCAATTTGGAATGAATGACCAATTTCCTCCTGAAGTCATCAAAATGTAAATGTAGATAAAGCCATATTGTGTCCTCTTTTCATACAAAATCGGTAATACTGGAAAAGTGGAATATCATTTTTTTCTTTTTGCAGGATAAAAATTTTACTATAAAAGCATCAATGAAAGACTTAGAGAGGCAGAGAGAAAGAGACAGAGTAGCTGTAATTTACCTTACGATCATGTTAGCAACAGACTTTTGTTAATATATGCTCCTATATCACAACAATATACATCGTGGCTTCCAAGAAATTAGGTTCAAGAGAAATTAAAAAGAGTCAAATTTGACTAAAATAAAATAAAAACTAACGCCGACTTAATAGAATAGATGAAGTGAAACAATATGTACCTAAGATTCACGAAGAGTAAGATCGTGATTGGATCACCGGCAAAATCGCAACTAACAGTGTCGGTCACTAAGAATCATGAGACCAACAAAGTAAAATTCATAATGAGAACTAAACACAATGAAAAAAGACGGTAAAGTATAATTTGCATTTAAAAACCATGTTTTTGTGATGACCTCTCCGTCCATTGCTCTAGACAGATAACAAAGAACAAAATAATCGTGATAAAAAAGGTCTTTTAACAATATTAAAGTGTAGGTTGCCATAGAAGAAGCCTCTTGAATGAAAGAAAATTCGGTCTCTTCTAAAAGCTCGACGATTTGGTCCTCGTGAGAATCATCTTACTCACATCTATCTACTTCTGATTCAACGTAAACACCAGAATCACTTATTTAATTCAGAAGAAGATATACAGGGAGAAGGGAGATATTAAACATCTCAATTAATTTTTGGGAACCAGTATTCGCCCACTACGAACGACCGTCATCACAAACCCTATTTTCAGGAAGAGAGTGGAGCAGAGGGGAGAGAGGTTGCTGGCATCGACCAACATTACTATGAAATTGACCTAATTATTAACGAAATTAAATTAGGAAACACATGGATTTAAACTGAAAAAGGGACGATTGAAGAAGGAAGTACAACACTTACAGCATTCATAAGAATTTGAAAATCCGAATCGGGTATGTGATGACCAAGAACCGTTGTGGAGCCGGGGAGAGATAATAGTGGTGGTGGTGGAAATGAGAAAGAGAAGCAGTGATGGAAAACCGAGGAGAAAAAGAGAGAATCGGAACATCGATGTTATAAATGGCGTGGAGAATTTTAACTGGATGACAATGGAGGTGCTGTGTGGCTCATCTATAGACAACCACCGACCAAACCCCATTTCCAAGTTAGCCACACATGTTCAAGTTCAGATTTCTTTTGCTGATGTGGATGCCGTTTGGATGATTATTTGCTGATGTGGTTCATGCTGAGGTGTCGATTTTTGAAGACCTTTTAATTTGCAATGAAGCCTTCTCAAGTATCCCTGGTTTTTCCACTAAGCTATACATTTTGCTGAATTTTAAAGATACCAGCGATTGTATATATATATATATATATATATATATATATATATATATATATATATATATATATATATATATATATATATATATATATATATATATATATATATATATATATATATATTGCTTTATATATATATATATATGTATATATATATATATATATATATATATATATATATATATTGCTTTATATATATATATATATATGTATATATATATATATATATATATATATATATATATATATATATATATATATATATATATATATATATATATTGCTTTAGATATATCCTATTACGATCGAGATCGTTTTTCGGTTGTAGGATTTTAAAAATCTCATACCCGGTCTCATAACCATTTACCCGGTTCAAAACATATCCCAAAAATTTCGGGTTTGGCTTTTGCCATCGGGTTCGAATATTTTTGCCATCTCTAATGATAATGAGTTTTTATGAAGTAAATGTTAGTAGAAACTTGAATTAGGAAAGGTAATCACTATTTGAATAAGATCAACTATTGAAGATGTTTTAACATCCACAAGTTTTATTTTAGTGTTTATTTGGTTTAATTATACTTTTAAAAGTCAAAAAGTTGTAAGAGCTTATTCAAGCTAACTTTTTTTCCAAATAGCTTGTAATTCATTAGTTTTTAACATGGATTTTTCAACGATTGTAATGAGCAATAAACTTATAAAAAAAAACTATAAAAAGCTTTTAAAAAATAAAATAAATTAAATTATAAATAAATTGATCGAAAATTCTCCTATATATTTTAAAGAGTAAATTACAGTTTGATCCTTGTGGTTGACATCTTTTTTTAGTTTTGGTCCAAGTTTTTTATTTTCACATCGATGGTCCTTATGGTTGCTAAAAGCTTGCACTATTGGTCCTGTTGGTCCTGATCCATGTAAAAAGACCAAACTGTCCTTGCTAATTTCTTTCCCCTTTTTCTTTTAACCTATTATTTATTTAAATAATTTAAAAAATACACCCCACCTCTACCTCGTATCTCTCCCTCCCCTCCCTCTTTCTTTCTCTCTCTCTCTCTCTCTCTCTCTCTCTCTCTCTCTCTCTCTCTCTCTCCACACACACACACTCTTGGGAAGAATCCCTCCGCAAGGGAGAAGAGCTTTTGTTTTTCCTTCTGACAGAACTTAAACTCTCTCTCTCTCCACACACACACTCTTGGGAAGAATCCCTCCGCAAGGGAGAAGAGCTTTTGTTTTTCCTTCTGACAGAACTTAAACTCTCTATGTGATCATGTTTTAAACCCACCGACGAAGATCGAAGAACTCAACCCGGAGAAACGAAACCCGGATCTGCCATTAACTTCATTAGAGAATATGGAAGACCTTGAACTATAATTTGCCATTATCGTCAAGTAAAGATATAGTGGTTACATGGTGAAAATTAACACCACAAATGGAGCTTTCGAGGATTTCCTGTACTTCCTCCTCCTCCCCGTCCTCGTACACTCTATCGGCGTCAACTACGACAACCTCCCACCACCCTCTCAAGTTGATCGGTTCCTGAAATCCCGCACAGTCATCAAATATCTAAATTCAAGAAATACATAATCGCATTCAGTCTAATAGTCGACTTGATCTTCAATTTTGAATCCAAATTTCACAACGAGGCTTAATCACACCTGAAAATCGAGTTGTATGGAAGGTTTATGTGGGGAATTGGAGTTATCAATCGGAGCAACAGCGGACAGGCAACCATTTACCGCTAGCAGAGGTTCGGTAACGGCAGCAACATCGATGGAGGTGCGATGTTTTCGTTGGAGGATGTCGTCGCTACCGCCATGTCATGGAAATTATGACGGACCAATCACCGTGAAATGACGTTTCCCGGCGGCGATGGTAGTCGGATGAACCACGTGTGTGTGTGTTTGAGAGAGAGAGAGAGGAGACGAGGTAGGGGTTGGATGTATTTTTCCTTTTTTATTAACTAATTAAAGAATATCTTAAAAGAAAAAAAAGAAATGAAATTAGAAATGATATTTTAGTCTTTTTACATGGACTAGGGACCAAGGTTTTTAGTGTGGAAATAACAAACTTGGACCAAAACTGAAAAAAGAATAAACTACAAGGACCAAAACTGCAATTCACTCTATTTTAAACTTTTTAAATTAATAAGTTGTTATAACAAGTCCACAAATAATATCTAAACCCCATGCAATGTCACCACCGGATGGATTGTTTTGAGTGGTGGAATACTAAAAATACAAACATTGAAAAAAGAAAAACTTTCCTTCCTGAAAGCAGGGCCGGTCCGTTGATTTTAAGGGCCTGTACGAAGCTAAAAAATTGGCCCTCTAAATATAATATTTTACTTATAGCTAAAATTCTTTAATACTACCATAATTGTTATAAAAATAATCAAAAACAAAAGAATTGTATTACTATAAGTAATCTTATATAGCTACATAAATCGAAAGGCTTTCTTAGCATTCTTGGAAATTTGAAATTGATCAACAGTTGAGAATGCTAGAACTAGAATTTTTATTATTATCTTCGAGGTTCACATATCTTGATTGATACGACAACAAGGATAATGTGAATTGAGAATAATAATTTTAATGGGCTAAATAAAAAAATCAGTAAGCAACTAATTAAATAGGCTTTGGTATGCGTAGTTATTATTATTATTATTTTTTTTGATAACCGAGGAAGTCACCCGACCCGTCCTTTGGACGACCTGACTGACCCAACCTCGGGGCAACATGAACACCCGGCAAACTCATGTGCCAGGCAACCCACCATTTGGGTGTACCGGTGGCTATGCGTAGTTATTATATATTAATGAGCCAGGTAAGGACTCACGCGGCCTAACCACTTGACTAATAAATAAGTTGTGACTTTATTTCTCGAATTTAATATACAACTCTATTCTACAATATGTATAAAAAAATTTCGGGTCCCCAGACGTCACGGCCCTGTGCGGTCGCAAATCCGGCGCTTGCTCAGGGCTGGCCCTGCATGAAAGGACTTTGAATTGTCCCATTTTGCAGAAATATCGCAACCCACCCACCCACAAATTCACACAGATGATAGTCTCCCTAAGCCCACTCGATCTGGTCTCGATGAGCCTTTTGGAGTTAAACAGGGACCATAATATCATCTTCGAATGAAAAAATGACGTGTTCGATATTCTTTTAGACATCATTTGAACAATTCACATAAATCGGAGAAATTTAGCCATTAAAAGAGACGGAGTGTCAGAAGTTGGGGCGAATTCGTCGAGTTATTTGCAAGGTCGTTGAGTCCTCCACCCAGATCATCCGAAGCTGCATAGATATGTTTCGCTGATGCAATTTGTAAGTGAAACATCTGCTCGGTTATGCTACTTACGTTTTCCTATTCGATATAGTTTTAATTGAAACGAAATTACACATCAAGACTTCAAATTTGGGCAATCTCTCCTAAATAACATACCTGCTTCTCTGTTTCTTCCTTTTTGTTGCTTAATGTCCTTTCCTGCTCAGAAGCATAAATATTGATTAAAGTCATACGAAAACCAAAGAATATCGTCGATGGGATTGTGTTTATTCAGGGAATAATATCTCCGGAATGTACAAACGAATTGAAGAAAATGGGAGTGGCCAAGGTGTATCATCTTAACGACCTTACAATTAACCAGTTGAATTAGCCAAAGTATTTACGAGACTTGAAGGTATGTTAGTGTGGTCTTAACGACCTTACAATTAACCAATTCAATTAGCAAGTATGTAGGCCAAAATGTTGTATCTTAGTGTGGTGTTGTAAATTATATATGAAGGTATGTGATGGGCCTCTGAGTTTGTGTATATGAAAAATAAAAGTAGAAGCCAACGTTGGATTTAGTATAAGGCACCTGGGCCCGGGCCCCTGCTAAATTTTGGACACGTAGTGTAATTTTTATTTATTTATTTATTTTTCTAATAGGGTGTAACCCCGCAAAAAAAATTATCTTATTATATTACCTCAGAAAAAAATTACGGTGCCACGGCTATTGGTAAATCCTGCGTCCGCCCCTGGTAGAAGCATATATACAATATACCTGTTGTTGGAGGGTGGCTGCGTACTCCATCATCATCTATCATCATCTGTGTTTGCATCAACCACAATTACTATCAATATACCGAGTTTTTTAGGTCGACCTTTCTGACATTTTTTGTTGCAAAAATGAAACTTTAAAACAACAAAATACACAATGATAAGTCTTTGGAACATATAAACAGAAATTATTGAAAACTAAAATAGAGCAACAGTCTAGGATAATGAATTAAACAAATAAGGAACAGATGAATCGCCTTTCTGGATCGTGTTTGCACGAGAGCAGCATGAAGTTCTTCTTCTAGTTGTGTCATGTGAGTCACAGCCACAGAGAGCTCTTCAGTATTGGTTTCTTCAATAAGCCTGTCCAAAGATTTGGTTGACCATTATTGGTTGACTTGGTTTCACGTGTGTGTGTGTGTGTGTATACAGACTAAATTAAGAAGTAGTTGTGGGTTTGTTTACCTGTCAATCTTCTGTAGAAGCTCTTTACATGTTAGGAATTTTGATGTCTTAATGATTATTGAATCTTTGTCATCGCCTTTGGTGGCGATGCCTTCTCCTTCAAGATAGCTTTTCTCATACCGATATAAAATATTATTCATACCGGAAAACATGTTAGCGATATCATCATGCAACAATTTTAGAAATCTTGGAACAATGAGCTCATGAGTATTATATAAACCGAAAATGCCAAAGAACAGGAAAAAACTAGATCAGTTGCCGAGGCCTGTGTTTGACACAACTTCCTTTAAAAAAATCCGCCCGGTATGAAACAACAATGTGAAGCAACGAAAAGGAAAATATTTGCACAAAAATAGAAATCTTGGAACAGTTAGCTCATGAGTATTATATAAACCGAAAATACCAAAGAACAGGAAAAAACGAGATCGGTTGCTGAGGCCTGTGTCAAACACAGCTTCCTTAAAACAAATTCGTCCGGTATGAACCAACAGTGTGAAGCAACGAAAAGGAACACATTTGCACAAAAATAGAAATCTTGGAACAGTTAGCTCATGAGTATTATATAAACTGGAAATGCCAAAGAACGGGAAAAAACGAGATCAGTTGTCGAGGCCTGTGTTTGACACAACTTCCTTAAAACAAATTCGCCCGATATAAAACAACAGCGTGAAGCAACGAAAAGGAAAATATTTGTACAAAAATAGAAATCTTGGAACAGTCAGCTCATGAGTATTATATAAACCGAAAATGTCAAAAACAGGAATAAACGAGATCAGTTGCTGAGGCTTGTGTTTGACACAGCTTAAGTAAAACAAACTCGCCCGGTATGAGACAACAACGTGAAGCAACGAAAAGGAAAATATTGCACAAAAATGTCCTTGATCATACCCGCAGGACACGTGCATACAAGTTCAGTGAACCAAACCCAATTTGGTCCGCATTTGAACCTCCTACGCATGTAAGACAAAGCCTATGTGATTTAAGTCTTACAAAGCACGAAAGTCTTTAGGCTTATAAACTCACTTCCTTTTCATTCCCCCCACCAATGTGGGATTAGTTAAAACTCATTAACTCATTTTTCAACTTCTTCCAACTACCTCACTTTGAGATACAATTTATCATTCATCTTAAATTCATTTTAGACATATGAACTACCAAAACGAATGTATTGTTTTATGAAATTGTAATTTGTGTTCAAAAATGAGGAAAAACCCATTTTATGAAATTAATTAAATTAATTTTTCAACATTTGATGCATTAGCATATATTTTGATGGTCATAATGACATCAAAATCGAATTTAGGTGTTCTATGGTAAACAAATGGATGTCAAGTTGACGCATTCTAATTTAGTTAATTTTCATATGCTAAAAGGACGTCGTCTGTCAATATATATGAGAATTAAGATGAGACGTTTCTTAGGAATATGGAAAGTAGGGCGTGGAGTATATCGTAATTGGGTGATCTTAATTATCAAAGCATTCTTCCACAATATTAGAAGCAATGAAGCATCCTAGATAATGATATAACGACATGATGAATTTGCAAACACGAATGAGGTTTTTCTTTTGGAAAAAGTATATATTATACTAACATATGATTCTTCTAATATATGGTATGAATAAAGATCATCTTTTTAGGGGTGAAATAAAAATGTTTGATATAGATTTTTAATTGGGTGATTATTTTACCCCTCGGCTATTTGATGATAAATAAAAATATATTTGATATAAATATTGATATAGATTTTTAACTGCGCACTATGTATAAGAACGACGTTTTGCTGCCGCGCGTTGCGGCAGAAGTTAAAACAAAAAAATTGTGCGTGCGTATGTGTGAAAGTACATAGCTATTTCTTGCATTTTTTTTCCAATTGGGGGCTATACGTGAGAGGTATCATTTTTCACAGCTTGTCCCTATTTAAGTGTTTGTGTGTGTATGTAAATGTTTAAGTGTTTGTGTGTGTGTGTGTTTGTGAACGTATATGGCTATTTCTTGCAGTTTTCCGATCAGGGGCTAAATGCGAGAAATAGCAGCATGCTTTCATGTTAAGCCATATCCAACATTAAAAATATCCATGTCAACCCATCCATACAGAAAAAGGGAGGCATATAATTTTAAGTTACAATGATTAGACGATTAGTATTTGTAACGCAAATACAAAAATATTCTTAAACAAATTGATGTGTTGTGTTTCCAATTTGCAAACTGCTATTAGAACATCAAACACAATTTCAAAAACCAAAGTCTAAGTGAATTTCAATGCAAACATACATACAATAGGTAACAAAGTTATAACCTTTATCAGTGCATCTACAGGGAAGTAGCATTTGTAAATTTACCAAGACAAACATCATTATTTATTATCCATGGACTTAAAAGGAAAAAAACAGAGGCGTGTGTCTTTTTTTTCTGTGTCCTAATTCCAAGAAACATAACTTTATAATGAATTATAATAATTTATTACTCAATAATCAAGAACCTACTGTGACATACATAAAAATGAGAAATTGACTTGTGTGGATGGTCGATGCATTGTTATTTCCCTCAAAATATTCATCTTTTGCTACCACTTGATTCAACTCATCCATGACCAAATCCTTTCCAAAGTTCTCTTCTTGTGACGATGCATCTTGCTAAACATAACCTCAATAGCAAATAAAAAAGATTAACGCTTCTTCATTCTTTTCTTGAAGATAGTCATCCCAAGCACACTCATTTAGGTACAAACTTTTTGCCACCAGTAGGCAAGAGAAATTGAAGTAGTTTTTGAATCCTTTAGACATCACCCATAAATCTTCACCTTTACATGTTTCAACTGCCCCTTGACTTTTCCACCAAGGTCAATTTCCCAAAGTAGAGATAAATCGCATCGGTATAATTACAACATCATTATCTAATAAAACCACCTTCTCAAGATTCGGGAAAAGCTGAATGATAATGATAAGAAAAACCATCAAAATCTAAACTTTCATATACATATAAAATTTTTAGAGTATATTACAAAAAGGGTCTCTATGCTTTCTGATTTTTACCTAATTTTCAAATGTTTATCAATTTTGGCCTTTATTTCAAGGTTCAGCATCGATATTGGCCCCTGGAACCTTGAAATAAGGATCAAGACCGAAAAAGGTTTCAAATTTGGACTTCTTGGAAATATATGCAAACATGAGTTTAGGGCTTCTATCTTGCAATTTTGAGGCAAATGATCTTGGAGTAATAGTATCACCAAGATTAGCACCTGATATAGGGTAGTAAGTTTGAATTCCATTATGATTTCCAACTGCTTCAAGAACAGGAACATTGTCTTGGGTCAACCAACCAAACTGATCAACACCTTTGACTTCAATAATGGCAGGGGAGATTGTATTTAAGGCAAACCATGAGTGCATGCCTGCATATGTTTTCATGTCAGTGATATGACTATGGAAAGCAATCTTTTAGGTGTTGAATATGACTGGACTGCAGAAGTTACTACAACTACAGCTGCCAAGATGTTCTTAGTTGTTCAGATTAACTTGTTTAATTCCTTAATATATTGATCTTTTGATTATTTAGAATGAACAATCGCTAAACATGACAGAAACCAGGGTATCACAACATTTAGTAGAGCAATCAATAGCAACCCTATGAATAAGCGGAATAAAAGCAGATGATCGATGAGAGCCAACAAAATATACCTATCCGGTGATTTTATCCCTCAATGTAATGCTTGAAGAGCCTGAAATATTAAAAAAGGAATAAAAATTAGCATACAAAAATACCAATAGCAATAGAATTAGGGCTGAGATCAATCGCGGACGTACTTGTACAAAATCCAACTTTCTATTAGAAAATTTGCATTAAACTAAGTTTTCTTAGATACAAATCTCTTACCCCTCCAGTGGGTTCTGTCAATGAAATGCTGAGTGGGCATATGTGAACGACCATAATCAATACTCAATAGTAGGCTACACAAATGCAGTGGTCTGACCCACAGCAGCGGTGGAAAAAAGGCTTGGCGGAGGTAGTCACACTGAAACCCTAAACCTCCGCAGATAGAAAAAAGAGGGATAAAATTGAGGGTGTGATTTTTGGAGGTGCGATTTTGTTGAGTATAGAGTGCGATTCAGTCGACATAGTCGACAAACATCTATTCGATCATCACAAAAATTGGCCCTGCACTATCGAGCTTGTTGAAGATGCTTAGGGTCGACTCTGTGCAACGGGCGTTGCTAGGTATGGTGGTGTGAGGGTTGAGGTCCGACAACGATGAGGACCTAGATGGGGATGTACCTAGGTTAGAGAGAAAGGGATAGGGAGAGATGGAGCATGAATTGGAATTGAGAGCTTCCGTATTGTGTTGTCAGTTGTGTGTGTGCTTTTGATTAAAAAAAGACCATAAGGGTGGGGGGAGTACATCCCTCCCATCCTACTAAACTCACGCGTCATGTCAGCTTTTCTCTCAACTTTCACTTCCATTTTCCCCATCTTTAACCAATCTTTCACTCATGGAACCAGTACCCACTGAACCCACAATGCCACATCATATATTTGATATTTAAATTCATTTATTAATTTAATAAATGATTTTTAATATTTAATTTAATATTATAAATAATGATAATATGCAATTAATAAAACAAAAATCACAAATAACATAAAATTAAAAAACCACACCATTACATAAATTAAAAAGAAAATTAAAACCTAAATAACGGAAATGAAATCCTAAATACGGAATAATAAAACCTAAATAACGGAAATGAAATACTAAAAACGTTAAAACACCTAGTGATCCAAAGTAGCTATGTATGTATGCTCGATGTCGTCTACAAGATCCGCAAGAAGTTTTTGGTGAATTCCTTGATTGCATATTTCGAGAATCAAGTCAGGGCTAACTTCTTGTTCGTTTGGGGAATCTGGAACATGTACTGGACATATAGTCCTACCTTCATCCTGGATGATCATGTTGTGTAAAATTAGGCAAGCGTACATGATATTTTTACATCGATCGACATCGACGGACCGTGCAGGTTGTCTGTTATCTTTACATCGATCGACATCGATCGAATCGGGGGTGCTACCGCCCCCAATTGGCGGATCGCTGATGTGCATTTCTGCAATCCAGTGAACCCTTTAACTCCACCGGCATTATAAGTTGTCTGGAAAATTGGATAATTCATTTCCAAGTCTTGAGCAATCCGCACAAACAGTCGTCTACTCATTCGGAACCTATTTCTGAAATTAACATCCCCAAACTTTGAATTGGGGACAAAGTAATCTGCCATAAGCTGCTGCTCAGCAGTTTCTCGATCTCTGTGGAGAAAAGTTCTATGACGAGGAACGCTAGAACTTGCAGTATTTTGGAACATGAAATGTGCAGCTTCAGTAATAACCGCGATCGTATTCACATCGGTATCGTCATCAGACGATGACGATACCAACGGCATAGGTTCATCCAGTAGTTTGCTGTGAACATACGAACCGGAAGAACTGGAAGAATCAGAAGAATCAGAAGAACTCATTTCAATTTAAAATAAATTTGAAATGAGGGTTTTTTTGGAAAGGGGAAAATAGTGTTAATGTTGAGAGGAAGATAGAAGGGTAAAGGTGTGAGTTTTGAAGGAGTGAAGATGTGGTATTTATAGAGTTGAGGAAGGATAATATTTGGAAGATTAAAAAAAATTTAAATAAAATGTGGGATCATCGGCTTCACCAACCCAAGCCTCACCCTTCCACACCCGAACCCGCTCAACCCGAAGGAGAAGGGGCAGCGGTACCGGAGGTACCGGCGGTACCGCACCCAGCCCGCTCCAATCTATCGCGAACCCGATGACCACTCCGTCCACCCTAATACTGTAGTATCGAGGTGACCTTAAGAACAGTATACCAAACATTTATATCTATATTTAAATTGCGTGATTTTGTGGCTTTCGTGTAACGTTTTTTTGGCATGGTGTTTTTTTTTTGTCACGCGGATCTTATGTGGATCCAATTTGGATCCATTTTTTCATTTGTTAACCACCGCCTCCACCCTCTTCTCTCCGGTCTCGATTTCTCAACTGGGATTCGTTTCCAGAACAATCCTTTCTCCCACCGCTTCACCTTCATCCTCTCCACCTTCATCCTCTCCGACTCCTCTTATTTCTTGATAGGGATGTTGCTCCAATCTGACCTAGCCGGCGAGCTTGAAGAATTGTTGTTGATAATGAGGTTCGATTCTGGTTTTATTCTGTGATGTTGATCGATTAGTGATTTCCAAGAATCCAAAGTTGGAATACTCATACGATAACATCGTTTTGCTTTCGTATTTATGATTACTTTGTATACCAGAGGCATCTGTGCATTGCTTTTGAATTGCTCGATTCGAATTTGTAAGTCTTTTTTATTTTGTTCTATACATCATCTTTAATTGGCTATTTGTTAATCTTATATTTTTGTATCAGATATGAGCTTATAAAGCTAAATCACTTTCGGGGATTATCATTAAGCATTGTGCAGTTGTTTTCAAAGCAGGTTTGAAGTTTCTTTAGATGCCTGTAGTTTATATTTTATAATTTCTCATGTATATGTTTTCTTTTTCCAATAATTGATCACTTTTGTACTAGATTTTATATGGATTAGCTCTTATGAAAGATGCTGCCATTATCCACTGTGATTTAAAACCCGAAAACATCCTTTTATGCACGAGGTGAGCTGTTTTTCTTTGAATAATTAATCATCTTTGTACTAGATTCTTTATGGATTTAGCTCATTGATGTGTATTGTTTGTTACCAGTGTGAAACCAGCAGCGATTAAAATTATTGACTTTGGATCAGCATGTATGGAAGATCACACTGTTTACTCTTATATCCAGGTTTTTATCTCAGACATTTTTATATGGTTCAAATATTGAGAGATTGATGAATATGTACCTTTTTGTTTTTGCAGAGTCGATACTATAGATCACCTGAAGTTCTTCTAGGATACCAGTATACAACTGCCATTGACATGTGTGTTGGATTAGGTATCTAAGCCATGACTAATAATTAGTATTTATCTAATTAATAGTAGCATAGTCCATTTGGGTTGCCCTTATAGTTGGAGGATTGGTAGAAAGTCCGGTAGAGAGAAAGGTTGATTTATTATGTGATTAATAAATCAATAGAAATTAAATAAATAGTTTATTAATATATTTAAATGATAATATATTAATTAGAAACTATAATAATTAATTAGAAATTTTTCTGGAATTAATTGGAATTAATTTGGTGGTTAAATTAATTAATTAAAGGTGTAGGGACTAAAACTGTAATTATTCAATAGTTGAGTAAGTGACAGTTTTAAGTGAGTGTGTGGTTGGTGAAATTTATATATATATATATATATATATATATATATATATATATATATATATATATATATATATATATATATATATATATATATATATAATTTTCGAGATATATATATTTACAGATAAATATGGTTTGAATGATTAAAATAATAGTTTTATCTTAATTCGAATTCAAAAAGGTTTATCCGTAGCAATTATCTGATCACCACATGGAGCCTATAAATAGGGAGGCTCTCTAACCCTAATACCTGCGATTTTGACTCTCTCTCCCCAAGGAATTTTCGGCCAAGACTACCAGCTAGAGTGTGACTGCATTTGAGTTGCTTCCAAGTTACAATAAAGGTTGGTTTTTTCTTAATCTTTCCTTTAGTTTAATTCTTTCTGGCCTTTTAGGAATTGTTATATGTTTAACTAGAAGAAAAACTTAGATCTATATAGGTTGCATGTGAACTTAGGAATTTTAGTTCATAGTTGCAGAAAACCTTTCAGTGGTATCAGAGACAGGTTGTTTTTCTTGTTAAATTGCTATAACTGCTTTCCTGAAAATTAGGGTTTAATTGTTTCTAAACCCTAATGTGGCCTTTTTCGAAAATTAGGGTTTGTTTCTGAAAACCCTGGCCGGCCCCTCCTGCTTGGCGGTTTTTTATGATTAGGGTTTAGAAGGCTTTCTATTTTTGGTAACTTTAATTGTTTAAATAGATAAAACATTAAACCAATTATCTTAAAAATCGAAAATTAGGGGATAAGGATAGGTTTAAATTAATTTGACTATTTTGTGATACCTATCTTAGAATTAGTTAATTTAATTAATTGTTTAATTAAAAGATAATTAAAAGAATTTTATTTAATTTCGATTTAATTGTTTTAAATTGCGAAAATTAATAGATAAAATCTAGAAATATTTTAAAAGGTTTAAAATATCAAATTTAATTAATTGTTTAATTAAAAGATAATTAATAGGATTTAGTTAATTTCAATTTAATTGTTTTAAATTGCGAAAATTAATAGATAAAATCTAGAAATATTTTAAAAGGTTTAAAATATCAAATTTAATTAATTTAATTAATTGGTTAATTAAAAGATAATTAAATCGGCTTTAAATGGTTTAATTTAATTTTAAATTTAATAGCTTAAATCGACAATAAATTAAAAGATAAACCAGAAACAATTTTTTAAAAGGTTTAAGAAATTACATCTTATATATATTATAATTATGAAGTTTTCATTATATGTATAAGATTAAAATGGTTAGTCAAATCATTAATAGGCTTCATTCACGAAGCTGATCTATAAAGTGGGTATAAGGAGACTGCCTATAAAATGGCGGTCTAATGGGTGAACACTCTCGCCCACCGCTCGCCTGATCAGTGGAGGGTCGTTAGCCGAACAGGTTTGATAGGACCGCCTAATAATCTCTAAAAGTATAATGATTCAAAGTACTAGAACATTTAATAAAATCCCAATCTAGCTACTTTAGGAAAAATGTGATTTGGTGCTAATCCATGAAATTACACATTGCACTTTATGAAACATTGGTGGAACGTGTATGGTTTACCGGCACGCCAATTGGGATTCATAAAGAGTTGCAATGGGTTTGTCGGGTGTTGTCATTGTTGATGGAGCGTGTGTGGTTTACCGGCACATCAATTAGAGATGACAACTGAACCCGAGAGTACCAATCTAATTTGCATGGTTATTCACATCCAGTTTGTGATCCTCGGCATCCCAGTCACAAACAGTGGAGCACATCCGAGATTAAACGTGCCATTGAAAAGTTTAATGAATCTAAATAGATCTAGGAATTTCATAAGATGAAATTGATAAGTGTTTATCTACCTTAATGACCATTATGTTGTGATTACGGCATCCCTCTTCACACCATAGTTGGGGTATTTTGGATCCTAGCCTTATTAAATAACATATTGGGTAATTATTTAAAAAGGATCAATTAAACTAATAAATTCTATTTTCTTTTATAGATGTCAAGTGTCAATTCTCCTCCTTCACCCATTTCTGAAAGCATCAGAATGCACCTGCTAAATATGGAAAGGCTGACTGGCCTCAACTGTAAAGAATGGCTTCGCAATTGGAGACTGGCTCTCGGCATTGCTGGCAAGCTACATCTCACTGAGTATCCGATCTCAGTTCCACCGGAATAAGTCATCATAAAAGGTTCTTATGATGAATCCGAAGAGATTCGTGACCTCATGCTATCAACCATTGACCCCGAGTTCCGCAAGGATTTTGAATCCTTGGGGCCATATGAGTTAATGCAACTGGTTGAGGAAAAGTTCCAGAAACCAGTTGAAGAGGAACGAACCAGGATCTTCAAAAGACTTGCAGAGTGCAAGCTGAAAGCAGGAAGTAGCGTCAATTCGCATGTTCTTCAGATTGAAGCATACATAGGCGAATTGTATAAACTTGGTTATTCCATGAGTCAGGAAGAGAGTGTTAACATCCTGCTCGCTTCGCTGACAAATGAGTACGATCTGTTCATTCAGACGTATAGAAAGGAAGACCAGAAAAAGACCCTCATGGAAATGCGTCCAATGTTGACTTTATACGAGTCACTCTTGGACAGGCATAGCTCTAATGGCTCAACTACTTCTGGATTAAGTCCAGTGAAGAGACGTAACAAGAAACGATCACGATCGACTAGACATGTCTCAAACTGGGAATCCGCTAAATCGGATACAGTCACGGAAAGATTGGAAGACGCTCCAACTCTTTTGAAAGCTCAGGTATATCTAAAACCCTCAAAACTCCTGTTCTAAGATTTCTTGATACATAATGTGACAGTCGCATTTTGGTTTGTATGCAGGGAATCAAGAAGGCACGGGACTCTGGCGCATAGGAGCACATTTGGATTGGATCTCCAGCTTGTGCAGTTTTGAAGTTTAGATAGATATTAAAATATTGTTATTAGTCTTTAGATGCATTTTTTACATTGTCCATTACATTGTTCAAGGATTTTGTTTTAATAAAAAATTGTCATTTTTCTTTTAACACATGTTGTCTAAAATTCTCCTTGAAATGTTATATGAATGTGTTGAATGTATGTTTAGTGATAACTTGAATGACGATCCAAAATGTTTTGAATTCAAGAATTGTGTCATTATGATTGTTAATACAAATGTTATGAGAATCAATTCAACCAAAGGTCTAGTTGGACAGGACTTTGGAATCATTTGACTTAAAATCACTTGATGAATTGAGTTCTTAATGTGTCAAGAAATGAATCACCCAAAGATCCAGAGGATAGGATTTTGGAATCAGTTGACTTAGAGTCAACTGAAGATTGCAAGTCTTGAACAAAAGTTAACAAAGTCATTAGTCTACATAGATATGTAAAAGACATTGAGATTAAGAGCACCGGACACACCTGTTGCGGTGTGTTGCTCGAATCTTGAGATAGAACACAATTGTTTGTACTTCACAATATCCATCATTCAGTATGATGAATATGACATTGCTTATCGGGATAAGCAATTGAATTGAAACCTTGAACAGTTCAAGGACTTCAAAGGAAGTACAAGCTCCACAGAACCTGAGCGATAACATAAACTGAGAAAAGGGTTTCACAGTTCATTCTCTTCCAAGAGCATTAATGGTTATAATGTGTCTTAGGGAAGATAATGGAGCAGCGGTCGAAACAGTTCGATCCTCGATGTATGAGATACATTGCCAATTAGTTTCCAATAAGATATATACTATACCAGTCAGTCCATATAAACCATATTCCGACCACATCCTAGACTAAGTAGGTCTTGCAGACACTGTCTGAAATGTAAAGCTGGGATTATCCCACTCATACATAGAAAGTCCAGGGTCTTGTAGCATTCATCCGAAGCTCATGACTAGCCTGAACATGATCAACATTGTCGTTTCATTGGCTATCCCGCTGTAACTCTAAAAGAATAGCTCTTTTAGAAAGAACTCATGTTCTAAGGAAACAGTGGGAGTTGGGACAGTCCTGAATGAGTTCAGGATTGGCCAAGTGAAAGGACCTTTAGTCATCACTAGGCTTGGAGCAGAGATCAGATTTCTGTTCCACAATTGACATAATCTTCTCTTAACCAGTAGTATTGATCACCATCATAAGTAGTTATGATTGGGGTGACACACCAATTGGTGGTAAAACACTATAGTTGGTACGGATTTACAATCCGATTACTTGGAAGCATTGGTGAGCCAGGTTGCTGCCAAACAAGAGAAGCTCAGGGCGAGACACGGTCTATGTGAAAATTTGATTGATTTTACACCTGGTCTAAAAACCAGTGGGAGTAACTGAATCATCAAAAGAAAGCAACATGGACAGATACATACCTTCAGAACATCTGGTTGAGTGAGACGATACTCAGAGTCAAGTAATTGATTCTGGGAGAAGTAATCTCAATAGAGGATGGAATCCGAAAGGATACTGTACGGTACATTGTGAATCGTTAGTGGAGCGTGTGTGGATCACCGGCACACTAATAGGGACTCACAAAGAGTGTCCCAGTACCACGGTAAATAGGCCCGGGATTTCCCTACGGGCATCTCGCAAGAAAGGATATTCAGATTCTCAAAAATATGCCAAAGGATTGGATTTTGAGAAGGGGCTGAAAGTTTTCCTTGAAAAATGTCAGAAAGGTTTGGATTCTCGAAATGTACCATAAGTCCTGGATTTTGTGAATAGTCTATAACCATGTCAAAGCCAGTGGGAGTCGCCGTTATCCACTATCTCCATACATGGGATACATACTGTTTCTAGGAAACGTCTCTTTTCATTACAAAGTGTAATGACTTGGTGTTAAGAGACGGATCGTTATGAAAGCCTTAATAGAAATACGGCATACTCAGGTGGTTTCAAATGTCTATGAGATAGATCCAGACTCTGCCAAAATGATCTTGATGAGATTCAAGATGCATAGACACAGGAAAATGTTTTTCTTATCATTGCAAAGTGTGATAACTTGGCATGAAAGAAATTAAGAAGGTGCAACATACTCACGTAATTCACAATCATCTATTGGATAGATGAAATCGCCAGCCTAGACCTAGCCATTGTAAGCATGATCTTGATAAGATTCAAGATGCATGAGAAGAGTCTCCGAAAGGAAATAGTTTTTCGAAAGTCATGACACAAGGATTATAAATAATCTTTGGATTCCGAAAGGGTTTGGAATAAGACCGGATCGGGTTCCACAAGTTCTTGGATCGATCAAAGTGTCATGAACATATCCTGATGACTTGATGCTTAAGGCATAGTAAGTTGGATTCAGGACATTATCTAGCTAGGAATATTGGATGGATTGTTTGAACTCAAGTGAGAATTCACTAGGAAATGATGGGGGCGATAGTGTTAATTTGAAAGATTTTCAAATTGGTAACATCAGGACATAATGTTAGAGGACATGATGGCGAAAAGATCTCGATGGTATTCTGATGGAGCGCGTGAGGTTCACCGGCACATCATAGCACCTCGAGATAGTCTTAGGGTGCAGTCAAGTAGACTAAAGACCCCATAACCATAGGAAGTCACAGTATACATTACCAGAATGGAGTTAGGAGAGAAATTGACAGGATAACATATTGAGATGTTATCGGATGAGCATCTGATTGCATCATCTGCAATAAAGTGTACAAGTATAAGATACTTTGGATACATAGAAAGAGTGTAAGGTTCATAAAGACATAGATGTAAAATTAGAATTGAAAGTTTAAAAGAAATCATGAAACTGATAATAGTTTATGACAAGGTCCGAACTGGTGATTACCTTGTGGAGACTCGGTAATAAGCAAGAGTAGCTGCCAGTCAGATCTTTATGTTTCGCTTTCGCATGTTTTACTTCCCGAATAATTTAATTATTCAGAAAGGTCCACAGTCGCTCATACTTTGGGGAGTAAGTACTGAATCAAGACTGTCATGAATTGATTTGTAGACTGTCTAAGGAGTTAGACATAACAATAGGATTGCTACAACATTCATGAGTACTTAGAAATGGAGATTTGAGTATTGGATAAACCCACGCTCAATAGATTGCTTCATGGATTATATCACAAGAAATGTTGAGACGATAATATCCTATGATCTTGAAGTGGAGAGATATGAGTTATAATTTACAAGGCAGTTGTTCATTGATAATACGAAAACGCATCGGTAACTCGATGTTATAAAACGTGTTGTTGTGAATGATTTGACTGGTAAAAGATATAAGCATATGAGTCGAAGCTTATTCGTTCCTTGACCCTGATAGGAAACAGATATCTGTAGGCCTCTCGATGATCTTGAAGTTGACTGAAGTGCTGGCCAGCATGGACTAAATTGATGTGTTCAATTAGAAGTCCAAAGTCATAAGCAGAATCGAAAATCGGGAAACAGAGTATCGGACAGAGATTGATCTCAATCCATGTCTCATGTCTGAAAATATCTTGTTGGACGAAGGATCATATGATCACTTATCTTTGGACAGAACTGACTAGGTCAGAGTTCGGCAGCGGTTTCTAGGAAGCTACAGTTGCTAGTTAATTAGAGATTAAATCAGTAATTTTAGTCATAGACTTATCCAAGTGGGAGACTGTTGGATTAGGTGTCTAAGCCATGACTAATAATTAGTATTTATCTAATTAATAGTAGCATAGTCTATTTGGGTTGCCCTCATAGTTGGAGGATTGGTAGAAAGTCCGGTAGAGAGAAAGGTTGATTTATTATGTGATTAATACATCAATAGAAATTAAATAAATAGTTTATTAATATATTTAAGTGATAATATATTAATTAGAAACTATAATAATTAAATAGAAATTTTTCTGGAATTAATTGGATTTAATTTGGTGGTTAAATTAATTAATTAAAGGTGCAGGGACTAAAACTGTAATTATTCAATAGTTGAGTAAGTGACAGTTTTAAGTGAGTGTGTGGTTGGCGAAATTTATATATATATATATATATATATATATATATATATATATATATATATATATATAATTTTCGAGATATATATATATATATATATATATATATATATATATATATATATATATATATATATATATATATTTACAGATAAATATGGTTTGAATGATTAAAATAATAGTTTTATCTTAATTCGAATTCAAAAAGGTTTATCCGTAGCAATTATCTGATCACCACATGGAGCCTATAAATAGGGAGGCTCTCTAACCCTAATACCTGCGATTTTGACTCTCTCTCCCCAAGGAATTTTCGGCCAAGACTACCAGCTAGGGTGTGACTGCATTTGAGGCAAGAGATTTCTGTTGCTTTGCTTCCAAGTTACAATAAAGGTTGGTTTTTTCTTAATCTTTCCTTTAGTTTAATTCTTTCTGGCCTTTTAAGAATTGTTATATGTTTAACTAGAAAAAAAACTTAGATCTATATAGGTTGCATGTGAACTTAGGAATTTTAGTTCATAGTTGCAGAAAACCTTTCAATGTGGTCATTTGGATGCATAGTTGCTGAATTATTTCTTGGCCTGCCACTTTTTCCAGGAGCATCAGACTTTGATCTTTTAAGGAGGATGATAAAGATACTCGGGTATGTTAAAGTTATTTGGTATACTTGGTTATTTCATTATATGAATTCTTGTGTGCTTATTAACAACCACCTGATTATGTACTTAAAGAGGCAAAGAACACTAGCAAATTCTTCAAATGTGTAGGAAGTGTCAGCCATGAAGAGAATAGTCAGGTTTCTTTATGTGGAAGGAGTGCTTACCAAGCTTTGAATGAAGAAGAATATGAAGCTGTAAGTACTCATTTTGCAACCAGATATTTGTTAAATCAAGTAAATCATAATCATTATCAATATATGATATTCTTGATAGTTTATTACTCTTCACATCGTTTACTCGCATCACTTATTAAACCTTAAGTGCATTTGAAATCGTTGTATTTTGATCTGCCATGAGCCATCTGTTTGACTTGCATGCTCGATTTCACTGTATTTGTTAAATATGTGAGGATCCATTGGTGATGGTGATTGAGATCTATGTGAAAGTGGTTTGTAACTTGATGTATTGGGTGTTAATTTGAAGTTGTTTTGACCATATGAGGATCGTAGGAAACGTCTTGCGGATATTACTAGGATTTTTGTGGTTATTTGATGCTAAACAAGTTTGGTACTGTGGAAAAATAATGCGGATTTCAAAAATTTTGTTTTGTAACTTATTATATTTTTTATGTTTGTGGTGCAGGTTTATAGAAATGGTCGACTCTGATGATATTCAGCCCATTGTTTGTGACACTGGAACTGGAATGGTGAAGGTTAGCAATGCTTTTTCACGAATGACACAATGTTTTCCTCAATTATGCAACAAATTAGTTTGTTAGATTAGACTATAAATGCACCAAAATTATACAATATATTACTGGTAATTGCATAAACGGGTAAAGGGTAGTTTCCTGGATACATTTCTTAAGGGGCAAATTCTTTATACTTACTTTTATCATTTTTCCTGATATTCAGAATAAAATTATTAACCGTTTTCTCAAATATTTTCAAAACAAGATTTAGCCTCAGGTAGACCAAAGCGTGTACAATGGTAGATACTATGGATAGGGACAAGGATACGAAACTTACGGATGGCTTGAAATAATAAATAGAAACACATTTTCGAGTATCACACGGTATTATGCTTTTGTAGAAGAAAGACAGACAGAGGGTTCACTGCCTCAACACTCTTTTCTCAAATGTTTGCTCACAATTACTCATCTATCTTTCAATATTAATTTTATTCCAAGAAACTTACTTATTCACCAGTTTTATTTATTTATTTACAGTTGCAAATCAACCAATCTATCAAAAGAGTAAAGTACGTTGCTATTTGTACCCTTCATTGAGTCAAAGAACGATGCTATAACTACAATGGTGTAATATGAAGAAATGAAAGTACGATGCTATAACTACATTGCTATTTCTTGAGTTTTCCTTTTCATGAAAATAGACAATATTCTAAATAAAGCATAAAGAACTGAAGGAAACTATAGGTAGCGTAGTCCAACCAAAAGAATATCGATTGGGATACCAAAGATGAACTTGAAATACGAAACATTGGCGAGGTAAATCATTTTTCCTAATTTTTTATTCCCAGTTTATTAAATAAACAAGGTACTAAATTCCAAACACAATTATTTATTTTGGATCACAACTAATTTCATATTCTTTTCGTCTAAAGGCAAGCTCATCAACAGGACCTTCAAACTCCAAGTTGGTTCAACATTTTTTAGGGGTGGGATTCTCTGAACAATTAATTGCAAAAGCAATTAAGGAGAATGGTATTTTCTTTAAATTAGTAAGTTAAGTTATAAATTTAATTATGTTTTATAAAATTTAGTTTTTTTAATACCTGTAGGAGAGGCTAGCACAGAATCAATACTCGAGTCGCTACTTACATACTCGGTAAGTGTTGTTTTACGTAAAAGAATTTAACAAATGTCACAACTGAGTTACGGGTATTTTGGGGATTAATGTTTTGATTGATGTATTATTATTATTATCACAGGTTCTTGAATCTGACTCTCCTGACGAACAAAACTCATGTCCTCAACAAGAAGAGTCTGTAGAAGAAAATGGTGAATTGTTTTCGGATCATGATGAGAGCCTCCACGACCCATGCATAGCACGGGTTGCCCACTAATTTGATAAATGTTAAGTATATAATTTGGCAATATGAGTTTTTGCTATCACCATGCTAAAATTACTAAGACATACATTAAGTTGACTTATCTAACTAAATAAATATTGACTATGTAACAAATACTGATCAAAACGTCTTAGATTATTTAAATAAGTGAAAAAACCTAAAACCGATGTTATTAAAATTTTTTGCATAATATTTAAAAAAAAATAGCCTTGATTTTTTTATCATGTGATTATAAAAATAAAAAAATCAAAAAAGAATAAAAAAAATTTCATTTCGACATGCATATGCATATACCAAAAAAACATATACATATACATATGCATATACAAAATTGATTTTATTTTAATCTTTTAATCGCTAATAAACAAAAATTTGGGTATAGATTTTTTTACTTGAAAAATATTGTGTACAAAAAAAAATTTTAGGTAGTTTTTAGATTCTCTTATTTTTAGCTTCTCTCTTCCCTCTCCCTCTATCTATTTGTGTGTGTGTGTGTGTTTTTCTTAAAACATAGAAAATATTTCTTTCTCCAAGTATACAACATATTCATTATATATATATATATATATATATATATATATATATATATATATATATATATATATATATATATATATATATATATATTCTTAATTTATAAATAAAAATGTAATGAATATGTTGTATTATATAACTCTATAAATACTTCGAGAAAGAAATATTTTCTATGTTTTAAGAATTTATTGATTCAAACAAATTACTGAAGTCAAAAACACTATTATGGGTGCTCTTACTGTTACTAGAAAAGCATTCGATTATCCACCAAAATATTTTATGCAAAAAGTCCACCAGTATTAATGACAAATGGATAATCCTAATACTATGACATTTTCAAAATGGAATATTGACGCACTAAAAGGTTGTGGGTGCACACCGATGCTTTATCGAAACATTTAGAATAATTATTATTTGTTATTATTATTATTATTATTATGTTTATTATTATTGATATGTTTATTATTATTCTTATGTGTATATTATTATTATTATTATTATTATTATTATTATTATTACAAAATAAAATATGTGTATGCATACGTATATGTGTATGTGTATTTGTTTAAGCTTCACAAGTATTAATCTCTATTTCCTTTTATATATTATGTTAGTTATTATTATTATTATTAACCTTTTATTATTATTATTATTATTATTATTATTATTATTATTATTATTAGTCTTATAAATCATTATTAATTTATTATTATCCTCAAAACAATTATTATTATTATTATTAGCCTCATAATCATTAGGGAAAATGTCATAAAAGGGTAACTAATAACATCAAATTTGCTCTTTAGGTCATCAAATTTTTAATTGGTCTTATTTTTCCATCAAACATTTGTTTTTTGTTCAATTATACCATTATATGTGTTTTCTACCGGGTATCACCGGTTACTTGCCCACCTAGACTCCAAATCAGCTTCTATTATTGATTTATTGTTTTTTAATTTAAAAAAAAAAGAAAAAAAATTGAAAAACCTAACACCGCCCTCATCTCTCACATCCATCTCCCCAACCCCAAGTTTCCGATAATCGCGTCGTCTTCTTCACTCTCTACTGGAGAACCCTTCTACACCTCCCTCAATACACTCCGGTGATCCCTTCTATGCCGCCACCGATATCATTTTCCTCCCGGTCGACATCCATCTACACCACCACTTCACTTCTGGAGAACCCTTCTACACCTCCCTCGATTCTGTTGAATCCCACCGACGCCGTCCCACCCTCCTTGCTTTGGGTGCTTTTGTCAGCGATCCAGCTTCTCTGGTTTGAACGACTTCTATGCTCGATATCGGAGCTCCTATGGCTTCGTCTGGTACTCCTAATCACTCTTTATCTACTGGTTTATTTTTTGGTGACATTGAAGGTCGTAATGGGGCTGAGAAGGGTCGTGTTGTGCAGCCGGTGATGACCCACTCCCCTTCTCCCTCAATTTTTCCCCCGGTGTTGGTTAGCAAGCCTTCTCCCCCTCATTCTGGTGAGTTGTCCATTCTGGGCTCTCCTCCAACCT
This sequence comes from Cichorium intybus, assembly GCA_023525715.1. Classification (NCBI taxonomy): domain Eukaryota; kingdom Viridiplantae; phylum Streptophyta; class Magnoliopsida; order Asterales; family Asteraceae; genus Cichorium; species Cichorium intybus. The sequence goes on along the minus strand of CM042012.1, from coordinate 38,272,864 downwards.
TGCAAACCTTTGTAAATTCCCCCTTTAGAACTTCCCCCTCATTCCAGTTGGAAATTGTGCAGCCATTGCCCCTGTTGCCTTCGGTTTCCAATCCCCTGTGAAGACTAACCCTAGTATTTCTTAGCTTTTCAGGTTTTGAACAACGTTTTGTGGATTTGTTTGAGGAAAAACGACTATTTACTTCTTATTTGCAAATTAAAGATGACTTGGAGTCCACGTGGGCAAGTAACCGGTGATACCCGGTAGAAAACACATATAATGGTGTAATTGAACAAAAAACAAAAGGTTAATGAGCAAATAAGACCAATTAAAAGTTTGATGACCTATAGAGCAAATTTGGTGTTATTAGTTACCTTTTTATGACATTTTCCCTAATCATTATTATCATTCTTAATTATTATTATTATTATTATTATTATTATTATTATTATTATTATTATTATTATTATTATTATTATTTGTAAGTAATACACGTACACGCAACTTAGTTACTTCAAATGTTAAATTAACGTCGTTTCAAGTTTATTGCAATAGATCCAAATGTCTGAACAAAGCAAGTAGGCTTTTAACATCATGGGATTCAAGGGTCTAGATAAAGCAAGTTTAACGCAATGAGATACAACAGGTGGACCCTAAAACCGTCTGAGAATAAAGAACAAACATAATAAAAACATTAAAAACAAAGCACAAACAACATAAAGCAACTCCATGATCATATAGCCCAAACAGATGATTAAAAGGTTGGACCTGAACACCCTCCTAGAAGCAAAGATTGCTCAGGTGCCCAAGTCCACCACCCATATGCCTATACATACAACTTCACATAATGACCATACCCATCAACCCTAAATCTTTCTCGACACCCAAAGCCTAAAGAAGAATAGTTCTTAAAGAAACTTAGATGATAATGCAATAAATGGAATAAACACAGATAGCTTACCCAAAACCCCAATGGTTAAAAGGTATTTCCATAAGCTAAACCCTTAACAGAGAAACATATATTGTCTATATATAAGTATGAGTATTAGTGTGTGTGTGTGTGTGTGTGTGTTTAAGTGTGAGTATGTTGATGAAATTTCAGTCTTAGTCTAACTTTTTTCACATTTTTGGTACCTATGTTTGCCAAAAGCTTGCACTGTCGTCCCTCGTCCCTGGTCCATATAAAAAAGACCAAATTACACTTTCTAATTTCTTTTCCTTTTTTATTTTACATACTATTTATTTTAATAATTAAATAAGAAAAAGAAAAATACACTTCAACCCTACCCCCACTACCCCGTCTCTCTCTCTATCTCTCTCTCTCACACACACACACAAAGACTTGATCTGGTGGCTTTAGTTTATTGGGATCATCGGAGAAAGACGGTCGGAAAAATGCACGACTGTGGTGTAATTGATATTTGGAGTGTTTTTGCCTTTCATGTCATTAGGGAAATACGACCATAGTTGGCTCAATTGGTACGTGCTAACTTTGTGTGATTGCTAACTTTGGATTTGTTATCTAGGGTTGGCTCCATTTTGTATTTACAAAAACGGAACAAGAATTAAAACAAACAGATCTGTCACTCCTAATATAGATCACAACTACAACATAAATCCAACATAGTAGTCAATCACAAAGCTGGACTATATGTAATGCAACATTTACATAGGAAATTCCGTCCACCACCATATATGCCTTTAATCATCTCAACATCATCATCATCACCCCCAACAGCTATACACCTCCTCTTGCTCTTGCTACCATGAAACTAGAATAAGGAGGCCTTATTCAAGATATACTACCTTTTCATCGACAAGGAACACTTGATGACTAATTCATACATGCATCTTCATTTTTTATATATCACGGATCCAAGCAATACCCATGATTGATAACTGTTCTATATATAATAGGATCTTGAAATCTTGTTCGTAATTCGAACCCCCAAATGGGGAAAATGTTTGAATTTCTGTAGTTGCACAGAACAACTTAAATTAAGAAAACCCAAAAACGAGTAGCCCCACAATAGATTATACCCCCAAATAAGACGAACATCCCGTCAAATAGAAAGAGAATCTCAATCAAGTGGTAAAAATCTTCATTTGTGTTCATTCCGCTAATCAAATCTCGAATCAAAGTGCTAAGTCTGAGCCCAAATTTAGGGTTGAAAAAATCATGGCGGAGTATCAAAAATACAATCAAGGACTATATACCCGAAGTTTAGGGTTGAACGATCTGCTAAAGTCTGAGCGTATGAGTCTTTCGGAGGATTTGTACCTGATTACAATTGGGATGTACCCAAAATTTCAACTGGAATTTCATCGATGGGATCGAACACATAACTTACACCTCACAACTTTTTAATCCCTTTGCATACACGTACCACTTAAAGCTTTTTCTTTGAGGGGTATTTGTTATTGGGAAATGTAATCAGGGTAACGAGATGGTGAGCTTTATGGAATCGTATTGATAGAGAGAGAAAGAGGGGGGGTTGGGGGAAGGGAGACGGTGTGTGTGGGGGTGGGGGGGGGTTGGGTGTATGTTTATTTTTTTAATTATTTAATTAAATAATACATTAAAATAAAAAATAAAAAAAATTAGAAATATAGTTTAGTCTTAGAGACCGAAACTATAAAAATAATTGGACCAATAGTAAAAAATATTTCAACCATAAGGACCAAAACTGTAATTTACTTGAAAATATATTAGGGTATACTAAGTAAAGTAAAAGATATAACAAGTGAAAGCTTCGAAAAGATTGGTAATTTGTACTTATTCTTGTGAGTGTAGAAACTAAGAAAGAACATTGTTAAGATGGTGGTATTTTTGTCAACCAACGAGCAACATTAGAATAAAAATTAAAAAAGCTGCAAGAAAGAATAGTATAGTGAAAATTAAAAATAAAAAGAGTAACTTTGTTGGATGGTGCTATATGTACTCCCACCACATACAAGTACGATGGTACATATAGTAATTTTGTATGTATGTTTTATTTTATGGCGTGTACGAATAGAATAAACATTTTTTATCTATAAAAAATAGGAAATCATTGTCAATCAAAATGAAAAGGTTGAATACTTCTTTTATCAAATAAGACTTTATATATATATATATATATATATATATATATATATATATATATATATGTGTGTGTGTGTGTGTGTGTGTGTGTGTGTGTGTGTGTGTGTGTGTGTGTGTGTGTGAGATCCGTACGAACAACTGTTATTCATATACAACTATTCATACTCTTGGAATGTTATACATTATGCAAAAGAAAAAAAGAACTATTAAATTGTTGTGTATGGAGAAAAAATGTTGTAGGCAAATATCAATAATTATAACATTTATATAATTTTAAAACCATTGATTATATTATTTAATTTATTTAGGTACTTCACATATTATATATTAACAATGTACTTATATTTTGAAAAAATAACAACTTACTTTTATATTCAAGTTGTAACAAGAACGCGTTTATATTTAAACCCATAACAAAAACGCACTTTTATTTTTCAACCAAAAATAGCAATATATTTTTATTATAATGCAAAATACTATTTTACTTTTATTGTTAACATAATACAACAATACAAATATATTTAAAAACCAAAACAGAAATAGACTTTTATTTTTAACTAAAAACCAATTTATTTATACTTTAAAACAAAAACAACATTATATTTTTATTTTTAACAAAAAAATGTATTTTATTATTAACCAGAACATTCACATACTTTTATTTTAAACCCTAAATAGTTGGATAGTTATATTTTTTTAACTCAAAACAATAACTCAAATTTATTTGTAATTCAAAACAACTAGTTACTTTTATTTTTAAAAAGTACCAAAAATTACCTCAAAATATTGACCCAAAACATAAATATGTTAATAATAAACCGAATAAGAAATTCACTTACATTTGTTATCTGAAAATTATTTACTGAAAATAAACTATTCGACGAATGTAAACTAATTGTCACACGAAACAGTGAAACGAACTATTTGCTACGTCTACATCGCACGAGTAAAATATAACGTGATATATATTGTTGTAATATAATCTAGACTTGAAGAATGTTGGTTTGGTAATTAGTTAATTGGTAGTTAGTTATGGTTAGTTTTTTAACGAGTAGTTTTGAAGGCGTTTAAGAGTCCCTGAAAGGTTGTACCAGTGTGTGTGTGTGTATGTATGTATGTATGTATGTATGTATGTATGTATGTATGTATGTATGTATGTATATATATATATATATATATATATATATATATATATATATATATATATATATATATATATATATATATATATATATATATATGTGTGTGTGTGTACAAATCTGTGTCTCATGTAATAGTTAGGTTGTGAATTTTGTGATTAATAATTTTTTTTGATTTTTCTACAAGACATCCTCTTCTCCTATGGTTCTTCTTCAATATGTGTCTGACGTCACAATGTCATGTTAACTAACAAGTGTGTTGACCGGTGAGTTAAGTAAAAATAAATTGAAAATTTAGTGATTAATTGAAAAAAAGAATAATGCGGTGTCAAAATCGAAAATTTTTAAAAATTTATTGTTTTGTTTTATTATTATTATTTTTTTTGAAATTTGCCATATAATTAAATAGGCATTTGGCATTCTAGTAGGTTATAGTTTTTTGGTGGCACGGGAGTTTAGAAATTGTTTGAAGCGAAAATAACGTTAGCCGGTGTCTGGAATAACATTTCCAAGGCGGAAAAAGATATCCTTAAAGTTAATCTTAATTTTTATGATCTTTTCAAAAAGCAGGTTGACCCGATCGACGCTAACAAAGAAACTTGGTGCTGCTCCCTGACCTTTGATGGTTCTTACACTGTGGAGGCGCTTCGGCAAAAAATTGACGAGAAACCGGGGATCGAGTCCAACCAGATGGTGACTTGGTGCAAGGAGATTCCCATCAAGGTGGTGAGCTTTGTTTGGAGAGCGGTTCTGGGCAGAATTCCTTCTGCGGATGCACTTTCCTCTCGTGGTGTTCCAATCCCCTCTATTACCTGTCCACTATGTGGTGACATTGAGACAGCTGTGCATATCATGATATTTTGCCCGATTGCCGCCAAAGTTCGGGATTGGATTTCCAATTGGAGTGGTATCTCCCTTCCCTCCCCCACCTCTATTTGTGCCCTCTTGGATTTCGCTAGAAATTGGGGTAGATGTCCCAAAAAACGTCTCATCCTTACCATGATCATGTATGGTCTTTTTTGGAGCTTATGGAAAGCTAGAAATGATAGGGTTTTCAAAAACCGCAGTGCCTCAGCCTCTTGGATTTTTGATGATGTTATTTCTTCGGTGTTTTTGTGGGTGAAGCATAGGGGCAAATGGGGAAAATGTAGCTGGTCTAGTTGGTGTATTTCCCCTTTTTCTTGTATGTAATACTATTCTGTATGTTTTTCTCTCCTGTCTAGTTGCTTGCTAGGCGTTGGAGTATTTATAATTCATTGGCCGTTTCCAAAAAAAAAAGCCGGTGGAATCTTCCTGGTGATTTGGTTTTTGTCGTGTATTCGTTTTGTAGGCTGTGCTTCTTCGTCCCTGTTTCTATTTCTGTCATGTCATGATGGTAACACATGATTTTGAGTGTTTATTGTATTTGCTATTTTGGGTCATATTTATTAAGTAAACGGCTCTTAACTTTTTCTTTGAGATTTTTTTTGTCTATGAATGTGAAAATAAAAAAAATAAAAAAAGTATAAAGATTGGTCTTATTTTTTGTTTTGAGCAAAATCATCGCCATTATACGAATGGATATATACAATCCTCTATCACAAAATCGAGATGTCAGATGTCTATAAGTGTAATTGCTTTAGATTTTCAAATGAACAATCACCTAGACTCGTGCATGGGACCTTTGCCGAATTTAATATTCAAATTATATATATATGGGTAGTGCTATAGCTACCCCCATTTCTTACTATACCCCATTGATTTGACATATTGATTTGTTTTATCTCAATTTCTTCTTTTATTGTATTTTTCTTTATTAATATTATTAAATTAAATTTATTATTATTATTATTATTATTATTATTATTATTATTAAGAAACAGATTTGATGTTTTGTTTTGGAATCTTATTACGTTATATATATATATATATATATATATATATATATATATATATATATATCACATTTTTATAATGAGTCATTTTTATAATTTACGGTGGTGTGTTTAGGTATGAGCTACGCAACGAGTTAATAACACACCATCAAGAGTATGTCATGATTTACGGTGATCTTTTAAACCGCATAAGTCACTCGTTGAGTTTCTCTGGATCGGGTTTTGCAAGACGTGAATATTGGTTGCAAATGCCCGACACTGCTATTCTCATCGCTAATAGATATCGTGTTATCGTTATTTTCCTAAGCAATAGTGGTTCTTCAACGTGGTTCCCACTTCGGTATAGCCCGCAAGACATCCCAAATCCTGCATATGTCGTTATCGCCCACGTTTACGGTAAACATTATGTGAAGGTTGATTTACAAGGAGCGTATCCAATGCCTCCTATTTTGTCCAGACTTGTGTGTGCATACAGATCCGAACATTCTGTTGAATGGGAAACATTGTATGCTGCTCGAATAAATAATTATGCTCGTTATCCAGATAACGCACCACGCAATTGTAATACTGGACCATTTACCATCTCTGATTAATAAGACAAACTTTGCTTTATTATTATTATTTATTTTGTATTTGTTTATACAATCGTTCGAATTTGACATAACCGTTTTGATATAATTTTATAAATTTATAAACGTTGTTCGTTGTGTCGTAATTAATAAAAAACTATTGTTTTATTGATATTAAAACATAAAAATTATAAAAAGTAAATTTATTATTATTGTTTTTCTAATAATAATAATAATAAAAAAACAAATCAAATATTATTTGTAAAAAGAAGAAAAAGAAAAAAAATAACAAAAAGACAAAATAGTTAAAAAACAAAAAAAAACACAAAAAAAACAAAATTTCACATCAGGGTAATGTATAGAATGACCCATATTAGAAACATAAGAAAAAAAAAACACATTGCTCGTAACTTTCTTATGGCAAATGATGAAGATGTTAATAATAGTTTAAATAAGATGCTAGAAATTTCCATATGGCATAAAAGAATTACATGGTACGGATTATAATATAATGAATAATGTTGAAAAATAGAAGAAACATACATTAAAGAGGGATCTATATGCAAATGCAACTATTTGGGTTCGACATTTTTTTGAAGTTAATTAGTCATTTTAAAACCAAAATTATGTGGAAATGGTAGCATTTAACAAAAGCTGCAACAAAGGACATAAGAATAAATGACCGGGTAAAAGAATTGTCGCAATTTCCTTATGTCATTATCATTTTTTAAATACATCTTTTGATACTTAGAGTGAAGATATTTTATTGTTTTTCATAGCTTCTTTTCGATGATTGCAAGAAAAGACAACTCTTTGGGAATTTAGTATTGCAGTTTTGTATCTCCTACTCATAGGGTGAAATAAAAACGCATACGGTTAACTGGAAAAAAATGGTATTATTCATCTAAAGTTTAATTAGTGTTATCATAAACTAATACAATCTTTAAACAAAAATAGATACATAAACTCAATAGCTTTAAATTAAAAGAATATACATCTAGCGAGCACCATTAATATTTAAAATAACTGTTAATACAGTTTATTAGTTCATCCGGTGTGCCAGCCCGACGCCTACCCGACGAGTGCGAGCCCCGCGGTGAACACCGCCCCCCCTGCGAGCCCGTCGCACTTTGCAGCCCGCGCGAGGTTTGAACGTCGTGCAACGTTTGTCGTTTGGCTAGGAATGAGCCGTTTGGCAACGGCTATATAGTCGTTATTTAAAAAAAAGTTTTTAAACATATATATATATATATATATATATATATATACACACACACACACACACACACACACACACACACACACACACATCCAACACCATTTACACCTTTACATCTCCACACTTTTACATCTCAATATCTCCAAACTATTCTCCAAAAAAATTACAATGTATTCCAAAAAATCGTCCCAACGAAAATCAAAAACCGCGAAGAATATTTTCTCGCAATCATCACCGGAACCCGCTCCGTACATTCCGCAAATGGAGCGCCCGTTTTTTCCCCACCACAATTTCAATACCAATCGATGACTCCACAATTCCAATACCCGACACCGCCTTTTAGCCCGTTTTTAGGTCCACCAACGGGCGTTTTTACGGAGTCACAACCGTAACATATCGACACTTCCGATTCGAGCGACGAGGCGGTACCGGAGACACAAGCGGAGCAATTCGAAGAATCCGAGCCCGAAGAAATCCTTACAACGAAAAAGTCGAAAGAAACCCATCGGTCCCGCTCCCGCTCAAGCGTGGACCCAAGAAGAAGAGGTTATGCTAGCCCGTGCGTGGGTTGTCGTTTCGATGATTGCGAGACCGGAAACGCTCAATCAAAAGCTCATTTTTGGGAGACAATTCGTGTATTATTTCACAAAAATTTGGAACGCGAATTTTATCGTTCCAAGGATACGTTGACGACTAAATTTCGAGTCGTTAACGGGTACACAAGTAAATTTAACGGTGTAACAACCCAAATTTATAAAATAAATATGTAAAATAAGTTTTTGTGTGATTTAAAGTTTTATGCGCATTTTTACAAGAAATTATGATTGAAAGGGTAATTTAGTCATTTTTCACATAAAGGGTAAATTGGTCATTTGACCAAATGTGGAAATTACTATAAACTTTATTTATGATTTAGGACTAAAAATGCAAGAATGGAGGAAATTTTTGTGAGGAAACTCAGCAGATGAAGGAGGGTGCGATAACTCCTTGTTTCTATGATTAAACCGATGGCTAGGAAAGAAGAAGCATGGTGAGAAGGAATAAAAAAGAATGGGTGAAGAATTAGTTCTAAGGTTTGATTTTCTTCCTAGTCTTTTATGCTTTATTCTCCACCACCGTGAACTACCCCAATGGTGATGGTCATGTGTCAACATAGCCTTTTCTATGGCTGATCTTAGCTTGATTTTCCTTTGGTATTTGTATTCTTAGAGTGCATTCCATGCTACATAGAAATTATGAAAACGAATTTCTACATGTGGAGCATCTTTTAAGAGTTGGTCTTAATCAAATAAGTGGTTTTAATAAGTTGTCAAAACCCCTGAAAAGTGACATATTAAGTCATGTGTAGGGAGTTTTAAGATTTGGACATTAAGTTCTTAAGGAGTGGGGGTGAAGACCTTAAAACAAGTTACTATTTTATGTAAAACAAAAATTCGCTGTTTGAATGCTATCTTGTTAAATTCATATAAAATCGTGGAAGCTCCATTTAATTCAAGCCTTATGTCCCTAAATTGGTAATTAAGTCTAGTTTGTTCTCTAAAAATGGTCCTAATTGATTCAGAATTTAAGTCGTGTGGAATTGCCTATTTCTACTGACTGGCCCAACTTCTGTCAGATTCAGTCCCCTGCCTTTGGAAAATCACTACAAATTGTATAAAAGACATTTAGGGGTGAGGTCAGTAGCATTAGTTCAGGTTCGAAGTCTAGTTTTTCCACACCAAATTTCAGAACCTAATTCGTAGCCCATTGGGAGCTTGGACTGATTCTTTGGGGTTGGCCCATCTCATTGTTTAAATTGTGGAGTCCACTTGCTGAATGTGCTGAGGACTATTGGAGAATGAAAATGACATGAGGTCAGGACCTGTAGTCTTGTCCTAGGGTCTAGTTTGTCCAATGTTTTTTCCAGAATTTATTGATGATCCTTCCTAGGTTGAAAGTGGCAATCTTTACAATCTGGTCTGGATTTGACATATCTTGATACCCAGTCTTGGTAAATTTGTATATAATAGAGGAAAAATAGTTAGTGCATGTGCCATATATCCCTGGAAAGCTAAAGAGGTGAGCTAGGTGACTGTGTAAAAATATCATTGATTGGTTAAGTTTAAGATGGGCTTAAAGGGGTCATAAACAGACTTTCTGTTTTGGGGTTAAAAGCTGAAAATAAATATAATAAGTGTTTTAATTCTACAAATATATAATTAAGGTAGGGCTTAGTTATTATGCCTTATAATAACTTAATATATCTTATAGGAGTATAAGGTGTGCGATTTTGAGCTTGGTTGGATTTGCGGAGTTGCCGCACGGATTTCTACATCGCCGACTCGAGGTGAGTATTATGTGGATTTTTGAGTACATAGCAAAATGAGTTTTTTATTCAAAAATGTTTTGGAGTCAAAGTGGTTTTATGGTTTTAAAAGTATTTTATGAAAAATATGCTTATAACGTATACAGAAAGAGAATCAGAAATACAGCGAACTAATAATGTGATTGGCCCATGATGATGAGTTGCTTAGTATCCGGATAAAGACCACGGCCTGCTGCGGTAGGGGTGGCAAAAAGACACTACTGGGATGGTACCTCCCGTCGCGAAGTAGTTGTCTAATTACCTTGGTAGATGAATCCGTTTCATGCTATTGAGGAAGTAGTTATACGGGTGCGTCTCGTATAAAACCTACGGGTGCGCTCGTAGGAATGTGCTCACAAATGAAAAGGAAAACCTATGGGTGCGCTCATAGGAAGTTAAATAATATGAAAATTTGGAAATGTTTAAAATATGGAAAACTGTTTTGGGTCTAAAACCCATATTATTCACGAGAGGTATGTTTTACGTATGTTTTTAAAATGCTATGTACTCAGGTAATCAAACAAGGAATTAGAAGAGTCGAGTGTGGGACGGTAGCTTTCGTTGTGCAAAGTATGTGCTGCTTGAATTGTGGTAATGATACAGAAGAGTAATACCCCGTGTGTATAACTAAATATTTTGTATTTTAAAGTCTTGAAAAAAAAAAAATTTGTGTGAGATTGGGGTGTTACAAACGGCTTGTTCGTTAACTTTATGGGGCAACGCGAATCCGGCGAGAGCGACCAAGATATCCTCAAAAAAGCTCTTGCGGTTTACCAACACGACAACAAGGTTAAACCGTTTCGACATATGACAATTTGGGAGGTGGTCCGCCGATATCCGAGGTGGAAGGAGGTCGGCACCGACACATGGGTCAAAACGTTCAAAAACATCCGAGACGCAATACACGACGTCTTCGGATGCACATATCGGGGCCGATGTCAACGAAATTCTCGATGATTTTGAAAGACCGATGGGTCGTAATGGCGAAGGCAAAAGGAAAAGTCGCGGCGTCTTCGAGTTCGGTGAACGACGGAAAAATGGATGATGTTAACGAAAAATTTGATCAACTTTTGTCAACCATTTCAACGCACGTCAAATCCACCGAAGAGGAAAGGTTGGCGTGAAAAACTTCCCGCAAGAACAAGGATCGGACGCTCGACATGCTAGTGTCGATGCAACCCACCGAGCATCTCACCGGCGCGGCTCTCGAGTTGGCGTTGAAATTGAAAAACAACATCGTCAAAAAATACGAGATGTAGTTTTAGTTTTTTTATTTTAGTTTAACGTAATGTTTGTCGTTTTTTGTTTTTAATTTAACATAATTTATCGTTTTTTATTTTTAGTTGTAATTTTAAATTTAAGTTTAATTTTAATTTAGTTTATGAAATTATTTATTGTGTTTTTATTCTTTTTTAAATTAAAAAATGAGAGGAAGTGAGAGGTAGTGAGAGGTGACTATTCCGGGGGTAAGAGAAAGAGAGATAAATTCTGACCTTAAGATTGGGCAGACAAAAAGTGAGATCAGGAGAGAGGACACTCCTGATGGCCTTAAGATTGGGCAATTACAATCAATGGATGAATAATATTTACATAATAACATGCAAAAAACCCTATATTACTAAGGAATCATCAAATTTTAAAAATAAACATCAATGCTAAGAAAGTTTATAATACTTAATCTTACATTTTTGTTTTAATTTATTTATCTATTATTAATATGATATAGATATCAAATAAGACTTTATATGTATACAGGAAGTGATCCGTACGCACAACTTTTATTCATATACAACTATTCTATGCAAAAAAAACAAAGAGAAAAATATGTTGTGTACAAATCACTTTCCTATATAGATTAAAGGTAAATATAAATAATTATAACATCTATATAATTTATTTAAATTATTTATTTACTTAACATATTATATATTAACAATGTACTTATATTCCAATAAAATAACAACTTACTTTTATATTCAACTTGTAAAAAAGAACGTGTTTATATTTTAGTCCCATAACAAAAACAAACTTTTATTTTTCAACCAAAACTAGCAACATGTTTTTATTTTTTAATGCAAAACATTATTTACTTTTATTATTAACAGAATACAATAATATACATATATGTAGAAACCAAAACTGAAATAGACTTTTATTTTTTACTAAAAAAGACAATTTATTTATACTTTAAATTTGAAAACAACAACAGCAACATATTTTTATTTTAACAAAAAGAAAACATACTTTTATTATTAACCAAAACATTAACAATTAAGTACTTAACCGTTAAGTACCTAACATTCATTTTCAAACTATCTATTTCCTGTTTATACACACATACATACAAATTATAACATCAAGCATATATCAATTCCAATTAAGTACTAAAAATTTACCAAACATTTAAGTACTTAGTAATTAAGTACTTAATAATCATTTCCAAACTACCAATTCCGTGTTTATACACACATACATACAAATTATGGATTAAATATCAAGAACTAGCTCCAAAATGTGTGATCTGTACACAAATACATTCAAATTATGGATTAAATATACACACTACACACACACACACACACACACACACATATATATATATATATATATATATATATATATATATATATATATATATATATATATATATATATAACATAGTAATTTTTTATTTAATCTAAGCAACAAAATCAGTGATTTAGTCTAATAGCAAGAACTTGCACCAAAACGCATATTAACGGATATAAACAACATTTTTTTATGTTTACGGTGGGTGTTGCGATTTCCGACTAAGACAACAACGGTGGTGGTGCTTCTCCTGCGAAAAACCAGCATAGTGGCTGTAGGTGGTGCAATTTTCGGCCAAAAACTAACTCAGTGGCAGTGGGTGATGTTTCTCCATCGACCACAGCCTTTGGAGGGGTTTCTCCGACAGTGGGGTGGTCAGAAATGGTGGGGGATGTCGTCTGTAGCAGCAGACGCCAGTTTTGTGTTTCGTTGGAGAATTTGGTGGAGGCAACCGCTCAGGTGAAAAAATCACCGTGAAAAGGTACAGTAAGGTTAATATCATTAACGGTGACACATTAGGTATTAGCGCCTTAGCGGCACCCAAAAAGGCTTTAGCGGAGTACATGAAAAACGAAAGAAGAAAAAGTTTCCACAATTACCAGAATTGGTGACACCTGTCGCCGTTATTAGGCGTCACCGCAATTGATTGCCTTCCGATAGAACCTCCACTGTTGATCGCGTTGAACACATTGATGGTCAAAACAGTATTGACTTGTGCAACCCAGATCGTTGACTTAAGATTTGCTGACGACATTATTACGGCGACACAGACATTTAACGACGACAAGCAACGCGTTGTTGGATGTCGCTGCTAAAGCTTCACGTCGTCGATAATAATGTCGCCGATAGCATTAAGATTTCTTGTAGTTTAAATAGATACAAAGTGTACCAATTGAACGACACACGATTTGGAAGAAAAAAGAAAAAGCAATGTCATATTCAACCCTAATACCCACAATAAATGATGAATTAATGCCAAAAAGAAAATAATAAATATAGAATTGAAAAAAAAAGTAGAAAATAGGTCGATCGAAAAGAAATGTGCATCAAAACAATTAATATTATTTGACTTATTTCTTTGCCGACACTAAACAACAAGAAAATATTTATAAAAATAATTATTAAATCAGAAACAGTACCGGTCATCGTCAACAATAGGTCACGCCTCCTTTGCTATTAAAACATGCCCCAGACACATATATAATGATATTATATATAGAGCGCTAGAAATAGAGATAAGAGTAGCTGGTATATATTCAGCAAGAACACGTAGGAAAAGCTAGGTCTAGAAAATTCGTCTGGAGAGAGAAACAATGGGGCGGAGGAAGCTGGAAATAAAGCGGATCGAAGACAAGAGCAGCAGACTAGTGACGTTTTCGAAAAGGAGAATGGGTTTAATTAGCAAAGCACGGCAACTTTCCGTACTCTGCGACGTCGAAGTCGCCGTTATCGTATTCTCTGCCGGCGGCAAACTGTATGAATTCTGCAGCGGCGGTACTGACAGGTGACTTTCTTTGGTTTGTATATTACTCGGCACTTCAATTTTCTCTTTGAAAAATTCTTCGTATGTGTTCTCGTGTTCCTAGATACGTGTTGTTTCGTAGGGAGTATCACCTTTAGTTATAAGCCGTATGTGATCTCTGTAATACAATTAACATGAGATTTCTTAGGGCACTAACAAATGATTTTACGACGATATGGTCGGTCGATGGCTACGTAATTTTATGCCATACCGTTATCATTGAATAGGCATTTGGCATTCTATTAGGGTTTTTTTGGTGGCATGCGGAGTTTAGAAATTGTTTTGAGTCAAAAATAACGTTAGCTGGATCTCATGTTGATTTGGTTTTTGTCGTGTATTCTTTTTCTTTTAGGCTGTGCTTCTTCGTACCTGTTTCTATTTCTGTCGTGATAGTAACGACACAGGATCTTTATTCTTTATTGGATTTGCTATTTTGGGTCATAATTATACAGTAAACGGCTCTTAACTTTTTCTGAGATCTTTTTTGGTCCATGAATGTGAAAAAAAAAAAGTATAAAGATTTGTCTTACTTTTTGTTTTTAGCAAAATCATCGCCATTATACGAATGGACGCCCTATTTCTCAAAATGGGATGTTAATAAGTTAACTGCTGTAGGTTTTCAAATGAACAATCACCTAGACTCATGCATGGCCCTTTGCCCAATTTATAATTCAGATCATAATAATAGGGAAAGCGATCATCTCTCATCTATAGAGATTAGTTAAATTAGCAGGAAGGCTGAAAAAACATTATTTATCAAGTCTACTATTAGTTTTCTAGGGTTTCGAGGACACCTTAAAATCAAAGTTATAGACTAATCTTAACTTAGAACTATAGTATAAATTATTGGTAGCCACAACTTCAGCCTCATAAAAGAGGCACACAATCCGTACCTTCTATCCATGTGGGGTGGTCAGAGACGTCGAGCATAATTTGTTTTCGGGACAAAATCAATTACAGGGTCCCATAAATATATACAAAAGTTTATCTAATATCAAAATAAATTACTAATATGAGTATCATTTTATATGCTTATATAACTTTTTGTTACATTAAGGTTTTATAAGTTCATTGGTCAAAACATTTGGCTTTTCTTTCCATCTTTTTAATTTTTGATTTTTGGCCATTCTATTTTTACACATCCTTTTGCTTCCCAATTAAAACCTATGCGGAATTTACATATATAAACCAGGATAAATGATAATAATCTAATCAAACTTGTTGTAGTTTCAGTTTCATCGTAAATTGAGTTTCTCTATCTAGACTGCATATTATCTTAGAAATTAAACAATGTTTCCTTTTTGTCCAACAAAAAAGGTGTTTAATTACCTTTTTACAAGATAATGGTAAGTGGACTGCATTTTATCTTAGAAATTTAACAATTTTTCCTTATAGTCCAACAAAAAAGGTATTTCTTTACCTCTTTACAAGATAATGGTAAGTGATATTTTATATTAGTCATATTTAGTCAATTAGAGGCAACCCAACCTCTGAATTCGTCCAAAACACCATCAGTTTAATATTACACCACAAATTCACCATTTTAACATTTAAACCAAAACTTTAACTAGTTATACATCCTTCAATCATATTAACACCATGATATCAAATGACACACACCACCAGAAGTATGATCAGCTAAGGTTTATGATTATTAAACCAATCATAGCTCAAATCAACAAACATCTTTGAAAGATTGAGACTTTACCTTCAAGAAGATCACAATTACATCAAATCCTCTTCTTTCATGAATTAATACCTTAAATCCACGCTTCAAGCACTAGGAATCAACTCTCCCCTCTCTAGAATGGTCTAGATGTTAAAGAAATAGACCAATTAGCGACAACGGGCCTTTAAAAAGAATTTGTCCAACTGAAGATAGCTTTGCTATCCAGAAGCATAGCGTCGCTATTTCCACCGTCTCTCACATAGCGTCACTATCTTCCAGTACAGTGTTGCTATCTAGCCGTATTTCATTCACCTAGATCGTGATGCACTACGAGTTAGTGCCGCTAACTTGAACGAATAGCGCCGCTAACCCCCTGATCAAATAAATCTTACTTATTTTCTCGTTTTACATCGTTTTATGAAAACTGAGTGTTACAAATAATTAGAACACTGTTTTGAAAACCGGATAGTTCAACCGGTTAAACCGGGAACTTGTATGGTCTCCGGTTTTGTAAGGAAAAAAAACGCTTGAAAATGAACCAGTCAAAACCAGTCCGGTTGTCAATGGCCAAATGGTAAGTCGTCGCCCTCTAACATTGAGGTTGAGGGTTCAATCCCCACTAGGGGACATAGGTGGATTCTAGGTGAATTTGAGTAGGAGTAGAATAGATTGCCGGTTAAAAAAAAAAAAAAAAAAAAAAAAAAAAAAAAACAAGGTCGGTTGAACCACTAAAACCTGAGTTTTTGTAGTTTTTGTAAATAAACCAAACGCCAAAAAATTGCAAAATCCGGTTCCCAGCCCTCGAAAGGTAGAAGCTCATTGATGCTTTGAAGCTTCTCTTATCTTTTTTAAAAGTTGTTTGTTACACTAGGCGATGTTGGACACATAGTTCCTCTTTTCCTTGTTCCTCATTTCCTTTTCTTTTCTACGGTTGTCATCACCAAGTTCATCTTTTTGGTTATTTTCTATGTTTTCTTATCAAATTTAAACAAAATAATATTCTATATTTTAAGTATTGAAAATTATTATTCTATTAGATATAGGATCTGGAGAATAATCTTAAAATTACTTATACTCTATATATATATATATATATATATATATATATATATATATATATATATATATATATATATATATATATATATATATATATATATATATATATATATATATAGGTTCCATTGAGAATGAAAAACAAGTTGAGAAAGCAAGAACGAATCTCAACCACATATTTTTTTCTTGCTGCTCTAATGCTTTGGCGCCGTCGGAGCGTTAACGCTCTAACGACGAGATATATATTATTATTCACATATGATTTTCACCACAACTACCACCTACACCACCTTTGTTACCACCACCACCGTCGTCGCCACCACCACCACTACCGCTACCGCCGCCATCTCTACCACCACCGTCGCCTCTGCCACATCCCCCAACGCCACCGCCACCAATCACCACCACCGCTGCTGCCACCGCCGCCACCTCCCCCACCACCGCCGCTACCACCTTTACCACCACCTCCACCATCGCTACCACCACCAACCGCCACCACTACCACCACCATCACCGCCGCCACTACCACGACGTTCGTCACCACCCACCTCCACCAACACCACCACCCCACGAACACCGTCGCCACCATCATTGCCACCCTCTATCGCCAGAACCATCATCATCGCCACTCTCTACCACCATTCCGACCACCACAACCATATATGTTTATTTATATATGTTTATTCATATATGATTATATGAATATACCCATTCATATATGAATAAATCATATACGAAAAAAAACTCAGCTCGTCATCGTGGAGCGGTGCGCGTTAGCGCTGGCGCATCTAGTGGCCTAGATTCATTCTCACGTTATCAACATTATTTTCAGTGTGTGTGTGTGTGTGTGTGTGTGTGTGTGTGTGTGTGTGTGTGTGTGTGTGTGTGTGTGTGTGTGTGTATATATATATATATATATATATATATATATGGAAAAGTGAATATGTGGCTGTTATACACCTAAACTTAGGTGTAGAACCATCAAAATTTATTAGTTTTCTTATGAAAAACATGCATTTTTATTTGCTTTAATATACGTAATTCATGTGATTGATTATAAAAGGATGAAAAATATGGTATGAGTCATACAATATAGTGATTAAAAGTATTACACCTGTATGTGGCGATGACATAAAAGTTGGCGGTAAGAAAAAACATCACTAAAATAACACGTAAACAAGTTGAATTGATGGAACCACAAATTGTGTACAACGATTTAGAAGAAATTAAGTTGCTTGAGATTTTATTTTTGTTAAAAATGGGTTGTTTGAGTGGTTCTACACCTAAGCTTAGGTATATAACAGCCACATATTTACTATCCCTATATATATATATATATATATATATATATATATATATATATATATATATATATATATATATATATATATATATATATATATATATATATATATATATATATATATATAATCCAGTTTTTTAGAACTACCCAATCGGTTGAAACATCGAACCAATAGGACAGCCGGTTCGTCGACCGGTCCGGTTTTCAAAACACTGAATTAGAGTATACAGGTTATCATAAGCAGGGATGTCACATTCAATGTGGATTCCTTGAATAAAGATGAGCTTGCAGCAGGTTTGGATATAAAAAGTAAACCACATGGGTATGATCAAGTTGTGTTCAAGGAGGTTACAAGAAATGACACTACATGTCCTGTTAGTACTTCATAGATATGAGAGAGCTCAGGAAGTAGTTGGAGGTTACAAGAGAGTAGAAGTTTAAATTTTGAGGCTATAGATAAAGTAGATTTTGAAATCCAAACTATTAGATATCCACTAAAAAGTGAAGATTTTCATCGAAATACTCTCCATCAACAAACTATTTTCTATTGTCAAAGAACGGTTAGATAGAGTCCTTTCGAGAGATTTGAGAATGAAGGATTCCATATAGTGGAATAAAGTTATAAGAGCCGCTGATGAGTTCACTTTATAAGAATTAGACTTAGTCCTTGGTCAAGTTCCTAACAGAAAAGAAAATACTACACAAAAGTAGGTGGTCAGAAGAATAAGCATGATAACATCAAGAGATACCAAGCAACATTGGTTGTAAAAAAGTTCTAAAAAAAGAAAAGTTGATTATAATGAGAACGTGTCTCTAGTTTTGAAGATGACCACAATCGAAGTGGTTTTTGGTATTATGATCACTGAAGACTTACATTTGGAGCCCCTAGATGTTACAACTTTCATACATGTATACTTCAGAATGTTTTCAAATAAGTGGTAAACATAGGTGGATGTTCTGCATCGTAGGGAAATTAAGTGGTTACTAAGCTACTTGGAAGGAAATTCTAAGGTTTCCTTCTGTTTCGGAAGAAAATGGGTTATCTTGGAAGGATTTGCAAATGCAAACATGGGTGGATTTTCTTATTTGGGATAAAGCACTACATGATAAATGTTCATTATTGTTGGTACAATAGTTTGTTAGATGTCCATACTTAAAAATGAGTTTTGCTTTTCAACCATGTAAGTAGACTACGTGGTTATTGCAAAAGATGGTAATGAGTTTATCTGTTCGAGGAACTTTCTCTTAGAGGTGGGTGTGAAATAAGAAGACCGCATCCTTTATTGTGGAAATTAAAGTGTAGGTTATATTGCAAAGAGTTTATGGTCTCATGATTTACTAAACACATTCAGATGAGAAACCACTTTATCATATAGCTAACAAGTGAGGGTGTCTTGTCCTTATAGAAAATCATTGGTACAAAGAATCCAGCAGATATGTTTACGAATGTGGTTACATCTGGTTAATTGAACTTGTGCGCAACTTTAGTTGGCCTCTCAAAGAACTTATGAGAATATTGTGGACTAGAGAGATGAGATTACATAGTTTTGAGATTATGAGAGGTACATGCCTTGATAGGCGGTTGACTTATTGATCAAGCTTCGAATGAGATATGTTGAGTTGTGGAAACTAACCGCTCTTGGCAGGATCAAGTGGTAGCCACTACAAAATATGGTTTTATATTATGTTAGCGTCCCACATCAAAAATAGTGTAGATGAATAATATAAATATTGGATATGTTATGTGTCCCACATTGGTTATACACAATCTCATTTGTCTCTACCTAGCTCTAGTTCTATATATAGAAACTCAGTGTAATTGTAAACCTCGTTCCAACATCAATAATAAACTCTCTTGTTCATCCATAGACCTAGCATGATCACCACAATTGTGTGAACCATGTAAGTTTTATGTCTACTTTAATTTTCTTTGCATCTTTTTGTTCTTTTTCATTCAGAAACCTAAAAATGATTTATATATAAGCATGGCCGGTCCGTTAATTTGAAAGCCCGGTGCAAAAAATAAAAACGGGTGCCAATATATAGTTGTTTATACATAAACAAAACTCATTAATACTATGATAATATTCAATATTTAATAAGTCATTACAAATTAGAAGCAACAAATAAAAAACAAATAAAAAAAAGGTCGTGCTAATTAGCGATGTAATACAGATAGATGGATACTGACGGTGACGAATTGATGGATTAATGACGGAACCGCGACAAAATGAAATTTTGGCACCCTTCCCAACGTGGGTTCTGTGCGGTCACACATCCTGCACGCCTTTAGGGCCGGCCCTGTATATAAGTCAATACATGTAAAACACTGCTTTAGCAAATGTTGTTTATATAAACATTGTTGATCTACAATATATCCTACAACTTAATGCATAACATACTTGGCGTGGTTATGTATAGTTGATGTAGATATCGAATCAGATAAAAGCCTACATTGTTTTATCCTAACATAGAAATTTTTAAGAGTATGTGGATGTTTCGATTATACAACTATCAATTTAAACGTATATAACTTGAATCCACCGAGATAAATTAGGTTTCCATAATCCTGATGATACGAAGAACATAAAACCATAGTTTGAGTGTATTCTTGCCCCACCGGAAAATTACAATTTAGCTTACATATATACACGACTCATGCAACTGAAACAAACTATCAATACATGGTTAAACACAAAATCGGCGTTTAATTAAGATTTGATATTTTATAATTACAAATTAAAATTAATACGAAAATCTTCGAGACTATATCTTCAATGACTTTATATAAGACTTTTATATATTATGATTAGCCCAACACAACAAATATATGTTCGATTATTTTCTTGCTTCCATTTTGTATGAGATATTTTTTGTTTTACTATATATATCAAGTATTTATTAATATATAAAATTATTGTTAATTCAATATTTCTAAAGTTACATCAATAGTAACAGGCTCTCATTCCCTTCGTGCCATTAGTGACTCGTTAAATAATTCAAGTTGGTGTATACGTTAACAATTTTAGAATAATAGTTTATGAAACTCAAATATTGCTAAATCATATTAATAATTTGTATAATATATATTTAAAGTTCTGTATTATTATTTCGGTCAATTATTTCTTTTACTTACGTATCTAACAGACAAACATGTTTTGTTCAACACTAATTTATCCATAAGGTAACGAACCCGTTGTTTGTTCACATGATCGACTTCCACATGTACATGGGATCTAAATTATTGCTGTTTGTTTGGACATCTGAATGAGAGGCTCTGAATGAACTACCTCTGAAAGAAACAATGCTGTTTGTTTGGACATCTGAATGAGAGGCTCTGAATGATAAAAAAAATATCAATTTTTCCCTTCTATGCTGAATTACAAAAAGACAATTTTACCCTCTATGCTGAATTATAAAAAATATCAATTTTACCCTTCTATGCTGAATTATAAAAAGACAATTTTACCCTTCTATGCTAAATTATGAAAAAGACCATTTTACCCTTCTATGCCGAATTATAAAAAGACCGTTTTACCCTTCTATGTCGAATTATTAAAAAAAATACCATTTTACCCTTCTATGCCGAATTATAAAAATACAAATTTACCATTCTATGCCGAATTATAAAAAATACCTTTTTACCCTTCTATGCCGAATTATAAAAAAGACCGTTTTACACTTCTATGCCGAATTATAAAAAAGACCGTATTACCCTTCTATGCCGAATTATAAAAAAAGTCCGTTTTAAACACCATATTAAAAACTATCCAACAAAGTTACTTAATAAGTATTCAAAATATAAAAAAACCATATTAAAAATCCAGTTTAAACATAAATCATCTCAAACTCATCAAAACATATTGAAATCCAAATATAACATAATATTGCTATAATTGATTAGCAATTTGGTTACGCAAGTTGTTCATATATTCAGAGCCCTGCGATCCCCATTCCATGTCATGTATGTTGTGATCATCATTTTATCCACCTTGATCTTCAGCAACAACCATAGTGTTTAGATCCATTTCCGCAAATAATTGATCATCAATTTTATATTTCCTTATAAAATTATGAACTGCAAAACAAGCAATCACTATGTCTCTTTGTACCGGAAAAGGATATGGCGCCATTTGCTTTAAGATTGGGAATCTCTTCTTTAAAACACCATACGCTCGCTCAATAACATTTCTCAGTTGCGCATGAGCATGATTGAATTTTTCTTCTTTACTTAACGCACATTGTCTTAGAAAATCAGCTAACCAATACCTCATATTACGGTAGGGAGTCATAAATCCACGAGTGTTAGTGTATGCAGCATCGCAAAGGTAATATTTATCTGTAAATGTCAGTGTACCAATTATTATATTAAAGGTAATATTTAATATATTATTAATCAAAACTAAAGAAAGATTACAAACCTGTCGGGGGGAATGGAAAGCCGGAAGTCGGGTTAAGTGCAGCTTCTCTCAAAACTCGTGAATAATGTGCTATGCCCTCCCATCCGGCCCATACAAATGTGAATATCATATCAAAATCACAAACTCCTAACACATTTTGATAGCATTCACCTTTCCCCCTTCCTCAGTAACGAGCCTGTTGATCAACAGGTATGACTGCATGTATAAGAGTTTCGTCTAATGCACCTATTGCTCCCGAGAATATCTGTTTTAGCCTTCTATGTCGTTCAGAAGTATTCGAGGATGCATTAGCAAATGTTGGAACTATCATTTCTCTTGCAAAATGCATCATTGCACGTCGTACTTCATGAAAACATCGATGAACCGTTTCTGTAGAGCGTTGGAATCTCCTTTTTACCATGCGAAAACGTTCATTATGACCTAATATTGTCAAAAACATCGCCATCTTTTCTTCAACACTGATTGCCCTACCACTTTGTAACCAATTTCTTTGTTTAAAATGATTGCATAATAAAACAAAAGCTTCACATGAAAGCTGCATCAGTTCTTGACATTGTGTAGTAGATCCATTTAACAATTCTTGCGTGTATGCATGACCGGTCAAAGCGGAAGTGTTATCTCTTATCCTTCCTATTTTCCTTGATGCTAATTTCACCAAATACCAAGATATTATCATGAACACTAGAATTTGTTTACACGAATCCATAATACCTGTCAATGTAATGAAAGTTGCATCAACAATATATCAATAACATAAACTACCACATAGCAAATATCAAATAAAATATTTAACATTCATTTTCATAACAAAAACCTCATAAAACCCATAACGTTCATTTCATATCAAAAATCTCATAATATCCATGACAAACATTTCATAACAAAAAAACACATCAAATCCATAACATCAAACACTAAAACATTTAAAAAACATAAGACCTAACCAAACAAATTATCCTAATAAACCATATTTGCGACCCGCATTCCTAACCCAATTCTCACAACATTCCGGATCAAGATGCAACCAAAGTTTCCTAAAGTCCTTGCTTTCCCCAAAAAAGCAAGATAGCAGTGTTGTAACGTGGATCCTGTTTCCCCCAAAAAAAAAGTTGTCCAACTTCTGAATGCAAGCACCCATATCATCAACAGTATACTTTTCCAATAGCATCCTTGCAACTTTAGTAATTTCATCTCCAGCTTCCATGAGTTTTGAATTAAGTGTCTCTTTACTCTTTCCTTTTGTTGCCCGAGTGTTTGTTCGAGCAGACGACTCTTCACTCATAGGATGGGGGTTTGTTGGACTCGGGGGTTGCTCAAATTGAGGGATATACACATCATCGTCCTCGGTTAAATTAAGATCAGGCAGGTTCTCAGAAGGATGGGGGAAGAGTAGAAGTTGGCCCCCAACTGTCAACTCCAGTTGATATTGCACCCTCAAACAATTGGCTCATGTAACGGTGCAGTTTTCAAAGACTCAACATTTTTGTCTGACTGTTTTAAAAAAAGTTATAATCATCAGCTTGAAAATACTATTAGTAACTAAAAAATAGTTCAAAAACACTACCTTTATCTCCAATTGCCATTCTTCTTCGGTCAAAGTAAATCTATTCGTTACGGGATCATAAACGTTTCCCGTTTTGTTTTTTAATTTCAACCACGCTCCAAACTTGGACCTTAGATAATCATATCGATTTTTCATTTGTTTTTGGTCCACTATCCAATTATGTTCCATTTTTAATCTTTCTCCTACGTTCTTCCATGACACCGCTTTTAAACTACAACCTTCTCGACCATTTGTAATCATTTCATGTATACAAGCTTCGATAAATGTTTTGTCAATACATTCATGCTTCCAAACAATCCTAGGCTTTTTTGGTGCCATACCTAACAACAATTTAAGAACAATTCCACAAAATTAATATTTGAACAAAGTTTGACAACATTTCAGCAAAGATAGAACAAGTTTAGCATAATCAAAGCAACTTTCAGCAAAGAATCAACAATTTCTGCATTAAACTAACAATTTTCTGCATTCACACACATTTTTCTGCATTCAAACAACAATTTCTGCATTAACCTAACAATTTTCAACATTCAAACATATTTTTCTGCATTTAAACAACAATTTCTGCATTATACTAACTATTTTCTGCATTCAAACACATTTTTTTGCATTCAAACAACAATTTCTGCATTAACCTAACAATTTTCAGCATTCAAACATGTTTTTCTGCATTTAAACAACAATTTCTGCATTATACTAACTATTTTCTGCATTCAAACACATTTTTCTGCATTCAAACAACAATATATGCATTAACCTAACAATTTTCAGCATTCAAATACATTTTTTTGTACTCAAAACAAGAATTTATGCTTTAAACTAACAATTTTCTGCACTCAAACCCGTATTTCAGCATTCAAACCACATTTCAGCATCATAATCTCAACAAAAGCAAATCTAAAATCAGAAAAGAGAGGGGAAAATGGTTTACCTGTAATTAGAAACTGTAATAGATGGTTGATGGTTGATTGTCAATAGAATAATTTCATAAATCAGTCGTTATCTGATGATGACCACGGGGGGATCAAGCTAATCGATCGTTATGTGATGATTGATTGTCAATAGAAGAAATGTGATGATGAAGATGGTGGAAATGAACCGGAGGAAGAACGAACAGGTGAAATCGAAGCATAAGAAAACTCAAATCCAAAAGAAATCGGAGGTCATACCTGCTGTCGAGCTCTTGAGAGGAGATGGCGACCGGAGGATACGGCGGCGGCTTTAGTTGCACTACCAGAACCTAACACAGACAACAATAACAAACAATTTATGAGCTTTAAAAGCTTAGTGAGCATTTAGAGAATAACTTGGTTATATATTCCAACTTCTCTTTTAAGTGAATTTCAAATGGCTATCTCAGCCTTTAATGTATCACAAACACTACCACTCTGTAATTCCATACTCAAACTTTGATTTACTCAATCAATCCAACATGATATACTTTTGATCTGTAACAAACATCTCAACAATATATATATAGTTTATCTAATGATAACTACTCACCTGAAGTTAAGTCGATATGTGGAACTCCCGAACCTCGTGTGTGTTCTTGTCTAGCTTTAGCTGTAACACAATAACTCAAACTCAATACTCAATTTCAAGAAAATCTCAATCATACTCGATATTCGTAACAATCAAGGATTTAGAATCATAGAGGAGAATTACAATCAAAAGATAGTAATACTATCCTAGTTGTAGCTTCCAATTTTACCATTTTGACTCATACAACCCTAAAAATGCAATAATCAACACTTTACTAGTTCGGGTCTAAGATAAGAGCTCTTTTACACTTACTAATCCATAGACTTCACTCCAACATCAGCTAGTTGCAGGTGGTTCATCAAAACCACCTAGAACCATCTCAAATCAAACAACCCAACCGTTAAAACTATGTCAAAATCAAAGGGAATTACCTTTCAACCTTAAGGAGACAAATCCTAGCTTCAATTATTAAATTATAGACTTCAATTTCGAGTTTAAAGGTTTAGGATTAAGTTTCTAGGGTTTTGGAGAGGTTTTGGACGAAGTGGGTTTTCCCAAAAATGAAAGAAAATTGACTTTAAAAAGTGTTCTGCGCGCATCACACGCCCCCGTGTGGAATCTACACGACCCCGTGTGGATCCACTGCTTCTACTGTTTGCTTACTGCAGGATTCTACATGCCCCTGTGTAGAATCTGCACGCCCCCGTGTAAGTCTGGAAAGGCTTACTGTAGGATTCTACACGCCCCCGTGCCGAATCTGCATGCCCCCGTGTGAGTCTGGAATTTCACTTTTTAAGCTCAAACTTCTCCCAAATGAGTTTCTAACCATTTTAACCCATATAAAAACTTATCTAACCTTATTTACACTAAAATGAACACAATCTCATTACTATTTAGTATTACGGTATTACAGGAAAAGTTACCGATATTACCATAATTGGCGACACTTGTCGCCGTCACTGCCATTGATCGCCTTCCGGTAGAACCTCCACTGTTGATTGCGTTAAACACATCGATGATCAAAACATTATTGACTTGTGCCACCCGGATCGTTGACTTAAGATTTACTGACGTCATTATTACGACGACAGATACATTTAACGACGACAAACGACACGTCGTTGGCTGTAGCCGCTAAAGCTTCACGTCGTCTATAGCATTAAGATTTCTTGTAGTTTAAAAAGATACAAAGTGTACCAATTGAACGACACACGATTTGGAAGAAAAAAAAAAAAAACAATATCATATTCAACCCTAATACCCACAATAAATGATGAATTAATGCGAAAAAGAAAATAATAAATATAGAATTGGAAAAAAGTAGAAAATAGGTCGATCGAAAAGTAATGCGCATCAAAACAGTTAATATTATTTGATTTATTTCTTTGCCGACACTAAACGACAAAAAGAATATTTATGAAAATAATTATTAAATAAGAAAAAGTATCGGTCATTGTCAACAAATACAGGTCACTCCTCGTCTCCTCATTTGCATTTGCTATTAAAATATCCCCAGGTGCATATACGATGATATTACAGAGCGCTAGAAATAGAGATAAGAGTAGCTGGTATATACTCAGTAAGAACACGTAGGAAAAGCTAGGTCTAGAAAATTCGTCGGTTGAGAGAAAAATGGGCCGGAGGAAGCTGGAAATAAAGCGGATCCAGTGACGTTTTCGAAAAGGAGAATGGGATTAATTAGCAAAGCACGGCAACTTTCCGTACTCTGCGACGTCGAAGTCGCCGTTATTGTTTTCTCCTCCGGCGGCAAACTGTATGAATCCTACAGCGGCGGTACTAACAGGTGCCTTTCTTTGGTTTGTATATTACTCGGCACTTCTATTTTCTCTTTGAAATTTTCTTCGTATGTGTTCTCGTGTTCCTAGATATGTGTTGTTTCGTAGGGAGTATCACCTAAGCCGTATGTTATCTCTGTAATACAGCATGAGATTTCTAGGGCATTAACATATTGTTTTAAGACGATGGCTCCATTATTTTATGCTATACTGTTATAATCTAGGGTTTTTGGGTGGCATATAAATTGTTTATGTCAAAAATAGTGTTAGCTGGATCTCATGTTGATTTGGTTTTTGTCATGTATTCTTTTTTTAGGCTGTGATTCTTCGTACCTGTTTCTATTTCTGTCCTGATAGGAATGACACATGATCTTTATTGTTTATTGTATTTACTATTTTGGGTCATATTTATACACTAACCGGCTCTTAACTTGTTGTTTGAGATTTTTTTTTTTTTGTCCATGAATGTGAAAAAAAAAAAAAAAAGAAAGTATAAAGATTTGTCTTACTTTTTGTTTTGAGCAAAATCATCGCCATTATAAGAATGGACGCCGTATTTCTTAAAACTAGATATTAGTAAGTTAATTGTGTTAGATTTTCAAACGAACAATCACCTAGACTCATGCATATCCCTTTGCCCAATTTAATATTCAGATTATAATAATAGGGAAAGCAATCATTTATCATCTATAGAAAATAGTTAAATTAGAAACAAATTATTCATCAAGTCTACAATTAATTTTCTAGGGTTTTGGGGACAGATCCCTAAAATTGGCTGACGCTTGTGCTTTGTTGTATCATCATTTTAATTGAACAAAAAAGGAGTCTATAAAAAGTAGTGTTGTAGCATTCCGTTGTTAGACCAATATAAGTAGGGAAGTGATTCGTACAGAACAATTTTTTCCCGTACATAATAATTCATGTTTTAGGAGTGTTGTATATTATGCCTTAAAAATGTTAAATTTTGTGTATGGGGAACAATTGTTGTGTCCGAATCACTTCCCATATAAGTAAGGGTGATCATAAGCGGGTATCCGTCTAATTTGGCTGTAACCGGAACCGACGGTTTCTGTAAAGTTAGAACCGGAACCGACATAAGCTATTTTTAAAATTTATTTAGGAACTGGAACCGACAGTTCTGGTTCCGATTCCGAGATCGGGTACCCGGTTACGCTATTTTTTTAGTTTTGTCGTTACAAAAGTAAATACTATCTATGGAAACAAAAGCTAACTACTAGAACTAGTTTATTACGATATAAGTTACAAATTACAAAGTAAATGTATTTCAATAATAGTTATAAAAAGTTACAAACGATAAAGTAAATATGGTTCGTTACAATATAAGTTATAAACGACAAATGTTAGATTGATTTTGATTTGTAAATATAAGAAAAATTAAGATCCTATAAAAATATTATATTATGCTTACCTAATCTAATTTTTAATATATATATATATATATATATATATATATATATATATATATATATATATATATATATATATATATATATATATATATATATATATATATACAATTTTTTAAATAACGGGTATCCGATAGGTACCAGTTCCAAAAAAAAACGAGAATCAAAGCTGCTTAGGGCGGTTTCATCATTTTAGTAACTGAAACCAGAACTGTTTAAGGCGGTTCCGAAATGGTTCCGGTTCCAAAAACGCGTATCATATTCTGCTGTTCACCCCAAAATATAAGCAAAGAAAATTGTGTTTTGTTTAATATAAGTTTTAATTCAAAAAAATCAAATTATCATTCGGTTATAGCATCCTTTCTTGGACAAGTTCTTACTTTCTATCATGTTGGATGGGTTACTAAAAACTCTCATACTTAAAAAATATGCCCATCTCACTCTCATAATCAATATATGTAAGAGTACGACTCATTGTATCTTGAGGGCATAATCAATAAATGCAAGAGTCTACAATTAATTGTATCTTGAGTGGCATAATAGATTTACCATTTTATAACATCTCAAAATTAAAGTTATAGACTAATCTTAACGTATAACTATAATAGAAATTATTGGTAGCCCACAACTTAGGGCTCATAAAAAAGGCCCACAATCTGTACCTTCTATCCATGTGGAGTGGATAGAGACGATATAATATAATTTGTTTCTACGACAAAATCAAATAAAGGGTCCCATAAATACATGCAAAATTTTATCTATTATCAAAACAAAAGACTAATATGAGTATCATTTTATATGCTTATATAACTTTTTGTTACATTGTTTTGCAACACCACAACTTTCTAAGTTAACTCATGGTCAAAACATTTGGGTTTTCTTTCCATCTTTTTTAATTTTTGATTTTTGGCCATTCTATTTTTGCACATCCTTTTGCTTCCCAAAACCTATGCTAGTAACTAATGGAAGATGACAAAGGGGATTTAGCAGTTGCTAGTAGTCGGAAAGAATAAACCTCATACATGGTTAAGGTTACTACAAATGAAGCAAACATTGCTATTGATGTTTTGATGTTTCCACTCTATAACACCAAAAACTTGATATACAAATAATGACATGCTAAAGACTATTTTAAATAAATGAACATCTACCCATCAGGCAGCAAGTCCCAATTATTTGCAAATTATTTACAAATATATGTACTATTATTTCTTCCTTCCATTTTGTATGAGATATTTTGTTATTTTACTATCTATATCAAGTATTTATTAATATATAAAAATATTTTTAGTTCAATATTTCGAAACTTACATCAATAGTAACAGGCTCTCATTCCCTGCGTACCATTAGTGACTCATATTAAATAAGGTAACGATCAATTATTTCTTTTACTTACGTATCTAACAGACAAACATGTTTTGTTCAACACTAATTTATCCATAAGGTAACGAACCCGTTGTTTGGTCACATGATGTACGACTTCCACATGTACATGGCATGTAAATTATTGCTTTTGTGTGTGCATGTTAACTAATTACTTGCATGCTTCTTACTCGTTTAAATCTTGTCTACTATGCATGTTTCAGCGTGAAGCATCTTCTTGCTAGGTATGAAACAAAAGGCGAGGCCATGAAAGGAGATGGCAATGATTCGGTAAGACTCAACTTCTGAAGGAGCCACTTGTGTTATCAGCATATACACTCGGTTTAAGTGATTACATATATATCTTATGGATTTGTGACTTACTGAAATTGCACTACATGAACTTCCGTTACAGTGCCCAAAATTCCAAACATGTAAACAGCTTCTACAGACGGTGGACAGGTAAACAACATATATACCACACGCATACACACACACACACACATATAAAACTATGTCAACCAAATAATGGAAGAGTGATCATAATGAAAGCATCAAGATCCAACTCTTTTCCACAGGCTTGTTGAACAGAATAATATTGAGGAGCTCTCTGTGACCGACATGACACAACTAGAAGAAGAACTCAATGCTGCTCTTATGCACACTCGGTCATTAAAGGTGATTCATTTTCTCCATACTTGTTCAATTCACCTACCCAAACAGTTACTACTTTGGGTGTTTGGGATTGTTTATTATATAGAGCTTATACTTATTTGTAAAATTGTTTATTAACTTATCTGGTACCAAAATTTGGATTAGCTTATTCGACACCAAAACATAATAAATGATAAGTTCACTTTTAGTGTTTGGCACTTTCTTTCTACTTGTAAGTGTTAAAGTGTTATATGACGAATAAGGACATCCTTACCCATTATTGACTTAACAGGGTAATTTTGTTTCCACCTTTAACAAGCCATTTCAATAAGTTAAAAGTAAGTATCTTATCAAAAGCAGCTTATTTAAGCTAATAAGTACCTTTCATTTTAGGTCATCCAAACACTCAAAATTGCTTATTGACGGTACCAAACAGCAATAAGTAAATAAGCAGCTTAAATAAGGAATCCCAAACATCAGTCATCGATTAGTAGAATATTTATAATACCGAGAAACCTAATTACTTTTTACGAATATATTCAAACCGGATGCCTTAAATTTCCTGTCTGAAAAACATCCCCAAGTGCTGATATGTGCAGCTAGTGTGGTGGGTTAATTTGAAACTTATATAGGGCATAAATGTGTTAAAATTTCACCCTAGAACAAAAAAGTCAGAGAGGTTCCCTTTTAAACATTGTGTATTCACAGTTGGTACTTATGGTTGATGCAGACACAGTTGAAGATGGAGTACATGTCTACCCTTCTACAACAGGTATATTATATATGCTTCTATTTTTATTTTTCCATCACATATATAGGTACATACATAATTTACAGCACCATTGATGCCACTTTCCTTTGGCTGCTTGCTGTATGGCCAGACACATAAACAAAACAATTATCTTTTCAGAATATTACATTAAATATAAGAGACATAGGGCACATACCGTGTCACTTTTCCTCATATAATCAAGTTTGCAGGTTTAAATGATTATTGGATTGCTAATGAAGTCCATCCACTGTTATTATTGTTTGTATGTAGAGGCTAATTCATCTGGTTTATTGAAATGTCGTTACACCCTTTTTGTATTTGTGTACATTCGGACCATATTCCTCTATCATAAAAACCTGAATAAACACAACATAAATCTAATCAACATTTATTTTTGTGAGCAGGAAAAGAATTTAATCAAACAAAAGGAAGAAACAACGCAGCAGGTAAATCCCGGTTTGGAAATTGCAGAATATTTCAATTCAAGAATTTTTGTGAAGATCTTACTTGCTAGAATTTACAAAATTCCCTACCCTTGCTTTATTTTTACCAATAAAGAGGAGAAATCAGTCATCTATTTGCTTACAATGATGCCTAATATCATTTTAAGATCTTTTAATTAACGAAAAACTAGCATAAACCATTGATATTTCACTCTAGTTTTTAAAATAGAAGATTGCCCAAACTTCATGTCTTGCAGCATAAAATTGTGTTGGGTGTAGCAGTTAAGAATATTTCTGTGTGGCGATTTCTACTTGTAAATATCAGTTCAATTAAAATGATAAAGAAAGAGGAAAAAAGAAAGTAGCATAATCGATTGAATCTTCACTTACAGATTGCCTCAGCCAAGCATATTTACGCAGGAGGGGACGATGGCGGTCGAGGTCTGAACGACATTACAATAAACCCGATAGATTCGCCCCAACATTTGACTCTTCCTCTTTTTAAGGACTAAACTTTTCCAGCAACAAATCGATCCCTGCAAGTCTGCAAATCCTTACAAATCAGATGTGTATTGGATTCCTAGATCTTGAGGTTTTCCACTAATTATGATATTGTTGTGTTATGTAATAACCGATCCAACACATCAATTTTCTATCGTCTGTGTTTGCTTTGTGAATTGTGAGTGGTGGGGTTCTCTGCAAAATGGGGCAATTTATAAAGACTAGATTGGTCACGTGTTGAAGCACGCATTATTATTTTCGGTTCACTTTGTTTTTTTGTGGGTTTTTATATCATCAAAAAGAAAGCATGTCTGAAAAATCCGGTCTTTCGACTAATAATTTCCGATATATAGTTTCACTTTCAATTTTTTTACATCCCTTAAAATATTTAATCTAAGTTTAATTCAACTTGGCATTTGGCAAGCCTTTTTCAAATTTAACCGGTGTTGTTAAACTATTAGTACAAATATATAACTTTTAGTAAATTATAGTTTTGGTCCATGTGGTTTGCACCATTTTTTAGAGTGGTCATACTTTTGGAAATCCAACATGTCCGTCTCTACGGTATGTATTTGTTTACAGGTTTGGTCCCTCCCTCAGTTACAACTTATTCTGTTAAATAGGGACATATTACTATTTTACCTTTAATTTTATGTTTTAATTAATTTTGTTTTTAGAAAAAAAAAATTCTTTGTGTGTGTGATGCCTTTCTTATCCCACTGCCATCTCCAACAAATCAATGTTGAAACTTGAAACCCAATTGGAAGTAGCAATACAAACATCTGATCATAATAATCTTAAAAACCAAAACCAGCTTTCGTATAAGGCTTCTTTTTTACATACAGGAGGAGAATGACGAAGGAAATAAAGAGAAAAGGGGTGAGGCAGATCAACAATCGCAACGCATAAGGGTGGAACGAGGCGGGAGACTAGGAGGAGAGGAGCACCGAATAAGGAGTTGAGCTTCAGAAAGATATCGTCAGAGGATGAGGAATGGTCTCCAATGAGGCTAGAGACCAGGAGGGGAGGAGCACCTATCGGTATTGATAAACAAAGCAAAGAGAGTCCAATCGAGGTTTGTGTAACACCCTAATTTTTTTTCAATGATAAAACATTAAGTAAATCTAAAATACACTTTTGGACACAAAAACCATTAAATAAATTAAAACATTTTAAAATAATTAAATAGTTTATATCAGAGTAATGGTGTTACCAAAACATAATATTAATAAAGATATTTGAAAGCGGAAGACTTAGAATAACAAGTTGCTTAAAAGGTTCATTCCTTTATTCTGATACGAGCTCGGAGTGATCATGACATGTTCTTTCCAAAAATACCCTTGAACCCTGAAATGTTAGAATTCAACGGGTAAACAAAAACGCTTGGTGAGAAACACAATACTCGCATATTATATCAATCATATACATTCACGATCACTTTTATACATACACAAACATATAACTTAACTTAACATTAACATCGCAGCATTATCCTAAACACATATTGTTGGTACCAACTCCTATACGCGAGCCGGTTTCTCGAAGGGCTGTCTCAGGTACCTCCGCCTCTATACGCAGGCTGGTTCGCCAAAATGCTGTCCCCGGTACCTCCGCCACTATATGCAGGCCGGTTTGCCAAAAGCGTATCCCGGTACCTCCGCCACCGTACACATATAACATACTTCCACATAACTCGTATCATATCTTTCTATTTAAAGGACATATACATACATTCACACAAACATACACGTTATGTAACACCCGGCTTTTAAAACAAAACACCCCTGAAATTTTTTTTTATTTAAAACATAGGTTTCAATACTTAAAACCATAAACAAAAGGGTATATTTTAATAAACACGGGTACAAGTGTATCAAGGAGAGTATAAAATACCAAATCTCCTTTAAAGCCGGCCTGCTACTGACAGCATCTACAAGTCCATCTCTTGAGTCACGGACTTTATCCTTACCCTTACCAGGGTTATGCTAACCTGCAGGGACATTTAATAAACGATATGAGCTACAAAGCTCAGTGAGTAA
The DNA here is from genome assembly GCA_023525715.1 of Cichorium intybus. Lineage (NCBI taxonomy): Eukaryota > Viridiplantae > Streptophyta > Magnoliopsida > Asterales > Asteraceae > Cichorium > Cichorium intybus. The sequence goes on along the minus strand of CM042012.1, from coordinate 38,238,076 downwards.
TCATATCTGCAAATAACACGTATATAAATACATTCATATATAATTTCCTATATATGATAAATCTATTAACCGTATATCTCTGTCCGGACATCGGTCCCAAACGCTTAGCCATTCTGGCTAACCATATGTCTTAGGATTGCCCATCCTATCGCATAGTCTTACGGTTTGTTATTTGCATACATTTCTGTCCCATATTTCTTGGTCATAATTGACCGCATCATATTTCATGGCTATTTAAGCCGCACCCTGTGTCATAGCTATATAAGCTGCACCAAAACAATATCAATATATAAATCATAGCCATATAGGCCGCACCAGTTGGATATAACATCCAGAATCATAGCCGTATAGGCCGCACCAGAATATCATACAATACAAAATCAAATATGGCTCACGGGTTAGCCCGCTGTTGCCTTGGCTCACGGGTTAGCCCGTTGTTGCCTAGACTCACGGCTTATCCGGTCTTGTCTATATAAGTTTGACTCATCAAAATAAACTATGGCTCACGGGTTAGCCCGCTGTTGCCTAGACTCACGGCTTATCCGGTCTTGTCTATATAAGTTTATTTAGATATATTGACTCACAGCTCCGTTCTTGTCTATCACAGACTCACGGCTTATCCGGTCTTGTCATATCATAGTGTATATATATATGTATTGACTCACAGCTCCGTTCTTATCATCGCAATGACTCACGGCTTATCTGGTCTTGTCTTTTACATATATTTTTACACTTGTCATTTTCGTCCCTCGAAGCCGTTTCAACCTGTAACAGTTCAATCATCATATATCATATATGATATCAGTGAGATTACTCACCTGGATGCTAGCTGCATTTAAATTTCGGTTGTTTCTTGCCTTTGCGTGCACCACAACCTTTTTGTCCCATACCTATTTATCCATTTCATATTAAATGATAATAGGTTAATAATCATTTCAGTTGACTCTACTGCACAAGAGTCCTATACAATACAATTGGGGACCGTTTCCAAGCATTTCTAATCAATAACCATTGTTATAAAATTTAATACACTTCCCGAAATACGCGTATTTTACTACAGTATTTTCGGGAGGTCGTATTCGTATTCCGATAATTTTCCATGAAGTTTCATAACATATTGGACCTATGTTTAAAATTTCAGGTCAATCGGATAAGCCTAGCATCAAAATCAAACTTGGAAAATGCTCAAAATTTTAACAGAAGCTGAAATGGTTTCTGCCCAGGGCTCGAGTCGCGACCAACCATCTGGTCGAGTCGCAAATGACCCTCTTCGAGTCGCGAGCGACCACCTGGTCGAGTCGCGAGCGCTGGACAGAGGTGCAGAAACTCCGATTTTGTGCTAGAAATTTCCATTTTTTCCATTTTTAGCACTTATTGCTCAACTTAATCGGTTGGGGTTTATTCCTAGGCTAAAACCTTACATTAAAACAAGGTTTTCAACCATTACAAACAACTCAATCAATCAAAATGAGGAATTAGGGTTCTTAGTTCCAAGACCCCAAAACTTCAAATTCATCACAAATAGCAACCTACTTCCATTTTCTTGCATTAAGTCCTTTTAGCATGACTTACTGGAAGTATTAAACCATTTAAACCACATAAACATAACTGAAATTTACAAATTTCAGTTTCTATAAAACCCTTCAAGAACACCATCAAGAACTTGGTTAGAAAATCAAATTACTAACCTTGTTTGCTTGGAAGCTTCAATTCCAATTCATGATTTCGATTTTCCTGCTTCAAGCCTCATGATCTCTGCAGAATTTGCTCATCAAAATCCTTCCCGTTGCTGCACAAATGGTCAGCCAAAGAAGAGAGTCAACTCTTCTATTTATACTTCCAAAATTTACAAATTTGGTCCCTAAGTTCCATTTCTTGAACTTTTGGCACTAATATCAAGTTTTATCACAATAAACTTTCTTTTCTTATGCTTTTGTCACAAGCAAACAATATTTTTACATTTTTGGTCCTTCACTTGGTCAAATGACCAAATTACCCCTTTTATGGTAAAATGACCAAAAATCAGTTTTTATAACATTTTAAGTCCAAAACTCAAAATATTATTTCAAACCAAATTCTTTTCTGTCCAAAAGACCAATTTACCCTTCTAAGGTAAAATGACCAATTTACCCTTTTTATTATATTTACATAAAAAGAGTGTCTTGGCGTTACAAATTCTCCCCTCCTTCAAAAGATTTCATCCCCGAAATCATACAAACAAGAGAGGGTAATTCTTTCTCATTACAATTTCGGTCTCCCATATCATATGGAAACCTCTATGGTATTGCCTAAGCACTTAACCATACTAGTATTCTTATTTCGTGGTTATATCACCATTCGCATATCATTCCTCCGGTCGTCCCGGGCACCTTAATCACTTATCTACCTCATTTCAACATGAGGGATTCGTTGGAATTCATCAGTCTATGTTCTCAGAACTATGAGACCCATAGAAATCATTACTAATATCTCGAAGTTCATCAAGAATCTTCGATCGATACATCCCAGATTTTACTCTTTGGGACCTATGGAAAAGTCCAATAGATGAGGACTTAATTTTCCTTTTTGTCCCACATCAATTTCTAGTCTTCCGAAGAATCTTTTGATTACCCCGACATCCCTCATCTGGGATTGCAACAGTTTTACTCTGTGGCTCATGTACTTCCGTTACTGCTTCTTAGCCATTTTCCAATTTTTCAACTTTTTTCTCGTATTCATCAATTCTTCTTTTTAGCTTGTACCACCGTCTAAGACCTAGCCAACGGCTTTTCCACATCTTCAATCCTATAAATCAATGGATAACACGGTAGTCTATACAATACTTCCTACGAGTCAGTAAAACACTAGTATAATACCTATACTTATCTACAACTTCTACCAAGGATAGACGGTCTTCTTGTTTTCCGCTAGGGTCTGTTATGCAGATTTCAGGCATATCTTCTGGAGTCTGCATCATTATCTTGCCTCTTCTATCAATCTGCAAATCATATACAGTACTTGCTAGTACTTTTGAACTAATAATTCTAGGAATTAATGCTAAATTCAGCAAATAATTCTAGTATCTCGATCCGATACAGTCGACACCTGTAGTGCACGTCAACAATTTTCTTTTTCTATGTAGTTTTTTCACTACTTTTCGATCTTAATTTCTTCCCTAGTCGGTACAAATTTGCACTGGTGTCATCAATCAACATGCAATTACCCATATTGTGTCATACCCATGCGGTACTTGCAAAGACTTTATTACAAAGTCTATAAGATTTTCGTCCCATTTCTTCCTTGGGGCCGACAACAGCTAAACTTTCTGTATACTTCTAATGGTTTGACTTTAATTACATACTAGTCAAACACTTTTCACGTATCTTTCAATGTCTTTCTTTAGCCCCGGCCACCAATACATAGGTTATATCATCCTACACAGTTTGGTACTGCCCCGGGCATTCTGCATATTTACCCAAATATACATCTTTTAAGGGTAAATTTTCATATCTCACTTTGCTTTGGAACTCACATACACAACCCCAAGGGTTTTCAATCGTCGTGAGTTTCTAACTAGCTTCTTTCAATAGCTAATCATTCATTCACTTTTCACGTTTTCAGACTTGCACACTTCTTTCTGTGCTACCCGAATCAACCCAGGTAATCAATTCGCCACACTCACATATGTGGTTGCATCTTTCAAAAGATACTCTTTTCAATTCGAGGCATCTATAATCACATTCGTCTTTCCGAGATGGTACAAGATTTCATAACCGAAATCTTTTAGTAACCCATCTGCCTTTGCTATCTCATATTTAACTTCTTTTGATCAACTAAGTACTTCAAACTTTTATGATCCGTATAAACAGTAAGCTTTACACCACATCAGTAGTGTCTCCAAAGCTTAAATGCCAAAATCATAATTGCTACTGCAATATCATGTATCCAAAATCAACTTTGGATGCATTTCTATAGAACAATTTATCTTCTCCGCTTAGCGATAATGCTAACACCGGAGCTTCGCGTAAGGTTTGTTTCAACCTTTAAAAATATACTTGTGGTCTTTCTACCACTCAGACTTTTCACTTTTTCTAGTCAACTCTGGTCAACTAGAGTCAACTCTAGTCAACTAGACGGAAATCAAGGAGCAGTTTTCTACAACTCTCCTATAATAACCCGCCAATCCAAGGAACTACCAGTTTCAGTCGGATTCCTCAGGCGGTTCCAGTTTTATCACATCATCAATTTCACTGGATTTATTTTATCATCTTTGGCACTATTATCATGCCCAAAGAATTGAAACTTCTTTTAGCCCAATTTTTCATACTTGGAGAATTTTACATATCACTTAACTCAGTAAAGTAACTCCAGTATCTGGTACAAATGTACCTCATATTCAGTCTGGTTTCGAGAATATCAGATTCTCCGTAGTCTGTGTACATACACATTAACTTACATTTCTTCTTTTCAAACAAGATAGGGCTCCACACGATGACACATTCGGCCATATGAGACCCCAATTCAAAAACAATTCCTTCCAATTGTTTTACCACTCTGCCATCTCTGCAGAGGCTAATCAATATAGAGCCTAAATAACAGGAACGGCTCCCAAGACCAGCTTAATCATAAGTTCTTCTCGCCAGTCTGGCAGAAATCCTGGAAGTTCTTTTCAAAAGAAACATCCGAGAATTTATTTAAAGTAGTACACTACTATCACCGCTTTATTTAGCTTGGCCCATACCACGTATGCCAACTACAACATCATTCCTTTACTAACTCTTTTCCGAGTTTGAGCAAAGGAAAATAACCGGTATTCTCAACAACGGTCATTTACTATGGATTTTCGTCCATTTCATTTCTGATTTTTGAACTATAATGTTCATTTTTCTACAATTCATGTTAGCATCATTCATTGCTAACCAATTCATATGCACGATTTCTTCAAATTCATTGATAGGCATCGGCTCTAGATTTATAGGGAAAAATGGTCCCGTAAATCCTAGGCAGACTACCTTCCAGGTGTTCAATATCTTGAACATATTTGCTATTTGCTATAGCCAGTTCCAACATTTCATCCATAATCGTTGATGAAATATTCAAACAAGACATCAAAGTCATCGATCCACAGCATAGCTCCATGGATCATATATAACATATACGGGGTTATATTCAAAACTATTATATCGGAGATCATATCAGTCTCCTCACGAGCTTCTTCCACAATCTGCTGGAGTACTCATGGTACCACTGGTCCTTTTCGACCATTCGTTTCTTCTTTCTTTCCTCCCCGTTCTTTCCTGGGTTCATCACCCGTTACTCCATATTTAGCATGTGAGTATTTCATAGGAAAGTGTTTTATAGCTCCGCGCTAGACACACTTCCGATCCATCCAAACAAGCTCGAGCAATCTGCTCCTATTTTCTGTAATTTCAGCATGTCAACGGTAGAGTCTCAACTCTATAATTCTTCTAAGTGCTTTTCCTGCACTTCTTGCATCGCATTGCCTTTTTCATTTTGGTCCCTTCCCTTTAAGGTTGGACCTAAATCGTGGTAACTTCTCCTGAAGCGTCCACTAACATTTTTCTGCTTTTCTCGTAGTCTCAGCTACTTTTCTTTCACCTTGATATCAATCAGGGTGAGCACCCAATTTCTTTCTCTGACCACAGCAGCTACTGTTGCTTGTCATGTGGATTTTCTGCTACTTGTCTCGTTGCCCCTCGTTCAATGGAGCCTTGAGAAAGGGCTGGTCCGCTCCGTAAAGCTCCATGCCCTAAATTCCTCCCAGTAATATTCGTTGCTCATACTTCTTATACGTTAGAAGTAAGCAATAGTTAGGTTATATATGTATAATAACAACATATATACACCTAACGGTACATCGTGTCTACTGTCTCAAGGTTTAAGTCCAGGAATCTACTCTATAGACACCTAGTTCACTTAAACCACGGCTCTGATACCAACTTGTAACACCCGGCTTTTAAAACAAAACACCCCTGAAAATTTTTTTTATTTAAAACATAGGTTTCAATACTTAAAACCATAAACAAAAGGGTATATTTTAATAAACACGGGTACAAGTGTATCAAGGAGAGTATAAAATACCAAATCTCCTTTAAAGCCGGGCTGCTACTGACAGCATCTACAAGTCCATCTCTTGAGTCACGGACTTTATCCTTACCCTTACCAGGGTTATGCTAACCTGCAGGGACATTTAATAAACGATATGAGCTACAAAGCTCAGTGAGTAATCATATCTGCAAATAACACGTATATAAATACATTCATATATAATTTCCTATATATGATAAATCTATTAACCGTATATCTTTGTCCGGACATCGGTCCCAAACGCTTAGCCATTCTGGCTAACCATATGTCTTAGGATTGCCCATCCTATCGCATAGTCTTACGGTTTGTTATTTGCATACATTTCTGTCCCATATTTCTTGGTCATAATTGACCGCATCATATTTCATGGCTATTTAAGCCGCACCCTGTGTCATAGCTATATAAGCTGCACCAAAACAATATCAATATATAAATCATAGCCATATAGGCAGCACCAGTTGGATATAACATCCAGAATCATAGCCGTATAGGCCGCACCAGAATATCATACAATACAAAATCAAATATGGCGCACGGGTTAGCCCGCTGTTGCCTTGGCTCACGGGTTAGCCCGCTGTTGCCTAGACTCACGGCTTATCCGGTCTTGTCTATATAAGTTTGACTCATCAAAATAAACTATGGCTCACGGGTTAGCCCGCTGTTGCCTAGACTCACGGCTTATCCGGTCTTGTCTATATAAGTTTATTTAGATATATTGACTCACAGCTCCGTTCTTGTCTATCACAGACTCACGGCTTATCCGGTCTTGTCATATCATAGTGTATATATATATATATATGTATTGACTCACAGCTCCGTTCTTGTCATCGCAATGACTCACGGCTTATCTGGTCTTGTCTTTTACATATATTTTTACACTTGTCATTTTCGTCCCTCGAAGCCGTTTCAACCTGTAACAGTTCAATCATCATATATCATATATGATATCAGTGAGATTACTCACCTGGATGCTAGCTGCATTTAAATTTCGGTTGTTTCTTGCCTTTGCGTGCACCACAACCTTTTTGTCCCATACCTATTTATCCATTTCATATTAAATGATAATAGGTTAATAATCATTTCAGTTGACTCTACTGCACAAGAGTCCTATACAATACAATTGGGGACCGTTTCCAAGCATTTCTAATCAATAACCATTGTTATAAAATTTAATACACTTCCTGAAATACGCGTATTCTACTACAGTACTTTTGGGAGGTCGTATTCGTATTCCGATAATTTTCCATGAAGTTTCATAACATATTGGACCTATGTTTAAAATTTCAGGTCAATCGGATAAGCCTAGCATCAAAATCAAACTTGGAAAATGCTCAAAATTTTAACAGAAGCTGAAATGGTTTCTGCCCAGGGCTCGAGTCGCGACCAACCATCTGGTCGAGTCGCAAATGACCCTCTTCGAGTCGCGAGCGACCACCTGGTCGAGTCGCGAGCGCTGGACAGAGGTGCAGAAACTCCGATTTTGTGCTAGAAATTTCCATTTTTTCCATTTTAAGCACTTATTGCTCAACTTAATCGGTTGGGGTTTATTCCTAGGCTAAAACCTTACATTAAAACAAGGTTTTCAACCATTACAAACAACTCAATCAATCAAAATGAGGAATTAGGGTTCTTAGTTCCAAGACCCCAAAACTTCAAATTCATCACAAATAGCAACCTACTTCCATTTTCTTGCATTAAGTCCTTTTAGCATGACTTACTGGAAGTATTAAACCATTTAAACCACATAAACATAACTGAAATTTACAAATTTCAGTTTCTATAAAACCCTTCAAGAACACCATCAAGAACTTGGTTAGAAAATCAAATTACTAACCTTGTTTGCTTGGAAGCTTCAATTCCAATTCATGATTTCGATTTTCCTGCTTCAAGCCTCATGATCTCTGCAGAATTTGCTCATCAAAATCCTTCCCGTTGCTGCACAAATGGTCAGCCAAAGAAGAGAGTCAACTCTTCTATTTATACTTCCAAAATTTACAAATTTGGTCCCTAAGTTCCATTTCTTGAACTTTTGGCACTAATATCAAGTTTTATCACAATAAACTTTCTTTTCTTATGCTTTTGTCACAAGCAAACAATATTTTTACATTTTTGGTCCTTCACTTGGTCAAATGACCAAATTACCCCTTTTATGGTAAAATGACCAAAAATCAGTTTTTATAACATTTTAAGTCCAAAACTCAAAATATTATTTCAAACCAAATTCTTTTCTGTCCAAAAGACCAATTTACCTTTCTAAGGTAAAATGACCAATTTACCCTTTTTATTATATTTACATAAAAAGAGTGTCTTGGCGTTACACGTTACATGTACGGTTAACATAATAAGCAAGTTAGTGCAACTCACCTGATACGACTGTGTTGCTAGCAGTGATCCAAATGCCAATCATCAAGCATAACAAATAATTTCCTACAATATTATCAATAAACGCTACTTAGATTACAACCAAGTTATTATTTAATACTTCTTATATGGTATATTTTTAACTTCTCTTTTACTATCTTATTAAGTCTTTATCCAAAGACCTTAACACATTATGCCCTTTATAATATAAACCATTTTAGGACCTCTTATTTATTCATTACAATTGTTATTTAGTTATGTATTACTCATCGCCTATTATTAACTTTATTTTTGTACACTTTTAAGTCTTAAAGTATTTAGGCATTAGGTTCTGTATGATTTAAGCTCATAGTTGTAAAACCACAAAATGACTTCATAAACCTCTTAAAACATGTTACATATGTCCAAACATCTGATCCTAAGCTCTTGATGCATTAAGGTCTTAATAAGGCACTTTTATGTATTTTTCCAATTAAGATCTTTTAGACCCCTTCTCGGTTTTTTTTACCATAAATCCTAAAGCATAAGTCCAATTGACATGTGCTATAACTTTAAGGAAACTTGACTCGATTACGCACGACATTTGTGTCACGGGTTTTTCTCAGATTTTGCGTCGGTTTTCTATAAAACGATCTCCAAGTTCAGGGACAAAATCTGTCACGAACTTTTGCATTCTTTTTCTAACTTTTAGCATGATTTCTTTGATTATTCCCTTAATAAAACACATTTTAAGTTCTTAGTAAGTTAATTACAAATTATTAGAGCTAATATGATTGCATTTGGTTTAAGTACAAAAACCACTAGGTTGTAATTTTAACAACCTTACTTCATACCATATATCAAGGCATAAGTTCATTATTTAGTCACAAAATCATATACTAATTTGGCTTCCTCATACTATACGCATACATACAAACTAAAATAATGAAATCAAGAGTTGTACCTTTTTGTGATTATATCAATCGTAGGCCACAACTTCTACCCTTGCAAGCTTACAACCAAATTTATATTCTCTAATAGTAAGTATATATAAGTTAATTATAATTAATATTAATGGTATATAATAAAAATGAAATTTTTTATATTAAATAAATAGATTTAATGATTATCAATTAATAATTTTATAATTATTATTATAGAAAAAGATTAAATTATTATGCAATCATTATAGTTATTTAAAGAAAAAGTTGATATAATGATTAGGAGGTAAGAGTTAGAAAACAAAAGAGGTATAATTAGTGGTCTCGACTTTTAGTAATAGCCGACCAAAAGATTTAGATGGGTTGTGAAACTTGCCTCATGAGACTTTACGGACCCAACTAGAACATGGAAAGTCGCACCCACACCAAAACCACCTCCAATCGTTGCTTTCTCCTAGACTCCGACTCTTTCCCATACCTGTCTCCCTCTCGATACAACCTCTCTCTATCTCTCGGTTTGTTAGAAACGGGAAAAGGAGGTTTAGAGTGAAGCGTAGGGTTAATTCTGATTGGGTTCAATTGAGGTTTAATTGATATTACTTGACGTGGGCTAGAGTTATGCAAGGAGAGTCGATCCATTCCACCCAAGCCGACGATTCTTCATGGAGAAATCCGAAAATTGCAATCTAGTCCACAACTTCCCATACGAACATTTCCAACCCTTAAGATAATTAGTTTAGTAACTGGGTTTCTTTTCTTGACATATTTGATCCCTTTCAAAATTTTAATTCTTTTTAATCATTAGATGATTTATTAATTTATTATTATTAATATTTAATTTATATAATTTAAAAAAATTATAAGTTAATCGTTTGTTTCCCTAGAACAATATTAAAATAATTAATTGAATAATTAAATGGAAATGGAGTGTTACAGTTTGTTCAGAAAGTCGGGTCCGGTGAGGAGAGCAATTGTGATCTTTGAAGGTTCATCTTTAAAATTGGCATCCCACCACTTCCGTCCACCACCATCGCTGTGCTCTGCCAATGTGGATTCGTCATCACGATTATTTTCCGGTGGCGGTACTTCGCCGGAGATATGGCAAATGTGGTTGTAGGGCTGTATCGGCAAAGATCAATATTACCCACTTATTGTTTAACAATTGAACCCCTTTGAGATTTTGCAAGAACCTTAAGGGTGTGTTTGGTACGACAAAATATAATCAAGAATGAATGAAATGGATGACGTAATGGAATGAGCAAGGTAATGGAATGAGTCATTACATTCAATTGCCATGTTTGGATGGCTCGAAGGAATGAAATAAATCATTCAAATATTTTGTTTTTTATTAATATAAAAAACTAAACAAAGTAAATAAATTAAATTTGATAAATAAAGAATTAAATGTTATTTTATAAAATAACGTTTGTTAAATAAAAATATATCTTTAAATAAGTTGCATCTAAACATATTTCATTTCAATCAAAAATACATAATAATATGTCTACAAATAGTTGAAAAAGAATTATCTATAATTTAAAAAAAAATACAAAATAAAAAAACCAATATACCATAAAATCTTAAAATATAAATATGGATAAAAAGTTATTTAATTTTTAAAAATAAAAAATTATTTAAATAAAGTTTTGAACTTTTTAAATAAGTTAATATTTATTGAATATCATAAGGAAAAGGTAATTTTATTGTATTGAATATCATACCATTCCATGAGGAAATGAAAAAAAAAAAACAATCCTCCCTGTAGAATGAAATTCAGCAAAAAAGAAGGAATCATATTTCGTGATGAATATTTCATTCTATTCCTTTGAACAACCAAACATGATTTTTTTTCATTCCAACAGTACTCCATTAAATGTCTTCTTCGATTAATGCATATCAAAAACCACCTAATTTCTTCGGAATTGAACCTCCAATGGCATTGTCATAGAGACTAAGCTTTCCCAAAGCTTAAAACTGAACTATTTTTGAAGTGATTTCACCACCTAGACCTTTCCATGGAAGCGGTATCAGAATAACCTATCCTTGAGCACATTTGATTCATTCACTACCACCGAAACACGCTCCATAGCCACTGTCGTTCCAGCTTATTAAGAACCCATTTGGGTATATGAGTTATTATGTGAATGATTGGAGGGCTTGAAAGTTTGATCCTACGTCGATAACCCCATCCCAATATTGGGTTGAAAACAGGGGCGGAACACAAACATAGAAACTGGGCGGGGTGTAACACCAAGATACTCTTTATATGTAAATATAATAAAAAGGGTAAATTGGTCATTTTACCTTAGAAGGGTAATTTGGTCTTTTGGACAGAAAAGGATTTGGTTTGTAATAATTTTTTGAGTTTTGGACTTAAAATGTTATAAAAACTGGTTTTTGTCATAAAGATGTGATAGATGTGGCAAAAGTTCAAGAAATAGAACTCCAGGGGCTAAACTGTAAATTCTGGAAGTATAAATAGTGGAAAAGCTCTCTCACATGTGCAGAAAATCGAGAAGCTACGGGAGAGGGTTTTCTTTGTACGATTTCTGCAGAGTTTAGAGTTTTCTTGAAGATCAAAGCTAGGAACTCGATAGTGGGCTTTGAATTGAAGGTTTGGAAGCTTTGGAGGTTAGTAATTCAAGTTTTAATCTAAGTTGTTCTTGATGAGTTTTTATGGAAACTGAAATCTATAATTTCAGTCATGAATTATGTGGTTTAAATGACTTAATACTTCCAATAAGTCATGGGTTAAGAACATAACTCAATAATATGGAAGTAGGTTGCTATTGTTAAGGAATTGAGATTTTGATCAAGAACCCTAGATTGTGAGTTCTTGTGATTAACTTGATCCTAATGGCTTAAAATGAGTTCTAGATGTTCCTTTAGTAGAACTACATCAGTGGAAGTGATTAAAACCTGATAATTTCGGTTTTGGACCAAAATTGTGAAAACGGGAAATTGTGGAAATGGATTTGAATTTGACAATTCTATGGTTTAAAACTTGATATTAATGAAGGGTTTTAGTCTTGAAATAAACCCAATATGATTAAGTTAGGAATTAAGGACTTATCAAGAGAAAATGGGATTTTATAGCACAAAAATCGGACTCACTGGTCTGGAATCGCAGCAATCGCGACTCGACCAGGGCCTGGGTCGCGACGCGAGGTCGAGGCAGAAAAACATCAAACTCTCTGTTAAAATTTTGAGCAATTTCCAAGTTTGATTTTGATGCTAGGCTTGTCCGTTTGACCTCAAATTTTGAACATAGGTCTAATATGGTGTGAAACTTCATAGAAAATTGTCGGAATACGTATATGACTTCCCGAAAGTACTGTAGTAGAATACGCGTATTTCGGGAAGTGTATTAAATTTTTATAATGATGGTTATTGCTCAAAAATGATTGGAAATGGTGCTATATTAGACTCTTATGCATTAGAGTCAATTAAAGTGATTGTTAACCTATAATCATTGTGTATACAAATGAATATATAGGTACGGGACAAATTGTCGTAGCAAGTAAAAAAAAGGGCAAGGACCAACGGGAACTAGTTGTAGCGATCATCAAGGTGAGTAATCTCACTTATATCGACGTGATATTTGCTGGTTGAACAGCTGCAGATGAAAACAGTTTTGGGGACGAATTTGACAGAATTTCGTGATGAAATAAAAGACAATACCAGATAAGCCGTGAGTCTGCGATAGACAAGAACGGAGCTGTGAGTCGACAATGCGACAATATCAGATAAGCCGTGAGTCTGCAATAGACAAGAACGGAGCTGTGAGTCAACCTTGAAAAGGCAATACCGGATAATCCGTGAGTCATTGAGATGGCAAGAACGGAGCTGTGAGTCTAGGCAAAAGCGGGACAAACCTGTGAGCCATATGCGATCATATGTTATGAGATAATGCATATTTGTTTTTGTATAGATATTTTATTCTTATACATATTGTTGCAGATTTGATTACTCATTGAGCTTTATAGCTCACAGTGTTTTGATATGTCCCTGCAGGTGAGCGAGATCTCGCTAAGGGGAAAGAAAAAGTCCGTGACTAGGGACTTAGTAACGTGAAGTAGCAGCCCGGCTCAAAGGAAGTATAATATTAATATGTTGTAATCCTTGATACACTTGTGCCTGTTTATATTAACTAATACCCCATACTTATGGCTTGGATTGTAAAATATATGTTTGAAAAATAAAAAAAAAATTATGGGGTGTTTTGTTAATAAGCCGGGTGTTACAAGTTGGTATCAGAGCCATTGTTTAAGTGAACTAGGTGTCTTTAGATTAGATTCCTGGACTTAAACCTTGAGAGAAAATAGACAGATGGACTGTTAGACATATATAAGTTTGCTATTATATATGTAATCTAACTGTTTGCTGAATTTTGAAGTATGAGAAACACAAGAAGTAATCCTACTGGTATGAATTCGGGGCGTGGAATATCAAGGAGTGGACCAGCCCGTTCGCAAGGCTCAGATGGACGAAGAGCAAGAGAACCAGTAAGGGAACCAGTGGAGGAAAATCCACCGAATCTACGGGCTATTGTGGCGGAAGTGGTTAGGGAAATGATGCCTACATTGGTACATAACCAGAGTGAAGAAGCTGCAAAAAGCATTCATGATAGGCAACCAGAAAATGAAAGTCAGGGAGAAAGCCATGCCCGTTCAGAAAAAGAAAAACAGGGCGGGGAAGCTTCTGAAAAGAAAGTCGGATGTACTTATAAAGCTTTTCTTGGCTGCAAACCAAAAGAATTTTCGAGGACAAACAACCCAGTCCAAGCAATGGAGTGGATAATGCATATTGAAAAGGTGTTCCGAGTCAGTAAATGTGCTGAAGGGGACAAAGTGGAGTTTGCTACAAACCAATTGACAGGCAATGCATTACATTGGTGGCAGATTTATAGCAAGTCATTGGGTCCTGATTCGTCCTTATCTATATCTTGGGAGCAATTCAAGACCAAGTTTAATGAGGAATATTGTTCAGAAGTGGCTGTAAAGAAATTGGAAGATGAATTTCTGCACTTGGAACAGGGTTCTAAATCTGTCCAAGAATATACTATGAGCTTTCTAGAGAAAGCAAGGTTTGCAGAGCATCAAGTAAACATCGAAAAGAGAAAAATTGACAAGTATGTTTGGGGATTGACGACCCGAATCCGTGAGATAGTGCAACCACTTAAACTGTCTACTTTCCGACAAGTGATGGATAGGGCCACTGAAAGGGAGACAGAACTGAAAAGGCAAGAAGATGAGAAGAAAGTAATTGAAATCAAAAGAAAGGCGGAAGACCAAGGGTGGACGCCTCAGAAAAAGTCACAACAAACTGGGTCTAAGGGTAAAGGCCAAAAAGATGAAGCAAAATGGTGTGAGAAGTGCAGGAAAAGGCACTCAGGAAGTTGTCGAATTGATACTGTATCGATTAATTGCCGAAATTGTAGGAAAACAGGACATACTGCACGGGAGTGTCGGGCGGAACGACGGTGCTATCAGTGCAGAGCTACGGATCATATTCGCCCAAACTGTCCACAGCTGAAATCTGGAGCATTTAGTGAAAGATCCAGAGATGACCAGGGAGGAAAGAAGGAAGAGGTGAAGAACCGGGGAAGACCAGTAGCCTCGCGAGCCTTTCAGATGACTGTTGAAGAAGCTCGTGAAAAGACTGATGTGGTTATAGGTATCTTCACTCTAAATTCCATACCTGTATATGTTATATTTGATCCAGGAGCTACACATTGTTTTGTATCGGAGTCTCTGAGGTCTCGCTTGAATGTACCACTAACTCCTATGGATGAAAGCTTGGAAGTAGCTATAGCAGATGGTAGATATGTTTGGGTTTCCGAACATCTGTAAGGTTGTCAGCTTAAAATCTACGGGACCACTTTCCCTATAGATTTGAAGCCGATGACTACCAATGAATTTGGAGTAATCGTGGGTATGGATTGGTTAGCAACGAATTATGCTAACATGGATTGTAGAAACAAAAGCGTTACAGTATTGACACCGGATGGGAAATGGATAAAGATTCAGGGTGAAAGACCACAGTTAAGAATGCCAGTTATCTCCTTTGCTCAGGCCCGAAGCTGCATTAGTAAAGGAGGAATGTTTTATTTGGCATATGTAGCAGTGGCTAAGCCAATAAAGGTGGGGGTAGCAAATGTAAATGTTGTAAGTGAATTTCCAGATGTATTTCCAGATGAACTTCCAGGGTTACCACCAGATCGACAAGTAGAGTTCACGATTGAACTGGTTCCGGGAGCTGCTCCGGTTGCTCGAGCTCCATATCGCTTAGCACCTTCAGAGATGGTGGAATTGCGAAAGCAACTGGAAGAACTGTTAGATAGAGGTTTTATTAGACCGAGTACATCACCTTGGGGAGCCCCTATCCTGTTTGTTAAGAAGAAAGACGGGTCGATGCGCATGTGTATTGACTACCAGGAACTTAATAAGATCACAGTGAAGAATAAGTATCCGCTACCAAGAATAGATGACCTGTTTGATCAGCTACAGGGGGCATCTTACTTTTCTAAAATTGACCCGAGATCAGGGTACCATCAGTTGAAGATTCGAGAATCTGACATTCCGAAGACAGCTTTTCGTACGCGATATGGCCATTATGAGTTTTTGGTGATGCATTTTGGGTTAACCAATGCTCCGGCCGTATTCATGGATCTTATGAACAGGGTGTGCCGACTTTCTCGATACTTCGGTGATAGTATTTATAGATGATATTTTGGTGTATTCGCGAAGCCAAGTCGAGCATGAAGTGCACTTGCGACAAATGTTGGAGTTGCTTCGTCAAGAAAAATTATATGCAAAATTTTCTAAGTGTGAATTCTGGCTAAGAGAAGTTCAATTTCTTGGCCATGTGATTAATGCCGAAGGGGTGAAAGTCGATCCAGGGAAAATTGAAGCCGTAATGAAGTGGGAACCGCCTCGAAGTCCGACTGAAGTACGAAGTTTCCTTGGTTTGGCAGGTTATTATAGAAGATTTGTCGAGAATTTCTCCTCGATAGCTGCCCCGTTGACCAAGTTGACCCGGAAAGGTGAAAAGTTTGAATGGGCGGAAAAACAGCAAGAAGCTTTTCAAAGGTTAAAACAAGCCTTGTGTGAAGCACCGGTGTTAGCACTACCGCAAAGTGGAGAAGAATATGTAATCTATAGTGATGCTTCTAGAGTCGGGCTCGGATGTGTGTTAATGCAGAAAGGTCGGGTGATAGCTTATGCGTCCCGTCAATTAAAAGAAGCCGAGAAGAAATATCCAGTTCATGATCTGGAATTAGCTGCTGTGATTTTAGCATTGAAGTTGTGGAGACACTACTTGTATGGTGTGAAGTTTGTTATTTATACGGATCATAAAAGCTTGAAGTATCTGTTTGACCAAAAAGAGCTTAACATGAGGCAACAAAGGTGGATGGATCTACTTAAAGATTTTGATTGCGAAATCTTGTACCATCCTGGCAAGGCGAATGTGGTGGCAGATGCTTTAATTCGGAAAGAAACTCCTTTAAAAGTTACATCCGCATGTATGGGTGTAGCAAGCCGGTTACCCGAATTGATCCGTTTAGCACAGGAAGAAGCGTGCAAGCATGAACATGTAAAAAGCGAGCGAATGGTTGGGTATCTGAAGCATTTGGATGAAAACACACAGCGATTGAAAAACTTTAGAGGTCGTGTGTGGGTCCCAAAACAAGGAGAGGCGCGGAACTTGCTTCTAGAAGATGCACACTGTAGTCGATATGCAGTTCATCCGGGCAGTACCAAGATGTATCGGACGCTAAAACCGTTGTATTGGTGGCCTGGGATGAAGAGGGATGTTGGAAGATACGTAGAAAAGTGTTTGACGTGTCTGCAAGTAAAGTCAAACCATCAGAAACCGTACGGAGAAATCCAGCCGTTACCAATTCCAGAAAAGAAATGGGACAATATTACTATGGATTTTGTAACAAAGTTGCCGCAGACACCGCGAGGTCACGATGCGGTATGGGTAATTGTTGACCGTTTGACGAAATCGGCACAATTTATACTGATTAGTGAGAAGTTCAAGATTGATAAGTTGGCGAAAATCTACATAGATGAAGTGATTTGCCGACATGGGTTACCGGTATCGATCGTGTCAGATCGAGATAGCAGATTTACTTCCCGGTTCTGGCAAAGTCTTCAAGAGCAATTGGGTTCAAAAGTACTAATGAGTACCGCATACCACCCGCAGACCGATGGTCAAAGTGAAAGGACTATCCAGACTTTGGAAGACATGCTGAGAACCTGTGTAATAGATTTTGGTGGAAGCTGGGAAGATCACCTACCTTTGGTAGAATTTGCGTATAATAACAGCTATCATTCCAGCATTCAAATGGCCCCGTATGAAGCATTGTATGGAGCACCGTGTCGTACTCCGACTTGCTGGACTGAAGTTGGGGAAAAGCCGTTGGCTGGACCTGAGATTGTAGCACAGACTGAAGAAAAGATCAAGCAGATTCGGGAAAATTTAAAAGTAGCCCAGAATCGACAAAAGCAGTATGCAGATAAACGGGTAAAACCGCTGGAATTCCAAGTGGGGGACATGGTAATGCTTAAGGTATCCCCTTAGAAAGGTTTAATTCGTTTTGGGAAGAAAGGAAAGTTGAGTCCTCGCTTTATTGGACCTTTCTGCATATCCCAAAGGGTTGGAGCTGTAGCATATAGATTGGAATTACCCGATGAACTTCATGGTATGCATGATGTATTTCATGTGTCCCATTTGAGGAAGACTTTCTTTGACGAGTCGCAGCGGGTACCTCTCGCTGAAATTGAAATAGATGAAAAATTGAGATACCCAGAACAACCCGAAAGGGTGTTAGACCGAAAGATAAGACAGTTGCGGAACAAGAAAATCAGCATGGTTAAAGTGCTTTGGCGACATCACAGAGGTTCCGACATGACGTGGGAAACCGAAAGCGAAATGAGGGAGAAATACCCTCAACTTTTTGTATGATTCCGAGGACGGAATCTTTTGAAGGAGGGGAGAATTTGTAACACCAAGATACTCTTTATATGTAAATATAATAAAAAGGGTAAATTGGTCATTTTACCTTAGAAGGGTAATTTGGTCTTTTGGACAGAAAAGGATTTGGTTTGTAATAATATTTTGAGTTTTGGACTTAAAATGTTATAAAAACTGGTTTTTGTCATAAAGATGTGATAGATGTGGCAAAAGTTCAAGAAATAGAACTCTAGGGGCTAAACTGTAAATTCTGGAAGTATAAATAGTGGAAAAGCTCTCTCACATGTGCAGAAAATCGAGAAGCTACGGGAGAGGGTTTTCTTTGTACGATTTCTGCAGAGTTTGGAGTTTTCTTGAAGATCAAAGCTAGGAACTCGATAGTGGGCTTTGAATTGAAGGTTTGGAAGCTTTGGAGGTTAGTAATTCAAGTTTTAACCTAAGTTGTTCTTGATGAGTTTTTATGGAAACTAAAATCTGTAATTTCAGTCATGAATTATGTGGTTTAAATGACTTAATACTTCCAATAAGTCATGGGTTAAGAACATAACTCAATAATATGGAAGTAGGTTGCTATTGTTAAGGAATTGAGATTTTGATCAAGAACCCTAGATTGTGAGTTCTTGTGATTAACTTGATCCTAATAGCTTAAAATGAGTTCTAGATGTTCCTTTACTAGAACTACATCAGTGGAAGTGATTAAAAACGTGATAATTTCGGTTTTGGACCAAAATTATGAAAACGGGAAATTGTGGAAATGGATTTGAATTTGACAATTCTATGGTTTAAAACTTGATATTAATGAAGGGTTTTAGTCTTGAAATAAACACAATATGATTAAGTCAGGAATTAAGGACTTAACAAGAGAAAATGGGATTTTATAGCACAAAAATCGGACTCACTGGTCTGGAATCGCAGCAATCGCGACGCGACCAAGGCCTGGGTCGCGACGCGAGGTCGAGGCAGAAAAACATCAAACTCTCTGTTAAAATTTTGAGCAATTTCTAAGTCTGATTTTGATGCTAGGCTTGTCCGTTTGACCTCAAATTTTGAACATAGGTCTAATATGGTGTGAAACTTCATAGAAAATTGCCGGAATACGTATACGACTTCCCGAAAGTACTGTAGTAGAATACTCGTATTTCGGGAAGTGTATTAAATTTTTATAATGATGGTTATTGCTCAAAAATGATTGGAAATGGTGCTATATTAGACTCTTATGCATTAGAGTCAATTAAAGTGATTGTTAACCTATAATCATTGTGTATACAAATGAATATATAGGTACGGGACAAATTGTCGTAGCAAGTAAAAAAAAGGGCAAGGACCAACATGAACTAGTTGTAGCGATCATCAAGGTGAGTAATCTCACTTATATCCGATGTGATATTTGCTGGTTGAACAGCTGTAGATGAAAACAGTTTTGGGGACGAATTTGACAGAATTTCGTGATGAAATAAAAGACAATACCAGATAAGCCGTGAGTCTGCGATAGACAAGAACGGAGCTGTGAGTCGACAATGCGACAATATCAGATAAGCCGTGAGTCTGCAATAGACAAGAACGGAGCTGTGAGTCAACCTTGAAAAGGCAATATCGGATAATCCGTGAGTCATTGAGATGGCAAGAACGGAGCCGTGAGTCTAGGCAAAAGCGGGACAAACCTGTGAGCCATATGTGATCATATGTTATGAGATAATGCATATTTGTTTTTGTATAGATATTTTATTATTATACATATTGTTACAGATTTGATTACTCATTGAGCTTTATAGCTCACAGTGTTTTGATATGTCCCTGCAGGTGAGCGAGATCCCGCTAAGGGGAAAGAAAAAGTCCGTGACTAGGGACTTAGTAACGTGAAGTAGCAGCCCTGCTCAAAGGATGAATAATATTAATATGTTGTAATCCTTGATACACTTGTGCCTGTTTATATTAACTAATACCCTATACTTATGGCTTGGATTGTAAAATATATGTTTGAAAAATAAAAAAAAAATTATGAGGTGTTTTGTTAATAAGCCGGGTGTTAAAAATGGGGGGGGGGGGGGCGAAAAAAATATACTAAATGAAACCATATGAAGCCGATTGATTTAATTCAATTTTATAACATATCAAAATATTGAACTTACCGATCTTTTCGACACATAATGATATTTTTTTATTAGTGTACATTAGATAAAATTAACTGAAAATTAATAAATAGTAGAATAAAAAGAACGACTAATAAATACGTTTTAGTAAAGAACTAAATTTTTTCATAAAAATACAAAACACAGTAATTAACTAATAATTAGTAAGTATAATATCTTATTGTGAAAAGATCATAACTCCGGTTAACGTTTAAAAAGTTCAATTTTCTTTTCTTGTTTACTTATATTATTATTAGTGCAGATACTCTAAATTGTTTCTATTTGAGACTACTTTCTAGCACCTACACTGCTGCATAGATAACCATAGTACGCCTAAATCATAGATTACTGTGCATATAACTTTAATACCCCTACATTTACACTACTTGGCTACTTACTCCTGACTTTTTCTAGAACTAAGACGTCAATATATACAATGTGTAGTGAGAGTGTGATGGGTTTGAGCGACGGAAAAAGAGAGAGATGCAGTGCATACCTGCACTCCGGCAACAGGCGAAAAGGAGCATGTACCATGAGTAAACCCCAACTGCATTCTGGTCTAACAACTAAGAGATGAGAGAAAAAGCAAGAACGCGGCGGAGAGGAGATGACTGAACCCGATGAGGTGAGATAGAAGTCTGGTTAGTAATCTTCTGGTTTTAGTTGGATCAATAAACTCTGGTGACTGGCAAGACGGTGGGCGATAGTAATTTAGGGTTTGTTCTTCAGTTTTGAATGTTTGAGTTAACAATTTGATTTTTTTGTTGGTGTTTTTAAAGAATGGTTATTTAGTTTTCTAGTTAAATTTGTTTTCCATTTGATAAGGTTTCTGATAACATAAGGTAGTTTTGATTTTGTTTTTAGATTAAATTACAGAATAATTAGTGGTTTAGTAGATAAGAATGTTGAGGGGTTGTGAGGAATGAGCCGTTTAAAAATAATCTAAGGGGCCGATAGCTTTATTTTTCTAGAAAGTTTGATATATACCATAGAATCTATAATTATTAATGTTTAGTAGGTAAAAACTCGGGGGGGGGGGGGGGGTGGGGGGGGGGGCATGGCCACCCCTGGCCCCTTCTATGTTCCGCCTCTGGTTGAAAAGACAAAGGTAAACTGGAAACGTGTATGTATAATATATATATATATATATATATATATATATATATATATATATATATATATATATATATATATATATATATATATAAACTGGAAACGTGTATGTATAATATATATATATATATATATATATATATATATATATATATATATATGTGTGTGTGTGTGTGTGTGTGTGTGTGTGTGTGTGTGAATGAATGATAGCGTATCCTTGCAATACATGCTGCCAACATGTCCCACAGTCTCCCGAACAAAAGCCAACAAAAAGCCCACCAGCCCAGGATAGCAGGCAGGCATCACCCACTAGTGCGGTCAAGCCGACTTTCTCCAACCAGCACAGTCAAGCCGGATTTGTCCCACCAGCTAGCCGCCAGTGTCGCGCCGTTGGTCTGGCTGGTTGGCAAGCCAGCCAGAATAAAGCAGCGCCCAACGGCGCCTCACATCCGTGTCAACCCGCGACCAAGACTAACACATGTAGGAAATAAAAGGTCACAGATGATCATCTAATATCCATACGAACCTGTTGTGGGGCTGACATTCATGTCTCCTAAAGCAGATCTACGCTTAGGTATAAAAGGTCGAAAGGCCCTCGGTAAGGGGATCGCTTCCTGACTACCATTTTCACTCACTAAATCCACTCCAGATCTCATTTTCCAACCTCTAAATACTAACTTGATCATCGAGCGCTTTCCTCGGGACCTCCCGGACACATCTAACGATCCTTCTCATTGTTGTGAACTCAGGCTATCCCATACACCACACCTGCAATCCCCAAACCCATCGTTCTCCCATACGGAGGCGTTCCGGTGAACTCTACTTCATTAACCACCATCCAAACAACCTCACCAATAACCACCAGAACTTCAGAGATGTCTCCAACACCCCAAATATTTTCGTATACAACGTTACAGCCACAATATAACCCAATAATGTCCTACATTAACCACTACCAACCGCTGCCTCCTATGAGTCAGCCACTGTTATTCCCATACACATTGCCTCAAACGTTCCTATATACGCCTCTATAGCCACTGATAATACCCAGTATACACACATACTGAGTATAGAAGCAGTGATATGCAACAAGCGCTCTTAGTTTGTCAAAGAACTGCTTGACTATGAGATCCCAAGAACAGCAAAGCTGCCGAATAGCATTTCCAATTTCGAGCAATTGAAACAACTATTCGTGACGATTTCATGCATCTGCGAAAGTATAGAGGGGAGAATCACGTAATCATGGGATGCAAACAGTGGAAGGGAGAATCAGTCAAGGACTACTTCCGCCGATTTAACAAGGCAACAATCGACGTCACAGGCCAAGATGACAGGTTGGTGAATGGAGCCTTCTCGTGGGGACTCTTCCCGGGGCCACTATCAAGAAAATTCCTAGGCACCGCAAACGAGACATGAGCTTAAAGAAAGAGTAGAGGGTTTCCTCCGCCAAGAAAAAGGTACGGCCGAAAGCAAGCATACCTGAGGCTGTCAATGATAAGCGCAGTGACAAGTACCACAAACACTCATACAGCTCGAGCAACATACGAAACCAGCACCATGGAAGCCGTTCTCCAAAAAGATACAACGCGTTCCACAAGGCCAAGGGGAGAAGTCGAAGGACTGACCTATACGCTATATGCTGTAAAAGAAAGGAACCAAGATATTAAAGACAAGCCCACCGTAGACGAGTTCACAACACAACCGAATGCAGCATGTTTAAACAAGATATTAAAGACAAGCATCTCAAAGGGAACGTGTTAGAAATCGCAAAAATGTTATGGGAATAACACGAGGCCGAACGACAAGCCTAAAAAAACAGACAGGACAACTGCTAAAGGAAAACCCATCACCGATAGATACTAGTCATCCCATCCTACCGCAAGAATACTAGCCAGTAGCAACAAAAGGCAACGACCCAAAAGAGCCCTTGTGGAGAGAGGGGAGACTCCAACATATATACAAGCTTATAGGACCGTGTTGCACCAAAGTAGGATACACTAACACTCCCCCTCAGAGACGTAGGCTTGATAAGGTTTAGGGGTGCGGGACACCGGCTCTGATACCATGTAAATATATGTGGAGCCCAAGAGTGTCTCTCCAAAAGAGCCCTTGTGGAGAGAGGGGAGACTCCAACATATATACAAACTTATAAGACCGTGTTGCACCAAAGTGGGATACACTAACACTATGTAAATATATGTGGAGCCCAAGAGTGTCTCTCCAAAAGAGCCTTTGTGGAGAGAGGAGAGACTCCAACATATATACAAATCTATAAGACCGTGTCGCACCAATGTGGGATACACTGACACTCCCCCTCAAAGACGTAGGCTCGATGAGGTTACTGTTAGATTAGGTGTCTAAGCCATGACTAATAATTAGTATTTACCTAATTAATAGTAGCATAGTCCATTTGGGTTGCCCTCATAGCAGGAGGTTTTGTAGAAAGTTCAGTAGAGAAAGATTGATTTATTATGTGATTAATAAATCAATAGAAATTAAATATATAGTTTATTAATATATTAAAGTGATAATATATTAATTAGAAACTATATTAATTAATTAGAAATTAATCTGGAATTAATTGGAATTAATTTAGCGATTAATTAAAAGTGGAGGGACTAGAATTGTAATTATTCAATAGTTGAGTAAGTGACAATTATAGCAGGTAATTAAATCAGCGAAATATATATATGGGAACATATATTTTCGATTTTGATATATAGGAGATAATCATGTTTGAATTATTAAGATAAAGGCTTATCTTAATTTGAATTCAAAAATGCTTATCTTTAAAGGTTTATCTGTTTATCTGCTGCAGACTATAAATAGAGTACCCTAGAGACCAGAAACCTGCGCCATATTCTACCCTAATCTCTCTGGAATTTTCGACCTGCTCCTGCTCCCTGGGTGTGACTTCATTTGAGGCAAGATCCATTTGTTGCTTTGCTTCCAAGAAACACTAAAAGGTTAGTTTTTCTGTTTTTATTCTTTTAGTTTAATTCTTCTGGCATCTAGGAATTTATTATATGTTAAATTAGAAGAAAACTTAGATCTAAATAGGTTGCATGTGAACTTAGGGTTTTAGTTCATAGATTTGCAGAAAACCTTTTAGTGGTATCAGAGCTTTTTGGTTGTTTTCTTATTGAATTGCTATAATTGTTTTCCTAAAAATTAGGGTTTAAAGCTTATAAACCCTAATATGGCTGAAATCAATTTAGGGATAGGGTTTTGAAAACCCTAGCCCCTCCCCTCCTTATTTTGCGATTTTATCATTAGGGTTTTAGAAGGCTTTCTATTTTTG
This sequence comes from Cichorium intybus, assembly GCA_023525715.1. Taxonomy (NCBI): domain Eukaryota; kingdom Viridiplantae; phylum Streptophyta; class Magnoliopsida; order Asterales; family Asteraceae; genus Cichorium; species Cichorium intybus. The sequence goes on along the minus strand of CM042012.1, from coordinate 38,213,183 downwards.
GTAACTTTAATTATTTAAATGGATAACCTTAAACCCGTTATTTGTTAATTTTGAAAATTAGGGGGTTTAAGATAGGTTTGAATTAATTTGATTAATTTGTGATACCTATCTGGATTTAATTAATTTAATTAATTGTTTAATTAAAAGATAACTGATGGTTTAATTTAATTTTAAATTTAATAGTTTTAAATTTCGAAAAATTAAAGGAAAAAACTAGGAATATTTTAAAAGTATAAAATATTTGGATTTAATTAATTTAATTAATTGTTTAATTAAAAGATGAATTAAATCATTTAAAGGTTTAATTTAATTTTTAAATTTAATAGTTTAAATTTCCAATAAATTAAAAGATAAACCAGGAACATTTTAAAAGGTTTAAAATACATCTTATATATATTATAACTAAAAGTTAATATTATATGTATAAGATAAAATGGTTAGTCAAATCAATAGTATGTCTCATTCACGAAGTTGGTCTATAAAGAGGGTATAAGGAGACTGCCTATAAAATGGCGGTCTAATGGGTGTCCACTCTCACCCACCGCTCTCATGATCAGTGGAGGGTCGTTAGCCGAACGGGTTTGATAGGACCGCTTAATCTCGTTAAAAGTATAATGATATTATTCAAAGTACTGGAACACCTTACAAAATCCCAATCTAGTTACTTTAGAAAAAATGTGAATTGATGCTAATCCATGAAATTGCACATTGCACTTTACGAAACATTGGTGGAGTGTGTGTGGTTTACCGACACACCAATAGGGGTTCATAAAGAGTTGCAATGTGGTTTACCGGCACATCAATTAGAGATGCTAATTGACCCCAAGAGTACCAAGCTAATTTGCATGGTTATTCACAACCGGTTTGTGATCCTCGGTATCCCAGTCATAAATAGTGGGGCACATCCGAGATTAAAACATGCTATTGAACAGTTCAATAAATCTAAAAAAAACTCGGAATTCCATTATAATATGATTATTTTTTCGTGGTGGAATTGGCTGAATCGTCATTCGCCTACCTTTATAAAATTTACAATTAGACTACGGCATCCCTCTTCTATATTATGAATTGTTATGGTTGGGTCCTAGCCTTATTATTATAATTGGGTTAATATTAAGGGTTATATATATGTATCTAATTAAAACTACCTTCTTTTATAGATGTCTTCTGCTGATGAATTCGCCCCTACTCTAACTCTAGCAATGTCACTTCTATCTTGTCATTGTGTTCCAAAGTGACGTTGGGCGGCACTAACTACAATGACTGGATCCGTAACATCAAGATGGCTCTAAGGTTTGAACACAAATAGTATGTTCTAGAAACCGAGCTTGTTGACATTGATCCTGATACTACTACTCCCGAGGAACTCGCCTCGTACACAAAACATTCTGATGATGCAACCAAAGTGGCTTGCATCATGATTGCTACCATGAACCCTGAATTGTAAAGGATATATGAAGACTACTGGCCCTACGAGATGCACAAAGAGCTTGCGGAAAAGTTTCGCAAGCAGGAGCGTATCGAGAGGTGCGAGGTGGTAAAAGCCTTCACCAACGTCAAGCCAAGGGATGGAGAGTCCATCTACAGCCACGTGCAAAGGATGCAAGGATATGTGGAAAGGCTTAGGAAGCTTGAGATGCCTATTCATGAGGATTTAGCTGTAGACATAGTGCTAAATTCCTTACCGAGTTCATATGACCAGTTCACACTGGCGTATCATTTGAACAACTCTCAGGCCACTCTGACTGAGTTGCATCGCATGCTCCGTACTGCTGAAGACGGGATGAATGGTAAAAGTGTACCCTCAGTTAGCCAGCCCGTCTTGGCAATTGGAAGTGGCAAGGGGAAGAAGAGGAAGGGCCTTCCCAATCAGAATTGGAGGGAAAAGGTCCATGTTGGGTCATCCAACAATGGCCCGAGACCCAAGTCTTCTGGCATTCCTCACATTGCCAACCCCAAAGAAGCCGACTGCTTTTATTGCAAAAAAAAGGGTCATTGGAAGAGAAGCTGCCCGAAATACTTGCAAGACATAAGGGATGGCAAAGTAAAGCCGTCTACAACAGGTATATACACTATCTCTAAAAATTCACCATCTTCCAGTTCTTGGGTCCTTGATACAGGATGTGGTTTTCACATTTGTTCTGATTTGCAGGGCCTAAAGGAAAGCAGGGAGGTGGAGCACGGTAGATTGAACCTGATCATGGGCAATAGGAGATCGTCGCCTGTTACCAAGATCAGTGTCTATAGTTTAGTGCTTAGTAGTGATGTTTGTTTAGAATTAATAAATTGTTGCTATTCGCCAGAAATGGCAAGAAACATAATTTCCTTTCATGCATTGTTCAGACAAGGTTTTTAGTTTTCTTTTGATAATGAGATTGGTTCAATTTCTATTTTTCAAAATGGTACTTCTATATTTACTGATTTGCCTTGTGATGGTGTGTATGAAACGGTGCAATGTGTTGACAATTTAGGACATAATGTAAATTATATTGATTCTTCTAGTGGTGTAGAAAAGGCGTGCTTGTGGCACTGTCGTCTTGGGCACATTAACAAGAAACGCATCGCCCAACTCCAAAAGGATGGAGTGTTGGAATCATTCGACCTCAAATCGGATGATATATGCGAATCTTGTCTTTTGGGCAAGATGACTAAGTCACCTTTCAAAGGGTCCTTTGAAAGAGGTGAAGATCTGTTGGACATCATACACATAGATGTGTGTGGTCCCTTCAGATCAACCACAAAGGATGGCACACGGTTCTATGTGACCTTTACTGATGATTTTAGTAGATACGGGTATATCTATTTAATCAAACACAAGTCAGACACCTTTGAAAAGTTCAAAGAATTCAAAAACGAAGTTGAGAATCAATTAGGCAGGAAGATAAAGACGCTCAGATCCAATAGAGGTGGCGAGTATCTTAGTATCGAGTTCCTAGACTATCTGAATGAATGTGGAATAGTTTCACAGTTATCACCTCCTCGGACACCACAGTTGAACTGTGACATCCGCCTAAAATGGATTCGGGTCAACCCAACCCAATTGGAAATTTAATAAACCCTACTCGAGCTTACTTGACGCTAATAGGATCAAAACCCATACAATACGATATAAATTGACGTTAATAGCAATATAGCATAGTATAACGTTATAACTATAATCAAATTAAATTATGATACCATATTAAAATCAAATCAAAGTATGATGCTCTAATTAAATTAAAAGAATCAAACTTGAATGCTATAATTAAACTTCAAATCAAAGTAGATTGTTATAATCAAATAATAACCTATTTTTTATAAAACTCTATTTTTATAAACTCTACATTAATTTTTATAAAATTTTTATATTAGTTAGTGTATTACATAGAGATGCTTGTGCTAGTGGGAAATTATGAAGACCACCAAAAGCCAAAAGTTATTCCCATTGTCTCCCACTCACACCTCCCATCATCTTTCCTTTCATTTTTCTCCCAACACATTATTCTCATCACCACTCAAACCATATCTATTCTTTCTCTCACTCTCAATCTCGAAATTCCTCCTAGAAATCTTCATATTTCAGCCAAGAACACTCCAAAATACTCAAATCTTCATCCCTCTTGAAGCATTCATCAAGGTATGTTGTTAAAAGTCTCAAATTCATGAATGAAACAAATTAAATCCACCAAACTATCTAAAACTCATTTTATGCATAAACCTCATTTTTCTCAGGATGCCATCAATAAAATAAGAAGTTCTGGAAATTTTCAGAAAATAACTTATTTTTATTGAATTACTATAATTATTGGAATAAAATAGGGCAATAATTCACATAAAATACTTTTTGCAGTCAATAAATTCTCGGAAAATTTTGGAACAACCCATATATTGAGTAAAGTGGATTTATAAAGTTTCATGCATTTATATATTACAGTTTGATTCTTATTTTGTATTTTATTTTGTTGTAGATAAATAAATTGCAAAATATAGTTATGTATGTTAAAAACTAGATTTTATATTTTTCGCACCTTATTAACATTTTAAAGACTCCATGACAAAGTTTACAGAGTTTTTTTAAGAATGTTTGCTTATTTTTCCTGATTTAATGATTATTTAATGGTTTAAATTGATAATAAACAGCTACACATGTCCAAAAATTATAAAACCTTATCAAAATATCATATATAACATGTTAATCATAAATAAAAAGTCTAATGAATTTCTATTAATATTTTCCTATTATTTATGATTTTATTGATTAGTTAATAATGAAAAACATAAGAAATACTTCCCATAGTGCAAAATATCGAAAATATTTACAGTAGGCTCAATATAATGTTAGAAAACTATGGTTAATTTTCCAGAATTTTTGGGAATCATTTATTATTTTTACCTAATTTTGTTGTGGTTTAATTATTAAAATACTAAATAAATACTAAAGCAGTTAAGAAAAATATGAAAATTTAATAGTAATTACTATTTTATGAAATAATGATTTTCTGATAATTTCAGAATGTTTCATTACTGTTTAGTATTTAAAACCATTTACCTAAATATCTAAGCATGTAAAAATGCATTTTTAATGATTATTTCATATAAATAATTGTTTATAATATATAAAATCTGTAAATACTTATAATTTGACTAGTTATTATTTTAATAAGAAATTATTAAAATCTTGCCTAATGTGAAGATATAAATTAATTAAGCAAAGTAATTAATTCAATTTAAAATTCATTTAACATATAAATACATTAATATTCAAAACAAAATTTGGATTATTGTTAATTCATCTAATATAAGAATATGTGTCTAATTATTTTTATTAATACTATATTCCCGTTTATCGATTCCTAAGCCAAAACTATTAATTATATTAGGTTCTACGACATTTTGACTCGAGCCGTCTATCGTACAACACGCGCATTCCTTATTGGACTAATGTGAGTAATCTACCCCATATTTTATAATTTTCAATACTTTTGGGGTGTATCATGTGGTTCTAATATGTTTTCAACTTCATTTTATTATTTTATCACAATTGAGACATTGTTGGGACATTTATACTCGAATCATTATTTGTATAATTATTGTTTGTTTACGCTACATGTACTTGTAGTGCATTATCATTTTTAGTCTAATCTCCATGACTATGCCCGTATTCTTGAGGTACGTTATGGACAATAATAGCGCTATTGGGTTGACCACCCTGCTTTGGGACGCTAAGGTGATTGATCGCACGTGGTTGTGTGTATGATGATTAGATGCTCCATCCTATATATACATATATATGTATATATAGGGTGAGGACTTATTGTTGTTGTTATCATTTGTTAATCAATTTATGATTTATAAACTGTTATCTCAATAACAGTTGCTTGCCAACTTCAAAAGAAAACAAATTTCAAATTATTCAAACTCACAATTTTCTTTAATAAAACTAGATTACTCACCAACTCTCGTAGTTGACCTGTTTTTACCCATGATGCAGATTTGAAGAATGAAGTTGATGAAAAGTAGGGTGTACCTTAGAAACCCACAAGACTATTTAAATTTGATGTAATAAATGTTGTTATATTTGGATTTGTATTTGTATGTTGTGGATCTTGTTTGCATACTTAGTACTTAATTGAATCTAATCATATTATAACATAGTTGTCATGAGACTTTGAACAATATATCACACGTTCATCGATTCCGCCAAGGATCGGGGTGTGACAGATTGGTATCAGAGCCCTTGAATATAGGGAATTAGGTTAATTGCCTTGACCTAGTCTATAGCCTCTAGGGTCCTCTCGTATGCTAGTTTATAAAATGCACACACAACTGCATGCAACTCGCACTTAGAAAATCCTAGGAATACCTTTGTGTACTAATTGCTCCCTCATGTGCTTACGTATTATTCCCGACACTTATATGTGTGCATACACTTGTGAATTTTCTCCTTTTTCTCTTAAAATCACACACATACTCAAATGGTTTCAAAATAAAAATTTATATACAGATATATTCCTTAGAGCTCATAGGAAATTAAAAGTCATCCACTCTAGTTGGGTAGGATCAAAGTAATGGACGCGTAGTAACTGGAAGGGGGAGGTGCCGGTAGCCTGAAAGTCCTGACTAGGTAAGCATTCGTATACATCCCAATCAACCGAGGGACCAGTTTGCTTACCTGGGGACCAAAGGCGAGAGTTCCCAAACCTATAGGCCAAAACGCGTTATTCACATTACTTTTGAGCCATCAAAATACCCGACCTTATCAAACGTATCCGAAAGGATACACTCTAAAATGGCCAACTCATTGGACTATTAAGTTCCCTAATGGGCCTTGAAGTGGGAAAAACATGTGAAAACTTAGTATTGTGGGGTCCCATGCAATTGCTACATGCTTCACATTTAGTACCCATGGAAAGCCCAAAAGGTGCCCAACACTCCTAACCATGGCCCAACAAGTGTTTTACAATCATTTTACCCAAAAATGTCTACAAACTTAATTTCCATAATCAATTTACAAAAAACTCACAAGTCCATATGCGTGTTTCTCATTGGATACCCCAAACAGTCTTTTAGATACTTGTTCTACAGACCAAGCGAGGATGTGGTCTTTGTAGCTAGATGAGGAGTCTTTCGAGAGAGAGAGAGAGAGCTCATATTCAAAGAGGACAGTGGGAGTACCATTGATCTTGAAGAAATTCAAGATTCATCAGATAACGCAACCTTAGGAGAAACTAGCAACCAACAAGAGGAAGAAGTTCTTGTTGGTCCAACTGATGTATCATTACCTCTTAGGCGTTCCGGTAGAGTTAGCATGTCACTCGAGTTTTATGGTTTCCATATAACTACGGATGGGGACAAGTTTGTCAGTGATAGGACACTGGTAAATTTGGATGAGCCAGCTAACTATCGGGAAGCAGTGGTGGGCCCTGAGTCCGTCAAGTGGAAAGAGGCAATGGACAGCGAGATCAAGTCCATGTATGACAATCAAGTTTGGAACTTGTTTGACAATGTACTGGGTCGAAAGACAGTCTGGTGCAAATGGATCTTCAAGAAGAAGACCGACATAGACGGAAAGGTACACACTTTCAAGGCAAGACTGGTTGCGAAGGGATTTACTCAAACCCCAGGGGTTGACTATGACGAGACCTTCTCACCAGTGGCCAAGATAAAGTCTATTAGGATTATGCTGGCCATAGCTGCATTTCATGACTATGAAATTTGGCAGATGGACGTCAAAACCGCTTTCCTTAATGGGAAGTTGACTGAGGATGTTTACATGAATCAGCCAGAGGGTTTTGTCGATGCAAAATATCCTGATAAGGTGTGTAAGCTTGAGAAATCAATCTACGGATTGAAACATGCTTCTCGCAGCTGGAATCTTTGTTTCCATGAGAAAGTAAAAGAGTTTGGTTTCTCTAGGAGCGAGGATGAGTCCTGCGTATATGTCAAGGCTAGTGGGAGTATAGTCACTTTTCTTGTGTTGTATGTTGATGACATACTGCTCATGGGAAACGACATTCCAACCTTGCAAGATGTCAAGTCTTCGCTTGGGAAGTGTTTCACCATGAAAGACCTAGGAGAAGCTGCCTATATTCTTGGGATAACAATATTGAGATATAGGAAGAAGAGACTAATTGGACTTAGTCAGGGTACATACTTGGAAAAGGTACTAAAGAGGTTTAGTATGAAAAATTCCAAGAAGGGAGAGATACCCATCCAAAGTAATGCCAAATTGAGTAAGACTCAAAGTCCAAGTGCAGACGAGGAGATAGCTGACATGAGTCAGGTACCTTACGCTTCAGTTGTGGGGTCAATCATGTACGCTATGACGTGTACTCGCCCTGACGTGGCCTTTTCCTTGAGCATGGTCAGTCGGTACCAGGGAAACCCTGGAAGGGCACATTGGATAGCTGTTAAGAATATACTCAAGTATCTGCGAAGGACAAAGAACATGGTGTTATTCCTTGGTGGCAGTGATACCCTGAGAGTTAACGGGTATACAGATGCCAACTTTCAAACAGATAGAGACAACGGTCGGTCTTAGTCGGGCTGGGTATTCCTATTGAATGGGGGAGCAGTGCATTGGAAAAGTTCCAAGCAAGAGACGGTGGCTGATTCTATGTGTGAATCAGAGTACATAGCAGCGAGTGAAGCGGCAAAGGAAGCGGCTTAGCTGAAGAACTTTATCGGTGACCTTGGAGTAGTCCCGAGTATTCAGGAGCCCGTGGAACTATTCTACGACAACGAAGGAGCGCTTGCTTTGACAAAGGAACCAAGAGACCATGGAAAGTCCAGGCACATCAACAGAAAGTACCACTACATAAGACATAGAGTAGAAGAAGGTCACCTCCTTGTAAAGAGGGCATCATCAGAAGATAATCCTGCAGATCCCTTGACAAAGGCTCTGAGTAGGATTAAGCACAATCAGCAAGCGAGGAGCATAGGATTAAGAGATGATATTAGTTTTTGTAATTAGATAGGATTTGAAACTTATTGCAATATAAATGTAATTGACTTTGGTGATTTAATAATATTGATTTGTTGATGAGTATTTGATACTGCCTTTTGTCGATTGTTTATTATTGTGTTTCATTTTTGCATGTTTACTTCCTGAGTAATTTATTTATTCAAGTGTCCACAGTCGCTCATACTTTTAGGGAGTAAGTATGAACGAAGGCTGTCATGAATTGGTTTGTAGATTGTCTAAGGAGTTAGACATAGCAATAAGATTGCTACAACATTCATGAGTACTTGGAAATAGAGATTTGAGTATTGGATAAACCCACGCTCAATAGATTGCTTCATGGATTACATCACGAGCAATGTTGAGACAATAATATCTTTTGATCTTTAAGCAGAGACATATGAGTTATGTTTTACCAGGCGGTTGTTCACTGACAATGCGAAAACGCATCGGTAACGCGATGTTATAAAACGTGTTGTTGTGAATGATTTGACTGGTAAAAGACATAAGTATATGAGTCAAAGCTTATTCGTCCCTTGACCCTGTCGGGAAACAGATATCTGTAGGCCTCTCGATGAATTTGAAGTTGACTGAAAGGGTTGGACAACCAGGGCTAAATTGATATGGTCAATTAGTAGTCTTAAAGTCATATGCAAATCAGAAATCGGGAAACAGAGAATCAAACCAGGATTGATCTTAATCCATGTCTTGAGTCTGAAAATATCTTGTTGGACGGAGGATCGTCTGATCACTTATCTATGGACAGAACTGACTAGGTTAGAGTTCGGCAGCGGTTTCTAGGAAGCACAATTGCTAATTAATTAGAGGTTAAATTGGTAATTATAGTCATAGACTTATCCAAGTGGGAGACTGTTGGATTAGGTGTCTAAGCCATGACTAATAATTAGTATTTACCTAATTAATAATAACATAGTCCATTTGGGTTGCCCTCATAGCAGGAGGTTTGGTAGAAAGTTCAGTAGAGAGAAAGATTGATTTATTATGTGATTAATAAATCAATAAAACTTAAATAAATAGTTTCTTAATATATTAAAGTGATAATATATTAATTAGAAACTATATTAATTAATTAAAAATTAATCTGGAATTAATTGGAATTAATTTAGCGATTAATTTAATTAATTAAAAGTGCAGGAACTAGAATTGTAATTATTCAATAGTTGAGTAAGTGACAATTATAGCAGGTAATTAAATCAGCGATATATATATATATATATATATATATATATATATATATATATATATATATATATATATATATATATATATATATATATATATATATATATATATATATATATATATATATATATATATATATATATATATATATATATATATATATATATATATATATATATATATATATATATATATATGGAAACATATATTTTCGATTTTGATATATAGGAGATAATCAGGTTTGAATTATTAAGATAAATGCTTATCTTAATTTGAATTCAAAAGGCTTATCTCTAAAGGTTTATCTGCTTATCTGCTGGAGACTATAAATAGAGTACCCCAGAGACCAGAAACCTACGCCATATTCTACCCTAATCTCTCTGGAATTTTCGACCTACTCCCGCTCCCTGGGTGTGACTTCATTTGAGGCATGATCCATTTGTTGCTTTGCTTCCAAGAAACACTAAAATGTTAGTTTTTCTGTTTTTATTCTTTTTGTTTAATTCTTCTAGCCTCTTGGAATTTATTATATGTTCAATTAGAAGAAAACTTAGATCCAAATAGGTTGCATGTGAACTTAGGGTTTTAGTTCATAGATTTGCAGAAAACCTTTCAGGTTACAGGGTGCAGGACACTGGCTCTGATAACATGTAAATATATGTGGAGTCCAAGAGTGTCTCTCCAAAAGAGCCCTTGTGGAGAGAGGTGAGACTCCAACATATATACAACTTATAGGACCGTGTCGCACCAAAGTGGGATACACTAACAATTTCTTATAATGATTGGATTTTAAATAAGGCTATCAAGTACTTTCATTTTGTATGTATGGAGTTTGAATGATAAGTGATAGGGCTAAATGCAAGATATAGCAATGTACATTCACTTATTTCTATATTATAGAATCCTAATTTCATTTATTTATATTACGACATCGTAAAAATAATAATAATTATTATTATTAAAGAATTTGACAATGAAAAATCTATCCAATTACAACATTGTAATTTCAATATTTTCGTACCAAAACATTACACTTTAAAAAATATACCAAATTGCTAACTCTTCTCCTGATTGGTACCCGTCTAAGTTGGTTTAGGAGGCGGTCAGCTCTCCGGACAATCTGGATACCGAAGGTCAGCCTGATGGTTCTAATAACAGTGGCAGTAATAATGCGGCTAAGAAGCCCGTGTGGAATAGGCAATCAAATGGAGTTGTTAAGGTCGTCAGTCCAGTCATGGGTGCAGCTTGGCCTGTGCTCGGTGAGTCCACTAAAGCTTCCCTAAAATCCACTTCATCAGAGTCTTTAAAAGCCCTTTCAGATGGTCCCTTGCCACCTGCATTACGCGTAAAACCACATTTATCCTGCACAATCTACATTTATCAATAACAACGTAATTAAACGTTTCGCTCCTATGATTTTGGGAAATTAAGGCTCTATATGATCTCAGTGTTCTTATATAAATGAAAACTTGAATTCAACCATGTTTGCTCATACTCACAAACTCAGTATACTTCCAAATCTTACAATTTACAAGTACACTTCATCTTATGTGTCTACATCTTACAATGTAGGTGACTCGGAGTGGAAATTCATCTTCACCACATAAACATTCAAGTCCTAATAATGTGAACTCTACTTCGCCTCCAAACCATGCCGCACCAACAAGACACAGATCCATGAAGCGAGGTGGCAGAAACTCTACTGCAAATGGGGTGGTGTCTCAACCACCACCAACAAGCCAAGATTTAACAGTGGAAACTCCTCATACCATATCTTTTAAAACCAACTAAACAACCATCTTCAAAAGGCCATACACATAAAGATTCAGAAAAAGTAGCCTTTAATTCACAACCCCACACAGGTAACGGTCACAATCATCACTGGGGTTTATTCGGAAGAGGGAATGGCGGCCAACATAATCACAACTATGGAGGTAAGAAAGATCATGACCATGTCAATCAAGAATCGAATCAACACAGTAGAAGCTTTAATAACATATACACACATTTGCAATATCCAAGAGGTTTTTCAAAAGGTGGTTACATCTGACCTTCTGTACATACTTCTACCTTATTCATATCTCTACAGATGCCTGTGCAAGTGCAGCCTTTCGGAAACAATATGATGCACCCTGGTGAGGTTTTTGTTACCAAATAATTACTGTATAACTATAAACTTTCGGTTCTATATGATTTTTACGTTCTTTTGCTTATCCTACATCTCCTGTGATTTATTTTCCATTTGCACCACGAGAGTCCCATAGAGCCATGCCATTTGTTACACCATTAGCACCTTCAATGTACTTTGCTGCTCCTAATCCCCAATTGCATGCTAAGATAGTGTCTCAATTGCATTCGAGCTCATTCTTTGGATCATTTTTTTGCAAATAAGTTTATTAATAGCATTATACTTTGAAAAAATATATATATTTTCGGGTTTTTTGTCTGATCTTGAAAAGTTTCATTTTTTCGAGCATTGAAGCTTGTTTATAAATAACATACTTTTCAGGATAAAAAATCATTAATAGCATTTAACTTTGCAAAAATAATTATTACTGACATCGTACTTTGAAAAAGTGACTATAAGTTTTTTTTTTTGTAACCTAGTTTTGGTAATATAAGAAAACAACTAATTTTGTTAAAAACTCCAACAAAATTAGTATGTTCACTAATGAACATATACGTATGTTCAGCTCTGAACATATCCATGTTCAGTACTGAACATAGTGGTTCTATGGTTTTATGTCTAATTTTGGTTCTATGTTGATCCCACCCCTATATATATATATATATATATATATATATATATATATATATATATATATATATATATATATATATATATATATATATATATATATATATATATATATATATATATATATATATATATATATATATATATATATATATGCAGTTATCGCGGTCAAAACCGTGATCGCGGTAACCACCGATATTTAATTTTGTGGTTCTCGCGATAGCGGTTTTTTAGTAATATGTAGAATTTATATATTATATTATTACTAGTAGAATTAATATCATGAAAGTCATTCAAAAACATCACATAAGGCTTAATTTAAGACATAAGTCACATAACATAACATTCTAATCTACATCTGAGTCAAAGTATCAAATTCAAATTTAATTGCTGATAATTATCGCGGTAAATAGCGGTAAATCACGGCGATTTTATCGGTACCGCTATTTTCCACCGCTAAACTGAACCGCGATTATGTTGACAACCGCGAACCGCGATACCGGCGCTATACCGGCGCTATTAATTGCATATATATATATATATATATATATATATATATATATATATATATATATATATATATATATATATATATATATATATATATATATATAATTTTGGTCTTTGTGGTTGGTACGAGATTTCAGACTTAGTCTAACTTTTTTTTTATAGTTTTAGTCCATGTGGTTGCCAGAGCAAATCACATTTTCTAATTTCTTTTGTCTTTTTTACCTATTATTTATTTTAATAATTAAAAAATAAAAAGTAAAATAAACTTTAGCCCTATCCCCATTACCATATCTCTCTCTCTCTCTATCTCTTACTCACGCACACACACACACACAAAGCCTTGATCCGGTGGCTTTAGCCAATTGGGATCATCGGAGCAAGGTGGTCCGAAAAATGCATGATTGTGGTGCGGTTGATATTTAGAGTTTTTTTTCCTTTGATATCATTGGGGAAATACGACCATAGTTGGCTCAACCGGTAAGTTCTAACTTAATTTGTGTGAGTGCTAACTTTGGATTTGCTCTGTAAGACCCTAATCCTGAAAAGTCAAGATTTCGAGTTTTAAAGAGTCAAAAGGTAAAGCCCGGGACCAGATATCGAGGTAAGGCTGTTAATTAGTTAAAATAAGGACAAATGTGCGAAAAAGGAGATTAGCGCCGCTAATCTCATGATTAGCGACACTAATATGGTCAACACGCTAGTAAGTCGCGAACAGTATGGAAAAACTGCAGTGTTTTGGAATCACTCGAGGTTAGCGACGCTAACTTCAAAGTTAGCGTCGCTAATGTGGTCTGAGCAAGAAAAATCCATATTTTAGTGGTCCAATGCCATTTTTAAGATCATAACTCATTTGGGGTCCGAAGCTAATCAGTTCCAACCTATAGAAAACCTTAGGAAACACTCTCTAGCCTCCATGGATGTTCTTGCCTCATTTCTTTGAAGTTGTGAAGGATTTTTGGGAGAGAAGAAGGAGCAAGGGTGCTAGGAGGGTTGCTTGGTGAAGGAAATTAGATTTTCTCATTGATTTAGACTCTTGTAAGTGTTGTAATCTCTGTGTTCTTGAGTTTATCGTTATAATGAAGTAATGAAGCTCTCTATGAGCTTTATGAGCCAATGATGGCTCCATTTCTTGGATTGGGGGTGGGATTTAGGAACTAAGGGATGAGTTCTTCTTCCTTTAGCTTCTGAATCCTTGAGAAAAACCCTAGCCTAGTCTTACTATGGTTTTGGATGAAGTTCATGCTAGTTAATCTTCATTTTGGAACTAGATTTGTCACCATGAGCTTGTTTGGCAAGGATTGGTGGGTTAAGTCATGTTTTTGTAAGTTAAGGGACTGTTTGTGACAACCCCTAAAAGTTATGGCTTTCTGACTTAACGGATTAAGCACTTAATGGAGATTTGGGCTGAACAGGGGAGTTAGCGGCGCTAACTTCTACTGTTGACTTTATTGACTTTGACCATTGACCGTTGAATTTTTGACCAGTTTGACTTTTGGTCAAACTTGAGGGTTTTGGATATCGGTCTTATAGGATTATTCTGTTCGGGATTTAGAAAGTTCTAAGTAGGGTTTATCCTTGTTAGGAAGTGCGTATTGTCGGGATCTGAGGGCACTCGTATGGAGTGCTGTCTAGCTTAAGATCACGAATCAGGTGAGTCTTCTCACTATAATATGGGTGATATTGCATGCGTAGGTAGCCTTATTACTTTGGGTAATAATGTGTTGTATGTGCCTTACGTTGTTTGCCGCCGAAAGTCGATGACGATGTTTACCGGCGGATCGGGGCAAGCCCGAGAGCCGAGGACGGATCGGGGCAAGCCTGAGAGTCACACGATGATTCCCGACGGATCGGGGCAAGCCCGAGAGTCACACGATGATTTGTTAAATAACGATTTTATGTGATGGATCGTGTGATATTTTTGCGGAACTCAATAAGCTTTGTGCTTACCCTTTTACCCTAACTGTTTTTCAGGAACCTGCTGGCTTGAGCTTGGAGCACGGCGCGACTGTACCGCATCTGAGAATTTCAACGAATAACCCTTCCGAAAGATAATGTTTGTAAATGTTTTGATAAATACGTTTTACATGTTTAAATACTAAGTTTTAATTTGAATGGTTTTTAGTTGGCAAATCTTTTTATGTATTTAAATCACTTTTAAAAATGAAAATTTTATTACAGAAATTGAGACATTACATGCTTTCTAGGGTTACCCTTTTACCCTAACTGTTTTTCAGGAACCTGTTGGCTTGAACTTGGAGCACGGCGCGACTGTACCGCATCTGAGAATTTCAACGAATAACCCTTCCGATAGATAATGTTTGTAAATGTTTTGATAAATACGTTTTACATGTTTAAATACTAAGTTTTAATTTGAATGGTTTTTAGTTGGCAAATCTTTTTATGTATTTAAATCACTTTTAAAAATGAAAATTTTATTACAGAAATTGAGACATTACATGCTTTCTAGGGTTACCCTTTTACCCTAACTGTTTTTCAGGAACCTGCTGGCTTGAGCTTGGAGCACGGCGCGACTGTACCGCATCTGAGAATTTCAACGAATAACCCTTCCGATAGATAATGTTTGTAAATGTTTTGATAAATACGTTTTAAATGTTTAAATACTAAGTTTTAATATGAATGGTTTTTAGTTGGCAAATCTTTTTATGTATTTAAATCACTTTTAAAAATGAAAATTTTATTACAGAAATTGAGACATTACATGCTTTCTAGGGTTGGCTCCATTTTACATTTACAAAAAAATGAACAAGAATTAAAACAAACAGATTCGTCACACCTGTTACAGATCACAACTACAACATAGATCCAACACAGTAGTCAATCACAAAGCTGGACTAGATGTAATGCAACATGTACATAGGAAAATTAGATTTGGTAGCTACACAGCCAGAGTACATTGTGAAATTATAGATTATCAAGCCCTTCTGCTGCAACTCTTATTCCGTCCACCACCACATATGCCTTTAATCGTCTCAACAACATCATCATCACCCCCAGCAGTTATGCACCTACTCATGCTCTTGCTACCATGAAACTACAATAAGGAGGGCTTCTTCAAGATATACTACCTTTTCATCGACAAGGAACACTTGATGACTGATTCATACATCCATCTTCATCTTTTATATATCACGGATCTAAGCAATACCCATGATTGATAATTGTTCTATATATAGCAGGATCTTCAAATCTTGTTCGTAATTCGAACCCCTAGATGGGGAAATTGTTTGAATTTATGAAGTT
Source organism: Cichorium intybus (assembly GCA_023525715.1). Taxonomy (NCBI): domain Eukaryota; kingdom Viridiplantae; phylum Streptophyta; class Magnoliopsida; order Asterales; family Asteraceae; genus Cichorium; species Cichorium intybus. The sequence continues at coordinate 38,197,011 of CM042012.1, read as the reverse complement.
GCACAAAACAACTTAAATTAAGAAAACCTAAAACGAGTAGCCCCACAAGAGATTATACCCCCAAATAGAACAAACATCCTGCCAAATAGAAAGAGAATCTCAATCGAGTGGAAAAAAGATTCGTTTATGTTCATTCCGCTAATCAAATCTCGAATCAAAGCTGCTAAGACTAAACCCAAATTTAGGGTTGAATAAATCATGGTGGACTATCAAAAATACAATCAATGACTATATACCCCAAACTTACTGTTGAAGAAGCTGCTAAGTTTGAGCTATGAGTCTTTCGGAGGATTGGTACCCGATTACAATTGGGATGTACCCCAAATTTCAACTGGAATTTCAATGGGAATTTCATCGATGGGATCGAACACATAACTTACGTCTCACAACTTTTTAATTCCTTTGCATACACGTACCACTTGAAGATTTTTCTTAGCAGGGTTTTGTTATTGGGAACTGTAATCGAGGGTTGGTAACGATGATGGTGAGCTTTGTTGACTAGGGAACGTATAGTAAAAATTAACAACGGTTTACTTTTAGCCGATTTAGGTAATATATATTTGTGTGTCTCTGTGTGTATAATATATATATATATATATATATATATATATATATATATATATATATATATATATATATATATATATATATAGTTAGTATTAAATGAAATTCTTAAATATTGTGTTAATGTAAGACTCAATGTGGACCATTGGATCAATAAAATCAATGGCTGTTATAATTTCCGCCTTTTTAATTAAAAGCATAAACATACACGTGTTTTTAAATGCAAAACCCAGGTTAAGGGTAAAAGAGTAAAAATCTCAATTCCCTTCAACAACTGAATATACGATACGCATGCTACAATCACGCACACGATGAGGTGGTGGTTTTTGACGCCGTTTGCGGCTGCCGGAGGTGACACAGATGGTGGTCGTCGGCGACGCTGTTGATCGGGAACGAGACTCTGGTCACCGATCCGGTGTGTGTGTGCGTTAATCGACCGAGTGACAAAGAGAATCAGAGGGTTCGAGAGAGACATTGATGAGCGACTGAGAGGCGGATACACAGGGGATTTTAGTATCACATTCACTGAGAATGGATGTTAGGTTTTATTGGTTTGTGTTTTGGTAAGTTCATTCTCCGAGAATGGATGTTAGTTTTTATTGGTTTGTGTTTTTGGAAAGTCCATTCTCTGATAATGGGTGTTAGTTTTTTGTTGGTTTGTGTTTTTGTAAGCCCATTCTAGGAGAATAGTACGTTTTTTTGTCAAAGAATAGTTTGTGGGTTTTTTAATTAATCACAATATCTTCGAATTTCTTGAAAATACATCAAATTTCTTGAACCATTCTAATAGAATGGACTTACTCGTGACAAAAAAACGTAATATTCTCCTAGAATGGGCTTAGCAAAACTCAAACCAATAAAAAAACTAACACATATTCTCAGATAATGGACTTACCAAAAACACAAACCAATAAAAATCAACAATCATTCTCAGAGAATGGACTTACCAAAACACACACCAATAAAAAAAACACCCATTCTCAGATAATGGACTTAACAAAACACAAATCAATAAAATGACGCAGAATGCCTTTACAGTAACATTCTTAGATAATGAAAGAAGAAGAATGGTTTTTAACATTCTTGGAAAATGAAACAAGAAGAATGATTTTTACAGTAAAAAAAGAAGAATGAGTTTTACAGTAAAGAAACAAAAAATTTTGCCTGTTGAATCAATCCCACGTCTTATTCTTTGCGATTCAATCCTTAATCGAGACTCAATTTTTTTTTGCAGGCCGACGAGCGACTGGATTTTCAGATCTCGTATATGAAATCGACCCCAAAGCTTAACACATCACTATTTGATGAAGGCCACCGGAGGCGGCAAAGCCGCTGACCCTCGACGGTGGTGCTACCGGCTGAGGAAGACGACGATTCGGAGGTCTGAGAGGCAGAGGCCGAGTTCGGTATCCGAGAGGCAGAGGCCGATTTGTAGGTTTCATTCCGATCGTGCCCTTGTGAAATCGATGGGTATTATTAGGTCGCACAGTCGCACGGAACTTAAGAATCCGTAATTGAACCTACATTTATATATATATATATATATATATATATATATATATATATATATATATATATATATATATATATATATATATATATATATATATATATATATATATATATATATATATATATATATATATACAAGTTGGGGCTAGCCCACTTGGCTAACAAGGTGATATACTAACAAGGAGGTCATGTGTTCAAACCCTGACACTAACATAACAAGGAGTGGTTTAAGAGTAGGAGTAGGATAGATTTGCCGTTATATATATATATATATATATATATATATATATATATATATATATATATATATATATATATATATATATATATATATATATATATATATATATATATATATATATATATATATATATATATATATATATATATAGGGATGGGTTCAATGCAGAACCAAATTAAATCACCTAACTGCAGAACCATGTTGTTAACCGTAAGATTAAAATCTAAGTAAAAGGGTACGATCGTCAAAAAACTTAAATTGCTATGTTCATCAATGAACATATGTTCATCTATGAACATATGTTCATCAATGAATATGTTCATCAATGAACATCAATTTATTCTCATATTTTGTATCGCATTTTTTGATGTTCTGTATTTTCATCCATGAATATGTTCATCCATGAACATAAAACTATTCTCATGTATCGCATCCATGAACGCAATGTACACATATAATGATCGTATTATCATGTTAGTCCTCTGTGTTCATATATGAACATATGTTCATCCATGAACATATGTTCATTTATGAACATATGTTCATTTATGAACATTCTGTATACAACTGTGCAGAATATGAAAATACACTTTCTAAAGGTACAATGTCTAAAAAGAACACAAATACCAAAATCATGTATGAATATATGTTTATTTTTATCAAAACAACAATGGAGAAAAGAAAATAGATAGAAAAATTTCATGAAAGAAAAAGTTCATCTTCTGTTAGTTCTTCTCCTTTAAGAAGCTTGTAGTTGTCCACAACAGAGAGGCCCTGTTTAATTTTCCTGTATACATCACATTTTGTCGTAATATGTTCATTTATGAACATACATTGCCAAAAAAACATATATGGACCACGATACCAACAATAGAGCAGAAAAGGAAATCGGACTCAAACACATATGTTCACTAATGAACATATGTTCATTAATGAACATATGTTCACTAATGAACATATGTTCATTAATGAACATATATTGCAAACAAATGGTTATGAATCACGTTACCGACAACAAAGCAGGAACAAATGGATCAAACACATATGTTCACTAATGAACATATGTTCATTAATGAACATATGTTCACTAATGAACATATGTTCACTAATGAACATATATTGCAAACAAATTGTTATGAATCACGTTACCGACAACAAAGCAGGAACAAATGGATCAAACACATATGTTCACTAATGAACATATGTTCACTAATGAACATATGTTCACTAATGAACATATGTTCATTAATGAACATATATTGCAAACAAATGGTTATGAATCACGTTACCGACAACAAAGCAGGAACAAATGGATAATTATAGATATGAAATCGGAATCAAACACATTCAATATGAGAACAATGTAATTTGAACTTTTGACGTTCAATCGATTGGAAAGTAATCAGAATTATCAATCCAAGGAATTGAATATAAACTGAAATCGAGAACATACCTGCGATAAACCCTAGAATCAAGAACAGTGGAATTGGGCGGATTCAGTGACTGTAAGATGCGCAATGGAGATTTCTGAAATCGATTTCTGCAATCGATTGCCGATGCGATATTCAAGTACTGTGAGAACTATAAGATTGGTTTTGGGATCGCTAGGGCTGAAGATTAGGGATCGCTAGGTTTATCAATTGAGATCGATTGATCGATGGATTTGGGATCGATGGATCGATGCGATATTCAAGCACTTTGAGAACTATAAGATCGCTAGGGCTGAAGATCGATTTAATCCTGATTCAATCCTCCCTTCAAATCCATGTTACGATGATGAACTAGAGGTCTTTTGACAATAACGTAAGAAGATAATAATGGCTATGATGAACATTAGATTGCGGTGGAAGGTAGAGATGAACACGGGTGAAGATGGTGATCGATTGGGATGAAACTGGTAGTACGCTAGGTTTGATTTCAAAAGATGGGTTAAAAACACAATATACCCTTACTTAGGAATAATCCCCTGCATAAGGTGTATAATTTTATGGTGCATCCTTTTTAGTCTAAGACGTTGATATAATGATCCAAGGGTTTTAAGGATGGTTCTGTGGTTAGGTGATTTAATTTTGGTTTTGCATTAAACCCATCTATATATATATATATATATATATATATATATATATATATATATATATATATATATATATATATATATATATATATATATATATATATATATATATATATATATATATATACTACTTGAAAAAAGAAAAATGGTTTCCTTATTTGGAAACTCTTAAAATTAAGAGATCCAAACTATTATACACAAAGTACAATATTCAATGTGCATACAATTTTGAATCCCCTCTTAACTCTTATCCCGTTCATCTTATGCATATCCGCTCCTCACAAACTTGATTCTTTCAAAAAATCGTATCCATATACTGTAACTGTAATTCTTATCTCCTAATCTCGGTCCACTAATATCGGTTTTGAATATCTTCAAAGGGTCCTGATATTTCCACGGAAGGTTTTAATCCCTCCACAGAAAAAAATAGCGTAATGACAATTATACCCTCCTTTTTTAGTTTCTAGATATTAAATAGAAAAAAGTCAGTGATGGCGTTCCTTTCAATCGTCTTCTTCCATTCGTTTCCCATTCCATCACGAAGCCGTCTTCAACCGGAACCTGTTTGTCAAGGGCTTCCCTTCAAAGTCAAGCTACAGTTCGTATACCACAGAGTCGCTTCCTGATAACGCGTTGATGGGGTCTCCGGAGATATATAGATGGGTGAGGTTGTGAAGCGACCGAGGAAGACGCGGGTGAGGCGTTGAAAGGATTTGATGGAGGGAGGTGGGGAAGTGGACCACTAGGATGTGACAGTTGAGGAAAGTGAGGGAGGTGAGGGTGGATAGGGCGGAGAGGAGGGTGGTGGAGAGGTGAAGGTCGGAGGAGCAGCTTGTGAGGTCGAGGGAGAGGAGGTGGCGGAATGGGGTGGCGGTGTCGCAGGATAATATGGTGCAAGGACTGTGGAGAAATTATAGGGCTCTTAGTTGCAGTTGATCAAGGGTGAAAGAGGTCGAAGAAGACGACGGAGATTGAGTCGGGATGGTATCTGTCGTGGATGGTGGCGGAGTAAGGGCCGTGGCGGCAGGGTATTGTAGGAGGAGGAGGAAGGTGGTGGAAGCTCTCATTGTTGGGTACTTGGGGTTTCTCTTTTCTCGAGTGTAGTGATTTGAAGATGAGTGATTTTGATTTCCAAGGTTTACAAGGAGTATTGGCGAAAGAAAAAAAAATGAAGTGATGATTTTAATGAAACACTAATCCTTATGTTGTTAATCTTCAAATACTAGGGTTCGTGAAAACATGGAAGCCTGAAGAGACAGAGAGATTACTTAAAATTTAAAATGGGGATATAAATGTCATTATACTATTTTGTTCAGTGGAAGGATAAAAACTGCCCGTGGAAATATCAATTCCCTAATTGCTCCCTCATGTGCTTACGTATTATTCCCGACACTTATATGTGTGCATACACTTGTGAATTTTCTCCTTTTTCTCTTAAAATCACACACATACTCAAATGGTTTCAAAATAAAAATTTATATACAGATATATTCCTTAGAGCTCATAGGAAATTAAAAGTCATCCACTCTAGTTGGGTAGGATCAAAGTAATGGACGCGTAGTAACTGGAAGGGGGAGGTGCCGGTAGCCTGAAAGTCCTGACTAGGTAAGCATTCGTATACATCCCAATCAACCGAGGGACCAGTTTGCTTACCTGGGGACCAAAGGCGAGAGTTCCCAAACCTATAGGCCAAAACGCGTTATTCACATTACTTTTGAGCCATCAAAATACCCGACCTTATCAAACGTATCCGAAAGGATACACTCTAAAATGGCCAACTCATTGGACTATTAAGTTCCCTAATGGGCCTTGAAGTGGGAAAAACATGTGAAAACTTAGTATTGTGGGGTCCCATGCAATTGCTACATGCTTCACATTTAGTACCCATGGAAAGCCCAAAAGGTGCCCAACACTCCTAACCATGGCCCAACAAGTGTTTTACAATCATTTTACCCAAAAATGTCTACAAACTTAATTTCCATAATCAATTTACAAAAAACTCACAAGTCCATATGCGTGTTTCTCATTGGATACCCCAAACAGTCTTTTAGATACTTGTTCTACAGACCAAGCGAGGATGTGGTCTTTGTAGCTAGATGAGGAGTCTTTCGAGAGAGAGAGAGAGCTCATATTCAAAGAGGACAGTGGGAGTACCATTGATCTTGAAGAAATTCAAGATTCATCAGATAACGCAACCTTAGGAGAAACTAGCAACCAACAAGAGGAAGAAGTTCTTGTTGGTCCAACTGATGTATCATTACCTCTTAGGCGTTCCGGTAGAGTTAGCATGTCACTCGAGTTTTATGGTTTCCATATAACTACGGATGGGGACAAGTTTGTCAGTGATAGGACACTGGTAAATTTGGATGAGCCAGCTAACTATCGGGAAGCAGTGGTGGGCCCTGAGTCCGTCAAGTGGAAAGAGGCAATGGACAGCGAGATCAAGTCCATGTATGACAATCAAGTTTGGAACTTGTTTGACAATGTACTGGGTCGAAAGACAGTCTGGTGCAAATGGATCTTCAAGAAGAAGACCGACATAGACGGAAAGGTACACACTTTCAAGGCAAGACTGGTTGCGAAGGGATTTACTCAAACCCCAGGGGTTGACTATGACGAGACCTTCTCACCAGTGGCCAAGATAAAGTCTATTAGGATTATGCTGGCCATAGCTGCATTTCATGACTATGAAATTTGGCAGATGGACGTCAAAACCGCTTTCCTTAATGGGAAGTTGACTGAGGATGTTTACATGAATCAGCCAGAGGGTTTTGTCGATGCAAAATATCCTGATAAGGTGTGTAAGCTTGAGAAATCAATCTACGGATTGAAACATGCTTCTCGCAGCTGGAATCTTTGTTTCCATGAGAAAGTAAAAGAGTTTGGTTTCTCTAGGAGCGAGGATGAGTCCTGCGTATATGTCAAGGCTAGTGGGAGTATAGTCACTTTTCTTGTGTTGTATGTTGATGACATACTGCTCATGGGAAACGACATTCCAACCTTGCAAGATGTCAAGTCTTCGCTTGGGAAGTGTTTCACCATGAAAGACCTAGGAGAAGCTGCCTATATTCTTGGGATAACAATATTGAGATATAGGAAGAAGAGACTAATTGGACTTAGTCAGGGTACATACTTGGAAAAGGTACTAAAGAGGTTTAGTATGAAAAATTCCAAGAAGGGAGAGATACCCATCCAAAGTAATGCCAAATTGAGTAAGACTCAAAGTCCAAGTGCAGACGAGGAGATAGCTGACATGAGTCAGGTACCTTACGCTTCAGTTGTGGGGTCAATCATGTACGCTATGACGTGTACTCGCCCTGACGTGGCCTTTTCCTTGAGCATGGTCAGTCGGTACCAGGGAAACCCTGGAAGGGCACATTGGATAGCTGTTAAGAATATACTCAAGTATCTGCGAAGGACAAAGAACATGGTGTTATTCCTTGGTGGCAGTGATACCCTGAGAGTTAACGGGTATACAGATGCCAACTTTCAAACAGATAGAGACAACGGTCGGTCTTAGTCGGGCTGGGTATTCCTATTGAATGGGGGAGCAGTGCATTGGAAAAGTTCCAAGCAAGAGACGGTGGCTGATTCTATGTGTGAATCAGAGTACATAGCAGCGAGTGAAGCGGCAAAGGAAGCGGCTTAGCTGAAGAACTTTATCGGTGACCTTGGAGTAGTCCCGAGTATTCAGGAGCCCGTGGAACTATTCTACGACAACGAAGGAGCGCTTGCTTTGACAAAGGAACCAAGAGACCATGGAAAGTCCAGGCACATCAACAGAAAGTACCACTACATAAGACATAGAGTAGAAGAAGGTCACCTCCTTGTAAAGAGGGCATCATCAGAAGATAATCCTGCAGATCCCTTGACAAAGGCTCTGAGTAGGATTAAGCACAATCAGCAAGCGAGGAGCATAGGATTAAGAGATGATATTAGTTTTTGTAATTAGATAGGATTTGAAACTTATTGCAATATAAATGTAATTGACTTTGGTGATTTAATAATATTGATTTGTTGATGAGTATTTGATACTGCCTTTTGTCGATTGTTTATTATTGTGTTTCATTTTTGCATGTTTACTTCCTGAGTAATTTATTTATTCAAGTGTCCACAGTCGCTCATACTTTTAGGGAGTAAGTATGAACGAAGGCTGTCATGAATTGGTTTGTAGATTGTCTAAGGAGTTAGACATAGCAATAAGATTGCTACAACATTCATGAGTACTTGGAAATAGAGATTTGAGTATTGGATAAACCCACACTCAATAGATTGCTTCATGGATTACATCACGAGCAATGTTGAGACAATAATATCTTTTGATCTTTAAGCAGAGACATATGAGTTATGTTTTACCAGGCGGTTGTTCACTGACAATGCGAAAACGCATCGGTAACGCGATGTTATAAAACGTGTTGTTGTGAATGATTTGACTGGTAAAAGACATAAGTATATGAGTCAAAGCTTATTCGTCCCTTGACCCTGTCGGGAAACAGATATCTGTAGGCCTCTCGATGAATTTGAAGTTGACTGAAAGGGTTGGACAACCAGGGCTAAATTGATATGGTCAATTAGTAGTCTTAAAGTCATATGCAAATCAGAAATCGGGAAACAGAGAATCAAACCAGGATTGATCTTAATCCATGTCTTGAGTCTGAAAATATCTTGTTGGACGGAGGATCGTCTGATCACTTATCTATGGACAGAACTGACTAGGTTAGAGTTCGGCAGCGGTTTCTAGGAAGCACAATTGCTAATTAATTAGAGGTTAAATTGGTAATTATAGTCATAGACTTATCCAAGTGGGAGACTGTTGGATTAGGTGTCTAAGCCATGACTAATAATTAGTATTTACCTAATTAATAATAACATAGTCCATTTGGGTTGCCCTCATAGCAGGAGGTTTGGTAGAAAGTTCAGTAGAGAGAAAGATTGATTTATTATGTGATTAATAAATCAATAAAACTTAAATAAATAGTTTCTTAATATATTAAAGTGATAATATATTAATTAGAAACTATATTAATTAATTAAAAATTAATCTGGAATTAATTGGAATTAATTTAGCGATTAATTTAATTAATTAAAAGTGCAGGAACTAGAATTGTAATTATTCAATAGTTGAGTAAGTGACAATTATAGCAGGTAATTAAATCAGCGATATATATATATATATATATATATATATATATATATATATATATATATATATATATATATATATATATATATATATATATATATATATATATATATATATATATATATATATATATGGAAACATATATTTTCGATTTTGATATATAGGAGATAATCAGGTTTGAATTATTAAGATAAATGCTTATCTTAATTTGAATTCAAAAGGCTTATCTCTAAAGGTTTATCTGCTTATCTGCTGGAGACTATAAATAGAGTACCCCAGAGACCAGAAACCTACGCCATATTCTACCCTAATCTCTCTGGAATTTTCGACCTACTCCCGCTCCCTGGGTGTGACTTCATTTGAGGCATGATCCATTTGTTGCTTTGCTTCCAAGAAACACTAAAATGTTAGTTTTTCTGTTTTTATTCTTTTTGTTTAATTCTTCTAGCCTCTTGGAATTTATTATATGTTCAATTAGAAGAAAACTTAGATCCAAATAGGTTGCATGTGAACTTAGGGTTTTAGTTCATAGATTTGCAGAAAACCTTTCAGGTTACAGGGTGCAGGACACTGGCTCTGATAACATGTAAATATATGTGGAGTCCAAGAGTGTCTCTCCAAAAGAGCCCTTGTGGAGAGAGGTGAGACTCCAACATATATACAACTTATAGGACCGTGTCGCACCAAAGTGGGATACACTAACAATTTCTTATAATGATTGGATTTTAAATAAGGCTATCAAGTACTTTCATTTTGTATGTATGGAGTTTGAATGATAAGTGATAGGGCTAAATGCAAGATATAGCAATGTACATTCACTTATTTCTATATTATAGAATCCTAATTTCATTTATTTATATTACGACATCGTAAAAATAATAATAATTATTATTATTAAAGAATTTGACAATGAAAAATCTATCCAATTACAACATTGTAATTTCAATATTTTCGTACCAAAACATTACACTTTAAAAAATATACCAAATTGCTAACTCTTCTCCTGATTGGTACCCGTCTAAGTTGGTTTAGGAGGCGGTCAGCTCTCCGGACAATCTGGATACCGAAGGTCAGCCTGATGGTTCTAATAACAGTGGCAGTAATAATGCGGCTAAGAAGCCCGTGTGGAATAGGCAATCAAATGGAGTTGTTAAGGTCGTCAGTCCAGTCATGGGTGCAGCTTGGCCTGTGCTCGGTGAGTCCACTAAAGCTTCCCTAAAATCCACTTCATCAGAGTCTTTAAAAGCCCTTTCAGATGGTCCCTTGCCACCTGCATTACGCGTAAAACCACATTTATCCTGCACAATCTACATTTATCAATAACAACGTAATTAAACGTTTCGCTCCTATGATTTTGGGAAATTAAGGCTCTATATGATCTCAGTGTTCTTATATAAATGAAAACTTGAATTCAACCATGTTTGCTCATACTCACAAACTCAGTATACTTCCAAATCTTACAATTTACAAGTACACTTCATCTTATGTGTCTACATCTTACAATGTAGGTGACTCGGAGTGGAAATTCATCTTCACCACATACACATTCAAGTCCTAATAATGTGAACTCTACTTCGCCTCCAAACCATGCCGCACCAACAAGACACAGATCCATGAAGCGAGGTGGCAGAAACTCTACTGCAAATGGGGTGGTGTCTCAACCACCACCAACAAGCCAAGATTTAACAGTGGAAACTCCTCATACCATATCTTTTAAAACCAACTAAACAACCATCTTCAAAAGGCCATACACATAAAGATTCAGAAAAAGTAGCCTTTAATTCACAACCCCACACAGGTAACGGTCACAATCATCACTGGGGTTTATTCGGAAGAGGGAATGGCGGCCAACATAATCACAACTATGGAGGTAAGAAAGATCATGACCATGTCAATCAAGAATCGAATCAACACAGTAGAAGCTTTAATAACATATACACACATTTGCAATATCCAAGAGGTTTTTCAAAAGGTGGTTACATCTGACCTTCTGTACATACTTCTACCTTATTCATATCTCTACAGATGCCTGTGCAAGTGCAGCCTTTCGGAAACAATATGATGCACCCTGGTGAGGTTTTTGTTACCAAATAATTACTGTATAACTATAAACTTTCGGTTCTATATGATTTTTACGTTCTTTTGCTTATCCTACATCTCCTGTGATTTATTTTCCATTTGCACCACGAGAGTCCCATAGAGCCATGCCATTTGTTACACCATTAGCACCTTCAATGTACTTTGCTGCTCCTAATCCCCAATTGCATGCTAAGATAGTGTCTCAATTGCATTCGAGCTCATTCTTTGGATCATTTTTTTGCAAATAAGTTTATTAATAGCATTATACTTTGAAAAAATATATATATTTTCGGGTTTTTTGTCTGATCTTGAAAAGTTTCATTTTTTCGAGCATTGAAGCTTGTTTATAAATAACATACTTTTCAGGATAAAAAATCATTAATAGCATTTAACTTTGCAAAAATACTTATTACTGACATCGTACTTTGAAAAAGTGACTATAAGTTTTTTTTTTGTAACCTAGTTTTGGTAATATAAGAAAACAACTAATTTTGTTAAAAACTCCAACAAAATTAGTATGTTCACTAATGAACATATACGTATGTTCAGCTCTGAACATATGCATGTTCAGTACTGAACATAGTGGTTCTATGGTTTTATGTCTAATTTTGGTTCTATGTTGATCCCACCCCTATATATATATATATATATATATATATATATATATATATATATATATATATATATATATATATATATATATATATATATATATATATATATATATATATATGCAGTTATCGCGGTCAAAACCGTGATCGCGGTAACCACCGATATTTAATTTTGTGGTTCTCGCGATAGCGGTTTTTTAGTAATATGTAGAATTTATATATTAGATTATTACTAGTAGAATTAATATCATGAAAGTCATTCAAAAACATCACATAAGGCTTAATTTAAGACATAAGTCACATAACATAACATTCTAATCTACATCTGAGTCAAAGTATCAAATTCAAATTTAATTGCTGATAATTATCGCGGTAAATAGCGGTAAATCACGGCGATTTTATCGGTACCGCTATTTTCCACCGCTAAACTGAACCGCGATTATGTTGACAACCGCGAACCGCGATACCGGCGCTATACCGGCGCTATTAATTGCATATATATATATATATATATATATATATATATATATATATATATATATATATATATATATATATATAATTTTGGTCTTTGTGGTTGGTACGAGATTTCAGACTTAGTCTAACTTTTTTTTTATAGTTTTAGTCCATGTGGTTGCCAGAGCAAATCACATTTTCTAATTTCTTTTGTCTTTTTTACCTATTATTTATTTTAATAATTAAAAAATAAAAAGTAAAATAAACTTTAGCCCTATCCCCATTACCATATCTCTCTCTCTCTCTCTATCTCTTACTCACGCACACACACACACACAAAGCCTTGATCCGGTGGCTTTAGCCAATTGGGATCATCGGAGCAAGGTGGTCCGAAAAATGCATGATTGTGGTGCGGTTGATATTTAGAGTTTTTTTTCCTTTGATATCATTGGGGAAATACGACCATAGTTGGCTCAACCGGTAAGTTCTAACTTAATTTGTGTGAGTGCTAACTTTGGATTTGCTCTGTAAGACCCTAATCCTGAAAAGTCAAGATTTCGAGTTTTAAAGAGTCAAAAGGTAAAGCCCGGGACCAGATATCGAGGTAAGGCTGTTAATTAGTTAAAATAAGGACAAATGTGCGAAAAAGGAGATTAGCGCCGCTAATCTCATGATTAGCGACACTAATATGGTCAACACGCTAGTAAGTCGCGAACAGTATGGAAAAACTGCAGTGTTTTGGAATCACTCGAGGTTAGCGACGCTAACTTCAAAGTTAGCGTCGCTAATGTGGTCTGAGCAAGAAAAATCCATATTTTAGTGGTCCAATGCCATTTTTAAGATCATAACTCATTTGGGGTCCGAAGCTAATCAGTTCCAACCTATAGAAAACCTTAGGAAACACTCTCTAGCCTCCATGGATGTTCTTGCCTCATTTCTTTGAAGTTGTGAAGGATTTTTGGGAGAGAAGAAGGAGCAAGGGTGCTAGGAGGGTTGCTTGGTGAAGGAAATTAGATTTTCTCATTGATTTAGACTCTTGTAAGTGTTGTAATCTCTGTGTTCTTGAGTTTATCGTTATAATGAAGTAATGAAGCTCTCTATGAGCTTTATGAGCCAATGATGGCTCCATTTCTTGGATTGGGGGTGGGATTTAGGAACTAAGGGATGAGTTCTTCTTCCTTTAGCTTCTGAATCCTTGAGAAAAACCCTAGCCTAGTCTTACTATGGTTTTGGATGAAGTTCATGCTAGTTAATCTTCATTTTGGAACTAGATTTGTCACCATGAGCTTGTTTGGCAAGGATTGGTGGGTTAAGTCATGTTTTTGTAAGTTAAGGGACTGTTTGTGACAACCCCTAAAAGTTATGGCTTTCTGACTTAACGGATTAAGCACTTAATGGAGATTTGGGCTGAACAGGGGAGTTAGCGGCGCTAACTTCTACTGTTGACTTTATTGACTTTGACCATTGACCGTTGAATTTTTGACCAGTTTGACTTTTGGTCAAACTTGAGGGTTTTGGATATCGGTCTTATAGGATTATTCTGTTCGGGATTTAGAAAGTTCTAAGTAGGGTTTATCCTTGTTAGGAAGTGTGTATTGTCGGGATCTGAGGGCACTCGTATGGAGTGCTGTCTAGCTTAAGATCACGAATCAGGTGAGTCTTCTCACTATAATATGGGTGATATTGCATGCGTAGGTAGCCTTATTACTTTGGGTAATAATGTGTTGTATGTGCCTTACGTTGTTTGCCGCCGAAAGTCGATGACGATGTTTACCGGCGGATCGGGGCAAGCCCGAGAGCCGAGGACGGATCGGGGCAAGCCTGAGAGTCACACGATGATTTCCGACGGATCGGGGCAAGCCCGAGAGTCACACGATGATTTGTTAAATAACGATTTTATGTGATGGATCGTGTGATATTTTTGCGGAACTCAATAAGCTTTGTGCTTACCCTTTTACCCTAACTGTTTTTCAGGAACCTGCTGGCTTGAGCTTGGAGCACGGCGCGACTGTACCGCATCTGAGAATTTCAACGAATAACCCTTCCGAAAGATAATGTTTGTAAATGTTTTGATAAATACGTTTTACATGTTTAAATACTAAGTTTTAATTTGAATGGTTTTTAGTTGGCAAATCTTTTTATGTATTTAAATCACTTTTAAAAATGAAAATTTTATTACAGAAATTGAGACATTACATGCTTTCTAGGGTTACCCTTTTACCCTAACTGTTTTTCAGGAACCTGTTGGCTTGAACTTGGAGCACGGCGCGACTGTACCGCATCTGAGAATTTCAACGAATAACCCTTCCGATAGATAATGTTTGTAAATGTTTTGATAAATACGTTTTACATGTTTAAATACTAAGTTTTAATTTGAATGGTTTTTAGTTGGCAAATCTTTTTATGTATTTAAATCACTTTTAAAAATGAAAATTTTATTACAGAAATTGAGACATTACATGCTTTCTAGGGTTACCCTTTTACCCTAACTGTTTTTCAGGAACCTGCTGGCTTGAGCTTGGAGCACGGCGCGACTGTACCGCATCTGAGAATTTCAACGAATAACCCTTCCGATAGATAATGTTTGTAAATGTTTTGATAAATACGTTTTAAATGTTTAAATACTAAGTTTTAATATGAATGGTTTTTAGTTGGCAAATCTTTTTATGTATTTAAATCACTTTTAAAAATGAAAATTTTATTACAGAAATTGAGACATTACATGCTTTCTAGGGTTGGCTCCATTTTACATTTACAAAAAAATGAACAAGAATTAAAACAAACAGATTCGTCACACCTGTTACAGATCACAACTACAACATAGATCCAACACAGTAGTCAATCACAAAGCTGGACTAGATGTAATGCAACATGTACATAGGAACATTAGATTTGGTAGCTATACAGCCAGAGTACATTGTGAAATTATAGATTATCAAGCCCTTCTGCTGCAACTCTTATTCCGTCCACCACCACATATGCCTTTAATCATCTCAACAACATCATCATCACCCCCAGCAGTTATGCACCTACTCATGCTCTTGCTACCATGAAACTACAATAAGGAGGGCTTCTTCAAGATATACTACCTTTTCATCGACAAGGAACACTTGATGACTGATTCATACATCCATCTTCATCTTTTATATATCACGGATCTAAGCAATACCCATGATTGATAATTGTTCTATATATAGCAGGATCTTCAAATCTTGTTCGTAATTCGAACCCCTAGATGGGGAAATTGTTTGAATTTATGAAGTTGCACAAAACAACTTAAATTAAGAAAACCTAAAACGAGTAGCCCCACAAGAGATTATACCCCCAAATAGAACAAACATCCTGCCAAATAGAAAGAGAATCTCAATCGAGTGGAAAAAAGATTCGTTTATGTTCATTCCATTAATCAAATCTCGAATCAAAGCTGCTAAGACTAAACCCAAATTTAGGGTTGAATAAATCATGGTGGACTATCAAAAATACAATCAATGACTATATACCCCAAACTTACTGTTGAAGAAGCTGCTAAGTTTGAGCTATGAGTCTTTCGGAGGATTGGTACCCGATTACAATTGGGATGTACCCCAAATTTCAACTGGAATTTCAATGGGAATTTCATCGATGGGATCGAACACATAACTTACGTCTCACAACTTTTTAATTCCTTTGCATACACGTACCACTTGAAGATTTTTCTTAGCAGGGTTTTGTTATTGGGAACTGTAATCGAGGGTTGGTAACGATGATGGTGAGCTTTGTTGACTAGGGAACGTATAGTAAAAATTAACAACGGTTTACTTTTAGCCGATTTAGGTAATATATATTTGTGTGTCTCTGTGTGTATAATATATATATATATATAGTTAGTATTAAATGAAATTCTTAAATATTGTGTTAATGTAAGACTCAATGTGGACCATTGGATCAATAAAATCAATGGCTGTTATAATTTCCGCCTTTTTAATTAAAAGCATAAACATACACGTGTTTTTAAATGCAAAACCCAGGTTAAGGGTAAAAGAGTAAAAATCTCAATTCCCTTCAACAACTGAATATACGATACGCATGCTACAATCACGCACACGATGAGGTGGTGGTTTTTGACGCCGTTTGCGGCTGCCGAAGGTGACACAGATGGTGGTCGTCGGCGACGCTGTTGATCGGGAACGAGACTCTGGTCACCGATCCGGTGTGTGTGTGCGTTAATCGACCGAGTGACAAAGAGAATCAGAGGGTTCGAGAGAGACATTGATGAGCGACTGAGAGGCGGATACACAGGGGATTTTAGTATCACATTCACTGAGAATGGATGTTAGGTTTTATTGGTTTGTGTTTTGGTAAGTTCATTCTCCGAGAATGGATGTTAGTTTTTATTGGTTTGTGTTTTTGGAAAGTGCATTCTCTGATAATGGGTGTTAGTTTTTTGTTGGTTTGTGTTTTTGTAAGCCCATTCTAGGAGAATAGTACGTTTTTTTGTCAAAGAATAGTTTGTGGGTTTTTTAATTAATCACAATATCTTCGAATTTCTTGAAAATACATCAAATTTCTTGAACCATTCTAATAGAATGGACTTACTCGTGACAAAAAAACGTAATATTCTCCTAGAATGGGCTTAGCAAAACTCAAACCAATAAAAAAACTAACACATATTCTCAGATAATGGACTTACCAAAAACACAAACCAATAAAAATCAACAATCATTCTCAGAGAATGGACTTACCAAAACACACACCAATAAAAAAAACACCCATTCTCAGATAATGGACTTAACAAAACACAAATCAATAAAATGACGCAGAATGCCTTTACAGTAACATTCTTAGATAATGAAAGAAGAAGAATGGTTTTTAACATTCTTGGAGAATGAAACAAGAAGAATGATTTTTACAGTAAAAAAAGAAGAATGAGTTTTACAGTAAAGAAACAAAAAATTTTGCCTGTTGAATCAATCCCACGTCTTATTCTTTGCGATTCAATCCTTAATCGAGACTCAATTTTTTTTTGCAGGCCGACGAGCGACTGGATTTTCAGATCTCGTATATGAAATCGACCCCAAAGCTTAACACATCACTATTTGATGAAGGCCACCGGAGGCGGCAAAGCGGCTGACCCTCGACGGTGGTGCTACCGGCTGAGGAAGACGACGATTCAGAGGTCCGAGAGGCAGAGGCCTAGTTCGGTATCCGAGAGGCAGAGGCCGATTTGTAGGTTTCATTCCGATCGTGCCCTTGTGAAATCGATGGGTATTATTAGGTCGCACAGTCGCACGGAACTTAGAATCCGTAATTGAACCTACATCTATATATATATATATATATATATATATATATATATATATATATATATATATATATATATATATATATATATATATATATATATATATATATATATATATATATATATATATATATACAAGTTGGGGCTAGCCCACTTGGCTAACAAGGTGATATACTAACAAGGAGGTCATGTGTTCAAACCCTGACACTAACATAACAAGGAGTGGTTTAAGAGTAGGAGTAGGATAGATTTGCCGTTATATATATATATATATATATATATATATATATATATATATATATATATATATATATATATATATATATATATATAAATAAGGAAACCATTTTTCTTTTTTCAAGTAGTATATATATATATATATATATATATATATATATATATATATATATATATATATATATATATATATATATATATATATATATATATATATATATATATATATATATATATATATATATATAGGGATGGGTTCAATGCAGAACCAAATTAAATCACCTAACTGCAGAACCATGTTGTTAACCGTAAGATTAAAATCTAAGTAAAAGGGTACGATCGTCAAAAAACTTAAATTGCTATGTTCATCAATGAACATATGTTCATCTATGAACATATGTTCATCAATGAACATCAATTTATTCTCATATTTTGTATCGCATTTTTTGATGTTCTGTATTTTCATCCATGAATATGTTCATCCATGAACATAAAACTATTCTCATGTATCGCATCCATGAACGCAATGTACACATATAATGATCGTATTATCATGTTAGTCCTCTGTGTTCATATATGAACATATGTTCATCCATGAACATATGTTCATTTATGAACATATGTTCATTTATGAACATTCTGTATACAACTGTGCAGAATATGAAAATACACTTTCTAAAGGTACAATGTCTAAAAAGAACACAAATACCAAAATCATGTATGAATATATGTTTATTTTTATCAAAACAACAATGGAGAAAAGAAAATAGATAGAAAAATTTCATGAAAGAAAAAGTTCATCTTCTGTTAGTTCTTCTCCTTTAAGAAGCTTGTAGTTGTCCACAACAGAGAGGCCCTGTTTAATTTTCCTGTATACATCACATTTTGTCGTAATATGTTCATTTATGAACATACATTGCCAAAAAAACATATATGGACCACGATACCAACAATAGAGCAGAAAAGGAAATCGGACTCAAACACATATGTTCACTAATGAACATATGTTCATTAATGAACATATGTTCACTAATGAACATATGTTCATTAATGAACATATATTGCAAACAAATGGTTATGAATCACGTTACCGACAACAAAGCAGGAACAAATGGATCAAACACATATGTTCACTAATGAACATATGTTCATTAATGAACATATGTTCACTAATGAACATATGTTCACTAATGAACATATATTGCAAACAAATTGTTATGAATCACGTTACCGACAACAAAGCAGGAACAAATGGATCAAACACATATGTTCACTAATGAACATATGTTCACTAATGAACATATGTTCATTAATGAACATATATTGCAAACAAATGGTTATGAATCACGTTACCGACAACAAAGCAGGAACAAATGGATAATTATAGATATGAAATCGGAATCAAACACATTCAATATGAGAACAATGTAATTTGAACTTTTGACGTTCAATCGATTGGAAAGTAATCAGAATTATCAATCCAAGGAATTGAATATAAACTGAAATCGAGAACATACCTGCGATAAACCCTAGAATCAAGAACAGTGGAATTGGGCGGATTCAGTGACTGTAAGATGCGCAATGGAGATTTCTGAAATCGATTTCTGCAATCGATTGCCGATGCGATATTCAAGTACTGTGAGAACTATAAGATTGGTTTTGGGATCGCTAGGGCTGAAGATTAGGGATCGCTAGGTTTATCAATTGAGATCGATTGATCGATGGATTTGGGATCGATGGATCGATGCGATATTCAAGCACTTTGAGAACTATAAGATCGCTAGGGCTGAAGATCGATTTAATCCTGATTCAATCCTCCCTTCAAATCCATGTTACGATGATGAACTAGAGGTCTTTTGACAATAACGTAAGAAGATAATAATGGCTATGATGAACATTAGATTGCGGTGGAAGGTAGAGATGAACACGGGTGAAGATGGTGATCGATTGGGATGAAACTGGTAGTACGCTAGGTTTGATTTCAAAAGATGGGTTAAAAACCCAATATACCCTTACTTAGGAATAATCCCCTGCATAAGGTGTATAATTTTATGGTGCATCCTTTTTAGTCTAAGACGTTGATATAATGATCCAAGGGTTTTAAGGATGGTTCTGTGGTTAGGTGATTTAATTTTGGTTTTGCATTGAACCCATCTATATATATATATATATATATATATATATATATATATATATATATATATATATATATATATATATATATATATATATATATATATATATATTATACTACTTGAAAAAAGAAAAATGGTTTCCTTATTTGGAAACTCTTAAAATTAAGAGATCCAAACTATTATACACAAAGTACAATATTCAATGTGCATACAATTTTGAATCCCCTCTTAACTCTTATCCCGTTCATCTTATGCATATCCGCTCCTCACAAACTTGATTCTTTCAAAAAATCGTATCCATATACTGTAACTGTAATTCTTATCTCCTAATCTCGGTCCACTAATATCGGTTTTGAATATCTTCAAAGGGTCCTGATATTTCCACGGAAGGTTTTAATCCCTCCACAGAAAAAAATAGCGTAATGACAATTATACCCTCCTTTTTTAGTTTCTAGATATTAAATAGAAAAAAGTCAGTGATGGCGTTCCTTTCAATCGTCTTCTTCCATTCGTTTCCCATTCCATCACGAAGCCGTCTTCAACCGGAACCTGTTTGTCAAGGGCTTCCCTTCAAAGTCAAGCTACAGTTCGTATACCACAGAGTCGCTTCCTGATAACGCGTTGATGGGGTCTCCGGAGATATATAGATGGGTGAGGTTGTGAAGCGACCGAGGAAGACGCGGGTGAGGCGTTGAAAGGATTTGATGGAGGGAGGTGGGGAAGTGGACCACTAGGATGTGACAGTTGAGGAAAGTGAGGGAGGTGAGGGTGGATAGGGCGGAGAGGAGGGTGGTGGAGAGGTGAAGGTCGGAGGAGCAGCTTGTGAGGTCGAGGGAGAGGAGGTGGCGGAATGGGGTGGCGGTGTCGCAGGATAATATGGTGCAAGGACTGTGGAGAAATTGTAGGGCTCTTAGTTGCAGTTGATCAAGGGTGAAAGAGGTCGAAGAAGACGACGGAGATTGAGTCGGGATGGTATCTGTCGTGGATGGTGGCGGAGTAAGGGCCGTGGCGGCAGGGTATTGTAGGAGGAGGAGGAAGGTGGTGGAAGCTCTCATTGTTGGGTACTTGGGGTTTCTCTTTTCTCGAGTGTAGTGATTTGAAGATGAGTGATTTTGATTTCCAAGGTTTACAAGGAGTATTGGCGAAAGAAAAAAAAATGAAGTGATGATTTTAATGAAACACTAATCCTTATGTTGTTAATCTTCAAATACTAGGGTTCGTGAAAACATGGAAGCCTGAAGAGACAGAGAGATTACTTAAAATTTAAAATGGGGATATAAATGTCATTATACTATTTTGTTCAGTGGAAGGATAAAAACTGCCTGTGGAAATATCAATTCCCATCTTCAAATTGGTTTTCAAAAACCATAAAATGTGGTCGCTCAATATGCCTATACCAATTTCAAATGGGAATCTCTCTCTCTCTCTCTCTCTCTCTCTCTCCTTTTCTCCCACTTTGAAACCCTAATCTCACCCGATTAGCCGTCTTCACCATCGTCACATCTCCATCTTCAACCTTCATAACCATCGCTCACCACCACTGATACAAGATTTATGTGGTACCGTGGGTGTTCTTGGATTACAGGTTTACAAATTATTCTCATTCTCAACAATTGGTTTGGCACTTGACTGTGTTTCTTTGTATATTTGATATTTTTTGATTTCTTAGTTGTGCATGTGTGGTAAAAGCATGTATAATTTCCACTTTAATCTTAGATTTTTTTTCTATTTCATTTCAGAACAACAATGTTGGTCTCATTCGACAGGTTAGATTTTCTTATTACATCTGGTATCGATCATCTTTGTTTTCTATCAGGTTTTGGTTGAGTTCTCTTGGTGTCTACATCTCTGATCTCTTAGTAACTGCCACTAAAGGTACTATTCCCTGTATATGTATACACTGTATCTTCATTCTTTTTCTTGATTAGTTTAGGTTTTGTAGTGTGGAAATGTTCTACCGATCCAGATATCTTGCACTTTCTGTATAGTTTGTATCGATCTAGAGACGATACTCATTTGAAAAAATGGAAAGCTAAATCTAGAACTGACTTAGCACTCCTTTGTTGGTCACCACCACTGAGAAAAATCAGGTAAGGCACCTCTCTCTCTCTCTCTCATCGCTCCCTCCTATGTTCTTCTTGATTTTAGTTTGGTTCTTGAAATGGATATTTTATAACGTTCCAGTGGATCACTATGCTTCATGCCTCAGATTTTATATGATTTTTTTTCCAGGTGAATCCCTCCATGTGAATCTCTCATTGCAGACTGCGTGCAAATCAAGATGTGATTTGGGTATTGATACGAATATGTTTCAGGTTGTTGATACGAATCTTTACTCATTATAGCAATCTATTTTGATTCGTTATTTCCTGGAACTTACAAAATGTTTCTGAATAATAAAACGGGTGATATGCAGGTGGTGTAAAGGGACGAAAATTGCAAAAGTAGTTGTACCCTGGACCAAAAATGTAATTCACTCTTTAATTTTCAACTTTAAAAATTGCAATTTCTAATTTAATCGTTTGTGTGGGTGGTGATAAACAGAAACAATATATCACAATAAATGTATTTCATCGATCATGGCTTTGTTACTTAATTTTCTTATTTTTGTAGGGTATTTTTTTCTCAGCTGTCGTGTGTATTTTGGGTGGTTGCAAAACAAATATGCTTCAAGGTATGACCTGGTGTTAAGTATTAGAGATATGACTTGTAGAGTAGTTTTTTATTATTTTAATACTTCCCGAGAAAAGGTTCTAAAAATAGAAAAACACATGCAATTGGGTTGTGTATCACACATACAATAGGCTCAAAAGTTAGGCTGTTACTTTCAGTTAGCCCATGTGGTTCGTTCATGGGTTTTTATTTAACAGAACGCTATACTTTGAAATTGTTTTTGTCATGTTGCAGGAATGTTTGGTTTCTTGCAAATGTATATTTTAGTTGGGTGTTTACTTTTTCAGATAATAATGCAGGTAAAAAATAATGATATACTTTTAGAATCTAAGTTTTCGATTGTGCTTCGACAATTTTTATAATTTAACATTGTACTTTGAAACTCTTACTATTTTATCATTGTACTTTAGAATTTCATCATCCTACTTTTATATATTGTATTATTTCCACATTATCTTTTTGAAAATATCATATTATACTTTGAAATCATTAAACAGCATACTTAATTAGTTGATGAGACTAAAATCAGCCTTCCCCTATAGCTTGATAATCTTTACCAAGGGTTTTACATGTACATGCGCCACTAAACCATTGTTCACCCTCACAATGATTTTCGGCAAAGAAGCCCACTGATTTTCGGAAATGAATCTCACTGATGGTTCGACGAAGAAGCCCTCACAATTTTGCAACAATGAAGATTACCGATCCACTGCCCTCAAAATTTCGCAGCAATGTAATCGGATGAATCTTATGCTGCAACCAACTTATATGTACTCTGAAGTTTATACATATTTAATATAAGGCGTCTGTACTTATTTCATACCATTTTCTACAATCCGTTATCTTTGTTTGGATCTATGTATGTATTTGTATGTGTATTTATGAGTACGTATGACATCTGAATTTTTCTGGAAATTGCCTTGGTATTTGGTTGTTTGATATGATTACTACTAATTGGAGAAAAATGTATTTTGCACTCAGAAAACAGCATATATTTATTTAATGTTTTTACATGTAAAGGGTATTATGGTCAATTGGTTTATTTAAGAAATGCCTAGGCCTGCTTATGGGAAGCAAAATAAGGAAAAGAGGATGTGGATTTTTTATTTGAAAATATTAATAAATTATTTTTATATGAAGTACTTAGTCACGTTGGAAGTAAACTTTCGGTTATCAATGGATTAATTTTATGGAACCAAGTAAACGAATTGCACTTTATGATAACTCTACATGTACAAATGACAAGATTAATAATCCAACAATTTTTCATCTGGTTCCACATTATTATATCTCGATAAACAAGATATTTGTAAGGATAAGATTTTGAATTGAATAAATTCTTAATAATAAAATTAATTTTTGACCAATTTATTATTGGAAAACTCTTCAAGTGAGTTTCTAATGAAAACATGTCAGATGATCCTTTTTTTTCTATACTACAAACGTGAATCTCACGGGAAATAGTAAAACAATATTTTGATCTAGGACCGTAATAGAGGGATAATATTGGTAAACACAGTCGTATTTTTATGTAAATTGTAACCAACTTAATTGTTTTATAAATATATATATAATATATAGATATGAAATAAGCAACTTCAAACTGTAATAATAAATTTGAAACTTACCCAAATAAATGTCATGGTTAACTACAATTCCTGGTTTTTATAGAGATGTTATGAATTTATAAATAGTTGCAATAATATATCAATAGTTGTTAATTTTAGCATGTTTTTTGGTCCACACTTGAACTTTGACTTGATTTTTCATTTGTATTCCTAGAATTTTTACTTTTTTATTACAAATATAGATAAAACTATATTTCTTAGTGCTCTAGAACTTAGAATAATTTTTGTGTCATTCTAATTTTATATACTCCACGTTCGGTCGGTTTTTTTTCATTAGGTGCACACAATAAATAGAATAGGACTAAAAAACGCACTCATAGACTCAAATTCCACCAACAAACTCGTAAACATATATGAGTCAACGATATTTTCTTATACTTTGCATATTTTTAAGAAACATAACATTTTCCGATTGTAAACTTTTAACTGCCCTCCCAAAAGGAAACTATCACTGCATACTAAAAGAAAATTAATTGTCAAAATTAATTGTCTATCATAAATGATATCTTTACACAACTTACCAAACCGAATTATCCGAAAACCGAATAACTCATACCCAAAATAAACTAACCATGGAAAGAAAACTAATTGTCAAACATTAATGCTCCCCCCCCCCCCCCCCCCCCCAACCCTCCTATTTGCACCCGCCGCATTGCGCGGATACACAACTAGTATATATATATATATATATATATATATATATATATATATATATATATATATATATATATATATATATATATATATATATATATATATATATATATATATACTAGTTGTAAAACCCGTGTATTACACGGGATGATACAAAACAATTATTAATTAAGAATATCTAAACATTAATAATTTTACATAAGAAATTTGTTTGTGTATCGTGACATCTTGCTTTTGATTTTTACTATTACAACTTTGTATTTTGATAAATATAATTGATTATGAGAATTTCACCGGTACTAAAATCAA
The DNA here is from genome assembly GCA_023525715.1 of Cichorium intybus. Taxonomy (NCBI): domain Eukaryota; kingdom Viridiplantae; phylum Streptophyta; class Magnoliopsida; order Asterales; family Asteraceae; genus Cichorium; species Cichorium intybus. The sequence continues at coordinate 38,171,414 of CM042012.1, read as the reverse complement.
ATTCACTATTATGGTTGGAGTCGTTCTTTAAAATATTATTACATCAATTGTCTCTCTATTGTCTTCCAAATCATTCTACACATTAAAAAAATAATATGATATTAAAAATCAATTATTTTTGAAATTAAATGATAACAATTAATTTTGAAATTGAATGATAATTAAACCAATCATTAATGAGTTAGAAAGGTTTCAAACCAATTAGCTTTTTTTTAATTTAAAATTATGAGAAAATGACATGTGGCAAAATGAATGTGGTGATGACATGTGGCTTTGAGTTACTTATTTATTAGGATAGGATATATATATATATATATATATATATATATATATATATATATATATATATATATATATATATATATATACACACACACACACACACACACACACACACACACATACATATATATATATATATATATATATATATATATATATATATATATATATATATATATATATATATACACACACACACACACACACACTAGTTTAAGACCCGTGTAACACACGGTTGACAATTAAAAAAATTTATACAATAATTAAAACATCTTTTTTAATATATTTGATATATGTTGAATATCACAACAACAATGTTACATAATATTAAGATGTAGTTGTTACTTATCAAGCCATTCTAATGTCGTTCAATTCTTATAATGTTTTACGATTTAATTTCATATTTAAAGATACAAAATTTTATAATAAAACATTGACATTATTGACAGTATTTTTGACATTATTGACAGATTTGGTGTTTGTCAGTTTTTACAATTTTGGTCTTTAAATCTTATTTACAACATGATCTATTAAAGTATGAGGAGGTCAATGTTATGCTTATCAATTTTGGTGAACCATGTCAGATTTGAAGTCATATTCTGCTTTGTAATATTAAGTGTCACTATTTTGTTGTTTAGTTTTAATTAGTTTTATGATTTAACATTTGGTGAAACATGTCGCATTTAACATTTGTAATATTAGTTTTATGATTGATTTAAAATCAATTATTTACACGGAGACAGAAGAAGTTCAAATGAACCTTAACTCGCGACAATATATGCTCACGTTCTTGATCACTACAAGTTTCCAATACTTTTTGCACAACGTAATTTGCAAATTGGTCCTTCATCGTTGCCTGAATATAAAAACAAACCCAAACATTACACACAAATTACAAAACCAAGAAATTACAAAAAAATTAATAATAATAATAATAAACATTTATAAGTAATGAAACCTGAAGAGGCTCGTTTTCATCGGTGGTACCAAGCATCTCGTTCACAAGAAGTTGGCGTTCACTCGCATCACCAAAAGTCAAACATTTTTCAACAACATTTGTTGCAAATTTCTATTGACTCATTTGCACGATTTTCCAGGCCAATTCTTGAAGTATTATTGAATGTTCGTTCGGCTTTCCATGTTCCAACACATGCTGTTTCAAGAAAGTCAACCAAAAAATGAAGTACAATTTCAAGAAAATGTCAAGAAAATCAAATGAATACAAGACTATAAACCAATAAAAAATCACCTGAGCAAGATATTGTGCTAGCATGCTTACACAGTTGAGAATTTCATCCATCACCTTGCTCTATGTTTTCAGATCCTCACAATGTTCAAGAACCCTCTGGAAAATACCAGTGATTATTAGTTTCAGTTTCTAGAACATAATTAAAATTTGCAACAAAGGAAATTATTATTACTAACCTGTATGACACGACACCCGTACGGATGTGTTGAAAGGGTGACAGCTTGATCATAGAAAGTTGTTATAATGAATTGAATATGATCTTCGGGAACACGTTCAATACATTTTTGAATAACATGGTTTCCATTTTGATCACTTACACATCGCATGATTTGACCATCAAGCTCTTCCACCATTTTTATCTTTTGATCCATGTCAATAACTTCAATCGCCTAAAAAACACATTAAATTAATTGGTTTATTTCCAAATATCAAATCCATTTCAATATAATAGAATATTATTATTACCTTTTGAATAACTCGGCAACCATACATTTGAAGGCTATGTATATGCATTCCATGCTTAAAAATCCAAAACAATAACATTTAATCAGAAGATACTTCAATTTAATAAAGACCGCATTTTAATAAATAAAAAGTTCACAAAACCTTTTGAATCACATAATTTCCAAACACATCAGTCATCAAAGTAAGAGCTTGTGGAAAAATCTCCTGAAACACCATGTTTTTAAATTAATATTAAAAAAAATAATAAGATGCGTTCATGAGATTAAAAGAACGATTGAATTGAGGTAAACCAACCTGATGAAGTAATCTTCAGATTTAACAAACTCTTTCTTTTCCTCTTCGTCATCAATTTCTTTTCTTATGACACGTGTTTCTTAGAAAATAATATTAATTAAGGAAAGAAGTTTCAGTTTGCTGTGTATTCATCCATCAATTAATATAAAAAAATGGAAGCCACCAAATTTCAGTAATGACGCCAATGATGTATAGAAAAGGAATGAAATTGGAAACCAACTCCTACATTGAAAAGTCAAGGAGACATTGAACGAATATCATAGACACTCTAGCATACGTATGTGGGTAAGCAAGTATGATATCAATTACAAATACAAATACATCTTACCTGGGTAGTGTGGTGGTGAGGAGGTTGGTTTCAGAAGGCACAGAAGCGACCACCTGATGTGATGGGGGTTCAGTTTATGGTAATAGATTACTAACAGATGAATGGTAATTCGAATTTTAAAAAATTGAATCCCACAATTCAAGGGATCAAATAAGGAAAAAGAGAACCAAGAATTACAAAAAATTGTCTATAAGGCGGCATCTATGTTAGGGTTTTCCAGATTGAACACACAATTCAAGAAAAACTTAATACAAAAACAAAAAGAGAATGGGAACGGGAATGGGGATAACAAAATCTATGAAAATGTTACCTTTCTTGACCAGCTGTCACTTTGCTTCGAAATTCAAGCTTTTTGTAGAGAACTCAGAATCGATGGTGGATTTGAACTTGCGGCTAAAGTAATTCCTATTGAATCGAGAGGTTGAATTCTTCGATAACTGTCCAGGATGCTCGCCTTGCTTCCACAATCTCTTTTTGTTTGGCGAAGAAAACGACGCAATTGCACATCGAATTACCCAGATACATATACATTATAGTCAAGCATCTTTTTTAGAGTTTCAGATATATATACCTTGTGAGATCGGCCCTTTATGAGTAACAACAAAAAAGTACATCTGTTTTGCTTCTTAAAGGGAGATAGCGGTGACGTGAGAACTCTTTATTGTGGTGAGAAAGATGAGAACTTTTTGGTTTACAGAGGGTGCAATGGGTAGACAAAAGAGAGGCGAGATTTTTGTAGTAGAGAAGAAGGGATAGATGAAAAGAAATCAAGATGCAGTCAATTAATCTATCACTGATTTATCGGCATTTAAATCGATTTCTCATAACCGATGGAAAATATTTTAAGCGTGAAAAAAATATTGAGCGTGAAAAATATAAGACTGACACGTGGCATAATGTGTTTAAAATAGTGCCAAGTGGCATTAACATGCCTCCTTTATTAGAATACTAGGTACATTTTTAGGGCCGTGCTCAGCACGGCCCACGACAGGTTAGTTTGTATGAAATCGATGGTTGAATGTTATAATTTGGTGGATATGTGAAAGTGTAATGTGTTGAGATACATACTTAGCCCACAGACAATAACCAAGCACTGTCAACAGATGGAAAAAATAGCAACCTTCTTTCATTAATGTGTTTATTATAGAAGCTTACGTTCATCACTTCCTATTACGACATTATATATTGAAGAAAACACCAAATTAGAGAGGATCTTGGTTCAAAATCAAATGCCCTTCAAACATTGTAAATGAGGAATCATCTGAACCAACTTCTATGTACTCTTTTTTTCTTTGGTGGATGATTTGTGTACTTAGTAAACACTAATAAAAAATGATTAAATGCATAACAAACTTCAAAGAGATTTTAGTATTTGTTTTCAGCTATTAGAAAAAAAAAATAATCTTGCTCCATATACCTTGTAGAGCTATGGTACTTACAATTTTAGGATACCCGTTAAAGATGCTATAATACACATATAAACATACTTGTACCATGCTAATTATATCAAAACTTCTGAATGGGTTTGGACTTTTCATTTCGAAGTCTCGGAAACAGATTCCAGTCCAATCACATACCAAACAAAAACTTTGAAGCTGATACAATTGTTGACGAGAACTTTGAATAGTTTTCAACAAAGGCAATAACTATTTCAAGTATATGATTAAACTTATAAAAAGCGTATTTATTATTTCTTAGTAAATTAATTGTTGGAATATAATTCCAATGACTCACCACACGTAATATCCACAAAAGTTCTCAAATAAGCAAGTTTGTCATCCATAAAAATCATTAACGCATTATTAGCAATAAAATTATGTTTTTGAAATTGAAATGCCATTAATTGCACAAGAATTGGTATGGAGGCATTTAAAGATTTTGAAAATCACAAGCCTGCTTCAAGTAAGGTAACCAATGCCCAATTTGCTCCGAATTCCTATCATCCGGTGCCAAACTATCGATTTGATTACTTTGTCATTCTCCTAAACCATATAACAGCCGGTGAAACTATCATATTTTCTCTAATTAAATATTTTCTAGAAAAGTCCCTTTCTAAACAGCTGAACAAAATGGCCAATTCGTCATGATGTTAGGTACATTGCAAAAAATAGAAACACATCCAATAGACTAAATTTCAAATCCAAAAGCACTTAAATTAACATATAATGTCCTAAATACTTATGATGATTTAGTGTTTTTATAACAAAACATATAAAGACAAGACAAACACAGATGATGAAAAACGAAACATAAGTCGAACCATATGAAGAAGATAATAACTCAAATCCAAATTCCTGCAAAGATGAAAATGAAACCAAATTCCATCAAATATGAAAATGAAACCAACAAAATGAAAACCAAATTTCTGATGCAAAAATGAACCTGAACACCAAAAGAAAACCCATAATCTGAAATCAATTTATATTTGTTTAGGGTTGAGTAGCAAATCAATGTTCCTTCAAAAATAAAATTAAATAAATACCTAAAAAAGAGATAGAACATCTATGGTGTCTTCAAAATTAAACCCATCTTCAATTTTTGAAACCAGCAATCAGAATTTGAGCGGGGCTAATTCATAACACGATAACAACCCTTCAAGGAATCATAACATATATCGAGATGGAAAGTGTCAATTTTTTGTTGGATAACATCGATGGAAAATCTTGAAGAACAAATTGCATATTCAAATAGAACCTGGTTTCGAACGACATAAATTAATGTAGTGTAATGTATTGTTACCATAGGAAAGTCAATTTGGAAGCCATGGCAAAGCGTTAACCCAATTAAGAAACAAACAGAAGAACAAAAACGTGATAACAATGGAGACAACAAAACCTACCTCTGTAGTTAGGGATTTGGTGAAAACATGGATGTAGGAGGCGGTGCCAAAGGGGAAGCATATGGTGGTGGAAGTGGGTTGTCAACATCAGATAAATAGATCATCTGCATGGATTCTTGGTTTTGATCTTGAGCGGACGCGTCCCTTCCTAAAGGAACATAATTTTTTTAGACGGCGTCCGACAAGATAAGTGAATTAAGGAGACTGGAAATTGAAGCGGTGGGTATCCAATTAGAATTGTCATTGCGTCGATTGGTGGATAAACATGTGGTTCCGTCCAGGCGGCGTTCAAAGAGACGTGAAGATTGACGGCGACGTATACAAGTCAGTACGTGGAGTGCATATAACCCTATGTTAAACCGAATAGACGATGTAGAAAAAAAGGGTTTTATTATATAGTAATGATATATATATATATATATATATATATATATATATATATATATATATATATATATATATATATATATATATATATATATATATATATATATATATATATATATATATATATATATATATATATATATATATATATATATATATATATATATATATATATATATATATATATATGAAATGTATACATTAAATAGCCAGTTACATGTTACTGCTTGGTTACTAGGCAGTCAAATTTCTCATCTAGGCTTGTATGACCATTGCGGAAGGCCTCGCCTCTCGTCTTTTCTTGTTTGACATAAAAAATTAGATTATACATTGAATAAACATTTATATATAAATTATTACATGTTGTATGTGTAAATATAAAACATTACTTCTTTATAACAAGCACTATTAAAAGACATTACCAATTTTTTATGGCAAATGATGGTTGGTGCTATATATATACTCTCAACACATACAAGTACGGAGGTAAAAATAATAATTTTGTGTATATGTTTTATTTTATAGGGGGTACAAATAGAATAAACTTTTTTTATATACAAAAAACAGGAAATCATTGTCAATCATAATGAAAAGATTGAAAACTTCTTTTATAGAGAGGGTGGTTAGACTACTAACTATGTTTGGCAGACTAACTGAAAAACTAGTTGCTGGCTGAAAAACTAGCGGGTAGCTAGAAAAATAGCGACTAACTGAAAAACTAGCTGATAATAAATGACGTTCGGTAAAAACTAACTGATAAAATTAGCTGAGAATCGTAAAATGACATAAAAGGACATGCATAAAATTAATCCAATATTATTAGAAAAAACATAATACATTAAATTAAATTAAATTAATAACTAAATAAAAGTTTTCTGATTTTAATTTAGATGTCTTGCATCCCATGTCATATTCGCAATATTATCACGAAGTTTTCGCATCTCGTGACGTGACTCTCGAAAATGGTAATCGAATTTGTAAATAAATGTTTTATCAGTACGTATAGTACGTAGTTTATTGAAGGATAAATTTGGAATATTTGAAAAAGTTACTTTAAATGTTAATCATAGTAGCATTTTAAAACGCTAGCTTATATGCTAGTTTATAAGCTAGTTTTTGGTCCGCCAAACATGTAATCTGAAAAAGACTTTAAAAAAAAAGCTAACTTACAAGCCAAATGTGGCGTGTCAAACATAGCCAACACAGTGAAAAGATGACCGTGGCTCAGAAGAAAATAATTTGGATCCAAACAACTATGAAAGATTTGATATTGTTTGTCTAACACAAAAAAATCACGATATTATATTAAAAACATAAGGAAAAAAAACAATGTAAAAGATAGTTTAAATAAAATGCTCGCAATTTTCTTATGGCATAAAAGAATTACATGGTACAGATTATAATATAATGAATAATGTTGAAAAATAGAAGAAACAGACATTAACGAGGGATCTATATGCAAATGCAACCATTTGGGTTCAACATTTTTTTGAAGTTGATTAGTCATTTTAAAACAAAAATTATGTAGAAATGGCAGCATTTATTCATTTAACAAAAGCTGCAACAAAGGACATAAGAATAAATGACGGGGTAAAAGAATTGTCGCAATTTCCTTATGTCATTATCATGTTTTTAAATATATCTTTTAATACTTAGAGTGAATATATTTTATTGTTTTTCATAGCTTCTTTTCGATGATTGCAAGAAAAGACAACTCGTTGGGAATTTAGTATTGGAGCTTTGTATCTCATACTCATAGGGTGAAATAAAAACGCATACGGTTAATCAGAAAACAATGTTATTATTCATCTAAAGTTTAATTAGTGTTATTATAAACTAGGGTTTATTTTATAAAAAATCTTACATTTTCAACTTTTTTCTGTTTAAACCTAAAACTTTATTTTTTTTTCAAAAAAGACCTAAATTTTGGAGAAACTTTTTAATTTAGACACTTTACCCGGTTTTACAGGTTATACATATTTTTTTTTCAGAAAAAACCCTGATTTCTTTTATTTTTTCCGAAAAAACAATCAATTTCAGTGATTTTTTCACAAAGAAAATTTTTTCTTCGTTTTTGTAATTGACATAACTTTCATATACGATGTCTAAATTCTACGAACTTTATATCTCTGGAAAGGTCGTAAGTAATATTACAACTTTGCTTTACTGTCTTTTGTTTAGATATGTTCAGATATTTCGCTACACTGACTTGTTTTCTTATAATAGTTGTATGTTTTGCATACGAGCTCCGTTTTCGAAGTTCTATAAGTCGACGGATTCGTAAACACGGATACATCGTGTAATGAATATTATTTAAACCAAAATATTATTTGTATTATTATTGAATTTTACGCTACTATAGTCTATTATTCGAAATTATAGAGTTTACTCGATAATTGATTCGAATTCGAAATAGCGTATTGTAGTATTATAATTTCCAATAATACTCATTTAAACCAAAATATTATTTGGGCTTAAACCGACAAATAAAATTTATTTTGTAAATAAAGAAAACAAATGAATAACTACATTTAATATTTTGTTATATTTTATGTTGTGAATAAATGAGTCAGATTTAGTTTTAAAATCAAATTGTAACCAAATATGAGAAATTTTGTCATAAGGACTAAAAGTGTCAAAATGGCCAAACTTACCCTAAGTAAATTTGACTAGTCATGGATTTAGAAAATTAGAAGATATATTAAAGAAATTGAGGTGGAGTTTAAATTAGGTCTAATAATTCTTTAAATGTCATTAAGAACCTAAATTGTGAAGAATTTTAGTGTAAGGGACCAATTGTGCCAAATTGGGAAACTAAGGGTTAGTGTTGACCTAAAGAATGACTCAAGTGAATTAAATAATCATAATTGGGGCACAAGTGTGAAACTAGAGACTTTTAATGCAAAAGGGTTAACTATGGGTGTTGGGTGAAGAAAGACCAAACTATAAGGACTAATCTTGCCAATTGTGGAAGATGCCAAGCTTTTGATGGGGGTTTCACCCATTTCAGCTCATATTCACGTATTTGAGAGGAAAAGAGGGAGAAGAAGGCGATTTTAATGGATTCTAAGGAGATGTGTGTTGGGCCTTGAAGAATTATGCATACACTTGATGATTCCAAGTAATCTAAGGTATAAACTCACCCTTCTAGCTCTAGATTTCGAGTTTGAGTTTGGGGATTTGACCCAATACAAATTTCATGATGGGATGAGGTTCTTCCTATGATTCCCCAATGTTTATTTGATGTTTCTATGTTGTTTGGATCAACATCCAATCCATGGATGCTCTAGATCTAATTATTTGATTGATTTGGGTGTTATGAACCCTAGAATTTGGGGATTTGATGAATAGAGGAGGAATATTGAAATTGATGGATGAGTATGGTAGTTTTGGATGAGGGGATTCATTTCTAATGATTCCCTAAGGATTCCAACCATTGATTTGTAACCTTAAACCTTGGATCACTAAAATATGGGAATTGGGTGTTGAAATGGGTTTTATTCATGTATATGATGAATGGATCTTTTGTTTAATGGATAAATGGGTTTATTGCATCAATTTGGATGTAATAGTGGAGTAAGAATCATTTCCTAAGGATTCCATGGAATGGAAGAAGGAATCTCCACTTGTAATCATCTATTGATGGATTGGAATTGGGTATTCCATGGGTTTAATCATTTGGACCAATGATTGGAATTAGAGATTCCATGAGGTTATCTTCTTTGGGTTTGTATGGGAATGATTCTCCTAAAAGATGACATTGGTTAAGGACTTAATTGGGTACTTGATGGTGTTAAGTGTAATGATTGACTTGGAGCATAGTTCATGAATGACTTGTTAAGAGATAAGAACTTGAATTTTGATTTTCATTAGTTTAAGTCATGAACACTTGGATTGAGAGTTGAATGCTTGTAAATGAGTTATTAAATGTGTATTTTCATGTATAATTGGTCTTGAGTTGATTTGGAGCTTCAATTGGGACAAAAGGGGGTTAAAATGACCAAAAACCAAGTTACTGCACAGCGTACACGACCCGTGTAGAGACTCTGGGGCTTCGGATCAGTTTTGCCCTGGGTCCTACACGACCTGTGTAGGGCTACACGACCCGTGTAGCCTAGGTTGGCCAGAAATGTCAGTTTTTGGGTTTTGAGCTTTATGGTTTGGGCTTCGGGTCCTTGTTTTAATGCCAATCTTTGGGAATGTTTTAATTAAGATTTTCCTTATATTAGAGGGTCAAGAACTTCATTTTGAGATGATGAATGATGGTTTCCTCTTTGTTATAAAGAAGTAAGTATAGTACGACTTTTAGATGAATCGAGTATGATATCTTCCGTTCTTGCATTGTAGGAAGGATATATGTTATAATGGCTTGGAGATGAAACTAAGGACTTGAGCTAGCACTCAACTAAGATGATTTGATGGACGAGATGATGTCTAGGAGCGCCTCCATATGCATCAACCTTGTGTGGAGTTAGTGTTGACTCGTCAGTTGACCTTCGGTGAGTTTACCGGGAGTACACATCCCAACTATTATCTTTTGTGTGTGTTATCAATTACTTTTCATGCATATTATTATGTGCAATGTGTTATGTGATTACTACTTGTGCATTGCATGAAAATGAGTTTCTAAAGATGTTTTCAAATAAAGAGTATGATGTTGTTTTTGAAAGACGTTTCGAGCATCCTATTGTGCATTGCATTTCATATAGGATGGGATTGACCGTGTGATACCTTGAGGACAAGTTTGACCCTTCTCAAACAAAGAGGGTGAGGAGTTAATATGAGTTTGACCCTTCTCTAAAATAAAGAGGGTGAGGAGTAGTTGTTCCCGACATTAGGGAATTGCATGAGGGAGTTGCTACCCCTCATGAGGCTAGTGTAATGGCCACTAGTCTTAGTTTCAACCTATACGGGAATCAAGTATTATGCTTCGTGCGTTTGCTTGTGAACTTAAGTGGGTGCCATTGAGGTGAGCTGGACTTTTATGAGATGGACATGGGTTTGGGATAGTTGCATCATGCATTACATTTGCATATCATAACTATCTATTTTGAGTAACTCTTTATGATGTTTTAAATAACTTTTGAAGTGTGTGTCAAAACTATTTTTGGTGGTTTGTCCCGAGTATGGTAGTTCACTGCTCACTCGAAATGGGTCAACCTCGGGTAAACTCACTAGGCATTTCAATTGCCTAACTCATTTTGATGTGTACTCAGGTTGAGGAGTTTAGATGACCTTAGAAGAGCTGGATGTTTAGAAGGCCATGGTTTGTGTGGTATCATTTAAGCTGTGTAATGGTATTTGAATTGTTACAACCTCGCTATTTTATAAACTAAAATGTTTTATCTAAAATGGGACCAAACGATGTTTTCCTCAACTTAAACCTAAGTTATTTCTCATTAAACCCCATGTGTTTTAATAATGGTTTTGAAAGAAGATGACTTAATTGAAGATGTTGAAATTGAAGTTTTTACTAAAGGATGATTTTTTGAACAATAATGATAAACCATGGGTTAAAATGATGTTTTATGAAAAGCTTTAAGCGAGGGTGTTTCAGCAACACAAACTCCTGACTTATCACAAATTTTTAAATCAACATTAATCCGGAAGCCCCAAAATCGATCCTACGGTCCAAATTCCTAATCTACCTAAGTTTTACCAAAAGTCAACAGGTAAAAGTCAATGGTCAAAAGTCAATGGTCAACGGTCAACATCGAGATAGCGCCGCTATACTTTAAGATAGCGTCGCTATCTCAGAGAGTCAGTCGGGGCCATCACGATACATAGCGGCACTATCTCCATAGATAGCTTCGCTATGTTTGAAGTTTTCCAAAAATTCATTAAGCACTTAATCCATTAATACAGGGCCTACAACTTTCCAGAACTCGTCTAATAGGTCAGAAACTCCATAAAAATCTGAACTTTATTGACATGTGACACGCCTAGGTCGTCGTGCGGTCAAAAATAAAGAGAAACCTAACACACACTAGCACAGTGGAAGTCAAGGTCGATCCGCAGGAGCTTCGTGGTTAGACCAGATGACAGATTACCAACTAGTAGTGTCACGCTACAGTCGGAGGACTTATAGTTTCTAAGTACCCAAAGCAATGATCAAACAAACCCAAGCCAAGCAAAGCTAAACAAACCTAGTTACTTTCTGAAATCAGAAGTGCATCTCTGAATCAGAAGCAAACAAAGGCATCCAAAACATCCAAATCAAACAAGGCATAAACTAACCAATAACTAAGGTTCTGACTGAACAGTTACTAGTTAAATTCAAACCCTAAAACTAACCTAGTTGGCTACTGAAATCAGCAAAGGAAAGCAGTTCCAAACAAGGTCACAATACATCCAAACACAATTCAAATACTCAGAAACCAAAACAAGCATAAAAACACCGAAAAACCAATATTGCTTATAACCAAATGCTTTTCATTACTCAAACTCAATGCCAAACATCCAAGCAGTAACCAGATGTTGCTAAAACAGAAACTAAAGCTCAATATCAGTGGGTGTCACTCCCAAGGATACTAGCCAATGCTTAATACTAACTAACTAATTAAAAATAAAATCCAAAACATAAAAATACCAATTGAGAAGTTGTGAAACGAAATCTTGGAGTCAAAGAGCTTCAAGGTCGATTTTACACCCGGTCTTTGCTAGGGTTTTCGGCTGGAAATGCCTCTATTTATAGTTTGCAATTTTTCCGTAGCCGTGCCGCGCAGATGAAGAATCCGCGTCGCGCGTACTAATCTTTTCCTGTTTCTTCGGCATTTGAATGTGTTACACTGCCTTAAGCCTGCGTCGCGTATTTAAGAACCCCGCGGCGCGCGTACTTATTCCTTGATTTTTCATTCTTTTCCAAACTTCTTCCTTTTGCACGCTTTTAGTCCCTGTTTTCATTCTCTTCTTACAAACAAGTCCTGGCACGAAAAGTGAGAATACCAAGATATATCTGATATAATTTCATCAAGAACAGGGCTCAACAACGCCTAAAATACTTGATATCACTAGGCGTCGTCAACATGTATGTCCCATGCATGTCAAATCTCACACATAGGTCCAAAAGTGTAAAAATTCATGCTTAATCACTCATGAGAGCTTGGCTTACTCTCAAAATCAGTTCAAGAACTCCGAAGATGGTTCTAGGGACATAAAGTTTTGACCATTTTCCATTCAAATCCATAAACAACACAAAAGGGACCATTACTCCATTTAATGCCATAAGATGTGTTTGATATATGTCCAAGTCATCAACTGTGATGATGTTTCTAATAATAACAATGTCCTATTTGGGTTGCCTTCACGACCTAGTAAAAACAATCAGTAGCAGAAATAAAGATGATTGATCAGTTTATTAATTAATTAAGAAATTAATTAATCAGAAACTGGATCATGAATTAATTGGTAAATTAATTTATAAGAATTAATTAAAGGGTTGGATTGTAATTAATTAATAGTTTAATTAATAAAACAAGTCCAGGAGGTGCGGCCGCCAAAAGGCTCTAACGTTTATAACCCTAGGGAGCCTTGCATTATAAATAAAGGCCTTGGGGTAACACCCCAAAGGCATCCCAAAACCCCTAAGAGATGTCGTCACCTCCTAGAGACCCTCCCCTCTCCCTATTTGTCGATTTCCTCTAACCCTCCAAGGGTTTTTGGATCGATTTCCATAAGGCTGGGAAGTTTCTGTTTGCTTGTTCTTTTGGTGTCCTTGGGTGTGAATCAATAGAGGGATTCTGGTTTGGATCCTGAACATCCAACCACAAGGTATGAATCGATTTCATGGTTTTGTTGGTGCAACTGTTATGAACATATGATCTTGTTATGAACATGTATGATCTTGCTCAGTTATTTTGGATTTAATATGTTTTATCTTCCGTTGCTTGTATGATTAATTATATTCCGCTGCTTGTATGATTAATGTTAATCTATATAAATCCCAACAAGATGCAACCCAAACAACAAGATAAAGCTTCTAGTCATAAAAATGTGGAAACTTTAAGCTTACCCAGGTCCAGAGAGGGTAGATCTTGCCGATTTCTCCAAGTAGAAAGCTTCCTTGCACCAACACCACCTTCTTCTTCTTATTCTCCAAGAAATCCAACAAGGATAGTTATGGAGCTTGAAACCACCAAAAGAGGCTAGGGTTTAGGGAGGGAGAGTTTTAGAGGCTTTAAGGGAGGGATATGTCGGCTACCTAGGGTTTAGTGCCCTTACATATGGCCCAAAGTCTGAGATCTAAGTTTTCTGCATTCAACGGCAGATAGCATCGCTATCTTCACGATTTTAAAAACGCGTACTCGCTAGATAGAGGCGCTATCTCCATAGATAGTGTCACTATCTCCAGATTTCTCCAAACTAACTCCTTGAAATCCAAACTTGGTTATTCCGGGAAGAGGGTCTTACAATTTTTAATTATAAAACAATTAAAATTGATATTGGAAAATGAAAAAAATAAATTAAAAGGGTAAAATAGTCCTTTTAACATTTCCAAGGATCAAAACCACAAAAAAATTTTGATTTTGGACTTATGGTGCAAGTTGAAAATTTTTTGGACCCTATCCATAGTTTTTTGCAAACCATAGGACCAAATTTGCAGTTTACTCTAAACTATTAGTACAAATATATAATTTTGAGTAAATTACAGTTTTGGTCCCTATGGTTTGCATGATTTTTCAGATTGGTCATACTTTTAGATATCCAACATATATGTCTGTATGGTATGTATTTGTTTAAATGTTTGGTCCATCCTTGAGTTAGTTATTAACTTATTCTGTTAAATGGGGGTAAGTGACTATTTTACCCCTAATTTTATTTTTTAGTTAGTTTTGTTTTTAGAAAATAAAAAAACTGTCTCTTCTTCTTCTTCTTCTTTTTTTTTTTTCTCTCTCTCTCTCTCTCTCTCTCTCTTTCTCTTTACCGATCCTCTTTCACCTCTTTTTTTTTGGATGCCCTTCTTATCGCACTGCCATCTCCAGCAAATCAACATTGAAACTTGAAACCTAATTGGAGGTAGAAATATAAACATCTGATGAAAACAATCTTAAAAACTGAAATCACCTTTCGTATTAGGGCTTTTTTTCGGTACAGAAGGAGAAGGACGAAGGGAAGAAAGAAAGAATGTGTGAGCCAGATCAACAATCGCAAAACAGAAGGGTGGAACGATGCAGAATACTAGGAATGGAGGAGAACCAAATAAGGAGTTGAGCGGCAGACAGATATCGTAAAAGGATGAGGAATATTCTTCGATGAGGCCGGAGACCAGGAGGGGAGGAGCACCTGTCGGTGTTGATAAACAAAGCAAAGAGAGCTCAATCAAGGTTTGTTCATAAAGTCGGGTCCGCTTCTGTCCACCACCACCACTATGCTCCGCCACTATGGATCATTGCGATTATTTTCCAATGGCGATTCTTCGCTGGAGATCTGGAAAACGTAGTTGTAGGGTTGTATCGACAAAGATCAATATTACCTACTTATTGTTTAACAATTGAACCTCTCTGAGATTTGGAAATAACCCTAAGGGTGTGTTTGGTATGACAAAATGGAATCATGAAGGAATGGAATGGATGGAATGAGCAAGGTAATGGAATGAGTCATTACATTCCATTGTCATGTTTGCGTGGCTCGAGGAAATGAAATAAATCATTCAAGTATAATTTTTTTATTAATATGAAAAACTAAATAAAGTAAATTTGATAAATAAAGAAACAAATGTTATTTTATAAAATAAGGTTTTGTTAAATAATGATATATCTTTAAATAAATTATATATAAACATATTTCATTTCATTCAAAATACGTATTATATGTTCTGCAAATAGTTGAAAAAGAATTATTTATAATGAAAAAAAGGCTAATAACATAAACACCACCGTAGTTTAGCCGAAATCCGGTTTAAGTACTATATTTTTTTGTTCTAAAAAGTCACTCGTACTTTCAAAAAATTCGTAAAAATCACTCATATTTTTAAAAAGATCCATTGCAACCACTATAACAAATAAAAGTCATGATTAAATGTCGCCAACTCAGAAAACTCATTACCCGCGTCACAGTTAAAATTTAATGGATTCACTTGGACATCCTATGCATTCACAAGGTGGCTGAAGAGTTGCACTTACGAAGACAAAATTCACATGTAGACACCTTTATGTATAATTTTCACTGCAATGAAGTTCCAATATTTGCTTCAAATGTCGATATGAAACTTTTCACATAATATTCCGATGAAAATAATCATTAAAAGTTATAAAATAAAACGAATAATGGTCACTATTGAATTGTTTAAAAGTATGAGTGGTTTTTATATAACAAAAAGAAATATAGTGGTTAAACCATAATTTTGACCAAACTACATGACTTTTATGTTATTAACCTTAAAAAATACAGTAAAAAGAACAAATTGTACCGATTAAATAGTTAATTGATTAAACTGATACAAAATATGTTTGATACGATACATTAATATACCAATTAAACGATATATGATTTGAAAAAAAAAAATACGATAGCATATTCAACCCTAATACTTACAATAAAGTGACGATGATTTAACGCAAAAAAATCAAATATAAAGTTAAAGAAAGCAGAAAATAGGTCGATCGAAAAGAAATAAGCATCAAAACAATAAATAGTATTTGACTTATTTCTTTGCCGACATTAAACGACAAAATAATATTTATAGAAATAATTGTAAAATCAGAAATAGTACCGGTCATCGTCAACAAATTACAGGTCATGCCTCCTTTGCTATTCAGGTACATATATGATGATATCATAGAGCCATAGAAATAGAGATAAGGCACATATTCAGCAAGAACACGTCGGAAAAGTTAGGTCTAGAAAATTCATCGGGAGAGAAATAATGGGGCGGAGGAAGCTGGAAATAAAGCGGATCGAAGACAAAAGTAGCAGGTTAGTGACATTTTCGAAAAGGAGAATGGGTTTAATTAGCAAAGCACGGCAACTTTCCGTACTATGCGATGTCGAAGTCGCCGTTATTGTTTTCTCCGCCGGCGGCAAGCTGTATGAATTCTGCAGCGGCGGTACTAACAGGTGCCTTTCTTTGGTTGTAAATTACTCAGCACTTCTATTTTCTCTTTGAAAATTTGTTCGTATGTGCTCTCATATTCCTCGATACATGTTGTTTCGTAGGAAATATCGCCTTTAGTTATAAACCGTAAGTTATCTCTGTAATACAATATGAGATTTCTAGAGCATTAGGAACTGATTTTATGACTAACATGCATAATATATATAGCAGCGATATCGTCGGTCTATAGCTCCATAATTGTTTGTTATGCTATCATAATTAGATAGGCATTGGTTTTTTTGGTGGCATGGGGAGTTTAGAAGTTGTTTGTGGTGAAAATAACGTAGCTGGAGGAACTCTACATGCCGATTTGGATTTTGTCGTGTCTTCTTTCTTTTTAGGGCTTGTTTGCTTCCTACCTATTTCTATTTCTGTCATGATAGTAACGACATATGATCTTGAGTGTTTATAGTATTGTGTATTTTGGGCCATATTTATAATTTAAATGGTTCTTCGCTTTGCTTTGAGATTTTTTAGTCTATGAATGTTTAAAAAAATTGTATAAAGATTGGTCTTACTTTTAGTTTTGAGCTAAATGATAGCCATTATACAAGTGGATACAACCCCATATCTTAAAAACGAGATATTAACAAGTGTAATTGCTTTAGATTATCAAATGAACAATCACCTAGACTCATGCATGGCCCTTTGCCCAATTTAATATTCAGATTATAATAACGAGGAAAGGATCATTTCTCATCTATAGGAAATAGTTAAATTAGCAGGGTGGCCAAAAAATTTATTTATCAAGTCTACTATTAGTTTTCTAGGGTTTTTGGGACAGATCCCTAAAATGTCCTATAAAAAGTAGTATTGTACCATCATTTTAATTTATTCAAAAAGAGTATGTGTCCCATAAAAAGTAGTATTGTAGCATTCCGTTCTAGGAGCAATATAAGCAAAGAAACTTGGTTTTAATCATCATTTCAATTCACAAAAGAATCAAATTAGCATTGTGTTGTAGTATCCTTTCTTGGACCAAATTCTTACTACCTATCCTGTCAACGGGTTACTAAAAACTATTATACTTAAAAAAGATGCAAGGCCCACTCTCATGATTAATATATGCAAGAGTCTACAACTCATTGTATTTAGAGGGGCTATTATTCAAATAAAGGTTTGTAAAACCTCAAGATCAAAGTTATAGACTATTCTTAACTTAAAACCATAATGAAAGTTATTGATAATATACAACTTAAGTCTCATAAAAGGGGTCCACAATTCTTATCTTCCATCCATGTAGGTGGACAGAGTCGGTTCAAACATAAATTGAGTCTAGGATAAAAACAAAAGGGAGCCCCTAAAATGCATAAAAAATTATCTAATATCAATATAAGTGATAATATGAATATCATTTTATATGCATATATAACTTTTTGTTACATTGTTTTGAAACGCCACAACTTTCATCATGTTTCACAAATTACATCATTGGCCCAACCTTTAACTGTTTTCTTTTCTTCTTTCCAATTCTTGATATTTGGCCGTTTCTATTTTTGCTCATCGTCTTGCTTCCCAAAAACTATCACATAATTTACATGTACAAAGAAGGATAAATGATAGCAATCTAGTCATAATTATTGCAGTTTAAGTTTCATCATAAATCGAGTTTCTTTTTCTAGATTGTATTTAATATTAGAAATTTAATAATGTTTTCTTATAGTCCAACAAAAAAAACGCATTTCTTTACCTCTTTACAAGATAATGGTAAGTGATATTTTAAACTATATTTTATGGGCCTTTGAAAATACTGTTGAGGTCCTCATATACTTATATATTAGGCTTAGTAAAATATTTATGGGCCCCTAAATTGATGATGCAAAAAATAAGTGAATGTGCAAAAAAAATTTTGATGATGCATTAATATGTTGTGTAGAGAGTCCAATTAAATCCTATATTATGGATTATGGTGCATCATTTTATGCATGTGTACGTACAGAAGTGATGCAAAATTTCAATCACTATAGTGACAACATGAGACTAGCATATTATTAGATTTTTCATATTACATGTTTTGGGGATGTCATCCTCAAGAGATCTTTAGCTCAGATTTGGAGACTAGAGAATGACATATACATTCCATAACTAGAGAGAATGCTTATATTTATAAGACCATTAGACGACAAAGGATATTATCTAAATTTTATTGGTGGTAACTAATGGAAGATGAAAAATGGGGAATTTAGCAGTTGCTAGTAGTTAGAAACATAAACCTCATACATGGTTAAGGTTACTGTAAATAGAACAAACAATGTTATTTATGATGTTGATATCTCTACTTAATGGCACCAAAGGCGTGAATATGTGAGTGAAAAAGTATGAAGATGCTAACTAGATAACCCAAGCTTCCATATCCAAATAACATGATTGTGGATATGTGAGTCATATGTCCTTGGAAAATTGAAAAATGTTGCATTTGTGAATATGGGAATGTCGTCTTAATTTGGGAAGTTGGAGCTGGTTCATACTGATATATGCAAACCTATATTAGTTTCCTAAATATGAAGGTAACAATACTACATCATCTTTATAAGCGACTCCATGAGATTAGTTTATTTATTACTTTGATGACAATAAGAATAGGATGCTAAAGGAAATTACATAAACACCTCCATAGAATGGAGTGCAAAAAATCTAAAAAACATAGAATGAGAGGGAAAAAGTATGAGGCTTCATGTAGGGTTGCCCAATATGTCGTGGGCATATTTATCAAGTACAACAACTTATCTAATCAATTTTTGGCCCTTAGTTCCTATAGGGTTCATGATTCCATAAAAACAATCGAAAGGATGAGAAGCAACTATGATACACTTAAGAGTATGCAAATATTTTTTCTTCTGTAAATATCAAGGGATGTCACATTCAATGAGGATTCTCTCTATAAAGATGAGTTTTGCAGTAGTTTTTGATATAAAAAGCAAAAGACATAAAAATGATCAAGTTGTATTTAAGGGGTTACAAAAAAGATATCACACATACTATTAGTACTTCATAGATATGAGAGAGAGCTCATGATGTAGTTGGAGCTCACAAGAGAGTAGAACTTTAAAATTCAAGGCTATAGGTAAAGTAGATTTAGAAATCCAAACCATTAGATATCAATTAAAGAAATAAAATTTCCATCTAGATACTATCCATTAGCAAACTGTTTTCTATTATCAGAAAATGATTAAACAGAGTCCTATCCAAAGGCTTTGCAAATGAAGGATTTCATTCAATGGACGAAAGTTATGGATAAGTTCCCACCAGGAAATAAAGCACTGTAGAAGAGTGATAGAGTGATGGTTAGAAGAATAAGCATGATGACAACAAGAGATGCAATGCAACATTGGTGGTGAAAAGGTTCTAACAAAAAAGAGAAGTTGCCTATAATGAGATCTTATCTCCCGTTGTGAAGATGACCACAATGCAATTGGTTTTTGGTATAAAGCCTATGAAAGCCTTACATATGGAGCTGCTAAATTTTGCAACAACTTTTTTATATTGATGCCTCTAAAAGGTCAGATATGTTCTAAACGTTGGTGGATGTTCTGCATCGAAAGGCAATCAAGTTCAGATATAAGCTATTTGAAAGTAAACTTTAAGGTTTCCTTCTGTTTAAAAGAAAAAGGGTTATCTTAGAGGGACTCTCAAATGCAAACATGGGTGGATGTTCTGATTTGGGGTAGATCACTACATGATAAATGTTCACGATTGGGGGTTGAATAGTTAGTTGGATGTCCATACTTTAAAAGAGTGTTGTTTTTCAACCAATGAAGCAGAATACATGGTCATTTCAAAAGATGGCAATGAGTTATCTATTCGAGGAACGTTCTCTCAGAGGTGGGTGTGAAATAAGAATAATGCATCCTTTGTTATGGAAATTAGAGTGCATGTTACCTCACAAAGAGTTCAAGGTCTCACAATTTACTAAACACATTCGGGTGAGAAACCACATTATCATAAAGGTAATAAGTGAGGGTATGTTGTCCTTGAAAAAAATTCTTGGTATGAAGAATTCATCATAGATGTTTACCAAGGTTGTTACGTCTGGGGTATTGAACTTGTGCTCAACTTCAATTAGCATTTTAGAGAATTAATGAGATGATAGTGAACTAGAGAGAAAAGATTACATAATTTTGGGATTATAAGAGGTACATGCCTAGGAAGGCAGTTGATTTGTCGATCAGCCTCCGCATGGGAGATTGTTGAGTTGTATAAACTAACTGCTATTAGCAGGGGTCAAGTGGCAGCCACTACAATATATGGTTTTATACTATGTTAGAGTCCCACGTCGAAAATATTGTTAGTGAACAATAAAAATATAGGATATGTTACGGTTTGGGAGAAATGGTCATTTTCAGAATCAAGAGGTTTCCATGATTGCTTGAAGCTTCGTGTAATCACTTTCTGAATATGATATTTCAAACCTATGCTTGGGTATGACGAAATCCAGATTACGGGGATAATTCTTCAAGGAAAATTTTGAATCAATGCATTGATAAGAAATCACGAACTAGGGATTTACAAAACTTGAGTTCTTCGGATAAGGATCAATAAACATTAAATGTTGATTTTATCCCAATAATATAGGATGACAGTTTCAAAGGAAATTTTCATGAAATATAATGTGAAATTAATATTTTCCATAATGATTTCCTTTACAAAATAAATTTTCTAAATGGGGTGTTTCCCGTAGGACCCCGTAAGGGGGCGCAACGCCATCGATCCTCGTCGTTTTGGTCAAATTGAGATCAAACTTGTTTTATAAAAAAAACATGCACTATGCATCTCTTAACTTGTCTAAAATCAAGATTTGATATCTTTTGGTAATTTTGTAAATTCCATTATACTAAAATTGACCCGGAGACTAAAATTACCAACAGGAAATGTTATACCTTGGAGTATTCAAATCGCTTTAGGAATGTTTATTGAATCAAATGGTTACAAGTTTAGAGGAAATTCGAGAGTCCTCTTAGCTCTCCCAGCTAACAGAAAGTAACTCCAATCTTAACATGCCTCAAACAGATGTTACTTATCTATTTATAGCTACCTAAAACATTTAACCACCCAAAAGGACAAAACTACCCTTGCTCAACATTTATGTTATTCCTTCCCCTTCTAGCATAAGTGAACCTAACCGGGGCTTATCAATACCCCCTGTAAAAGTAACACCTTGTCCTCAAGGTGTGAATCAGGAAATTGCTGAACCATTGCAGATAAATTCTCCCAAGAGGCCTCCAATTCAGGTAAGTCTTTCCATTTAACCAAAATCTCCAACTCACCTTGATGTTGAGAGGGTCTAACTGCCAATACTGTTTCTGGTTCTACACACAACTCCACTTCTTCAGTTAACTGCACTGGAATGAGTGAGGTGGCCACTCCATTCCCGATAGCTTTTTGTAATTGGGAGATATGAAAAACGGGATGAATACGGGCCGTTTCCGGTAAAGCTAAACGGTATGCAACCTTTCCAATTTTTTCCAAAATCAAAAAAGGTCCATAATAGCGAGCAGCCAGTTTAGGATGTGTATGGCGGACTAAGGATTGACGGCGATATGGGCGCAACTTCAAAAAAACTCGTTCGCCCACTTGAAATTCCATTTCTTTTCTACCCAAATCCGCATAATGTTTCATACGACCTTGAGCTTGTAGAAGATACATACGCACATTATCCAAAATTTCCTCTCTATCAAGAAGCATCTGATCCACAGCTTCAAATTTTGAAGATGACTCCCGATACCTCAAAAGAGGAGGCGGGTCACGACCGTATAGCACCTTAAAAGGTGCACACTTTAGACTAGCATGGTAATTGGAATTATACCAATATTCTGCCCAAGCTAGCCATTTAGACCAACGTTTGGGGCGTTCCGACGACATGCACCTCAAATATTGTTCAAGACAACGATTAACTACCTCAGTTTGTCCATCTGATTGAGGGTGGAAAGCAGTAGTATACCTCAGTCTGATGCCCTGAAGTTTGAAAATTTCAGTCCAGAAATGACTGAGAAAAACTTGTCCCCTATCAGAGATTATAACTTCTGGAATACCATGCAGTTTAATCACATGATTTACAAATGCTTCTGCTACAGTTTGGGCAGAAAAAGGGTGTTTCAACCCCACGAAATGAGCAAATTTACTGAGGCGATCCACCACTACCATAATACAATTATACCCGGCTGATAAAGGAAGCCCTTCTATAAAATCCATTGTCACCTCTTCCCAAATTTTTAAAGGAAGAGGAATGGGTTGCAACAAACCAGGAACGGACCCCGCCAAATTTTTATTTCGCTGACATGTGTCACATGCTTTAACCATATCAGCGATATCTTTTCTCATCCCAATCCAAAACACCTCTGAAGCAATCCGCTGATATGAACGATCTTCCCCAGAATGCCCTCCAATTGGACTGCCATGAAATTCTTCAAAAATAGCCGGAATCAAAGATGAAGTTCTAGGTATTACTAGTCTTGATTTGTAGAATAGTAACTCATTTTGAATCGAAAAACCTTTGTGTGCTTCCGAATTTCCTTTTAAATAATTTAAAATTTTCATGAGAAATGGATCGGTTTCTACCTCTTTTCGCAAGTGATCCCACTGTCTCCATTGTGGACCTCCCATAACCGAGCATTCAGCCGTGTTTGTCTTTCTCGATAAAGCATCAGCAGCTTTATTGCTGGCTCCCGTTTTATACACAATTTCAAACTCGTATCCCAATAGTTTACTGACCCATTTATGATATTCTGGCTCAATAACCCTTTGATCCAGCAGAAAACGAAGGCTTTGCTGATCACTTCTGACCAAAAATTTTCGTCCCATCAAATAAGGCCGCCATTTCCGTACCGCCAATACCACCGCCATAAGCTCTTTTTCGTACACCGATTTTTGTCGAGCTCGTAGTCCCAAACTTTGACTAAAATAAGCAATTGGTTGCTCCTCTTGCATTAAGACAGCCCCCAACCCAAACCCACTCGCATCAGTTTCCAAAACAAATGGTTTAGAAAAATCGGGTAGGCGTAAAACCGGAGCTGTAGTAAGGGCGTGCTTTAATTCCTTAAAAGCCCTTTCTGCCACCTCATTCCAAGCAAATTGATTTTTTTTTAGTAAATCAGTCAATGGTCTAGCAATGATGCCATAATTTCTTATGAACTTCCTATAATACCCCGATAAACCAAGAAAGCCCCTTAATTCAGTCACTGTTTTCGGAATTGCCCAATCAAGCATATTTTGAATTTTCGTTTCATCCATTCCTACCCCTTCGGATGAAATAATATGTCCCAAATATCCCAATTTCGTTTGAAAAAACTCACATTTCTTCTTATTGGCATACAAAGAATGCTTAGACAATATATCAAAAACTATCTTTAAATGACGAAAATGGTCCTCCAAGGTAGGGCTGTATACCAATATATCATCAAAGAATACCAATATAAATTTTCGAAGATGTTGTTTGAATACCTCATTCATAAGCCCTTGGAATGTTGCTGGAGCGTTCACCAAACCGAAAGGCATGACCATAAATTCGTAGTGACCTTCATGAGTACGGAACGCGGTTTTTGCAATATCTTCTTCACACATACGTATCTGGTGATACCCGGATTTTAAATCTAGCTTCGAAAAATATTTCGCTCCATATAATTCATCCAATAATTCATCAATTATTGGTATAGGAAATTTATCTAACACCGTGTTTTTGTTTAAAGCGCGGTAATCAATGCAGAAACGCCAGCTCCCATCTTTTTTTTTTAACCAGAAGTACCGGACTAGAAAACTGGCTTTTGCTTGGCCTTATAATTCCTGCTTGCAACATCTCGTGAACTAGCTTTGCTATTTCATCTTTTTGGAACTGTGGATATCTGTATGGTCTAACATTCACGGGACCCACTCCTTCTTTAAGTGTGATCGGATGTTCATAATTTCTGACCGGGGGAAGCCCACTTGGCATATTGAAAACATGATCGAATTCTAACAGTAATTTTTGAACCTCAGCATCAAAGTGATTCTCCTGATCTGTAGAAATCTTCTCCATTTCGTTACATTCCACCAAGAATCCATATCCTTCTTGAACCAACTATCTACTCAAAGATTTTAAAGACACCAATGATCTCCCCAATGACAAATCACCCCGCAAAGATACTGTTTTCCCGTTTTGTTGAAACTTTAGGATTTGAGTACTCCAATTTATGCGAGTTTCACCCAAAGTTTCTAACCATTGAATTCCTAGAATAATGTCTGAATTACCCAAATCAATGGGTAAAAAGTCATCTGCAATTTCCACTCCCTGCACCTTTACTCGAACACTTCTGCACACACCCGTCCCCGGTACCTTGAGAGAATTTCCCAGTGCAATGCTGTAATCCACTGTATTATCAATCTTCAATTTCAATTGTTCTACCAATTCATGTGAAATGAAGTTATGAGTGGCACCACTGTTAATCAGAATTACCACTCTTTGCCCCTGTACCGTCCCTTCCAATTTCATTGTTTTAGGGTTTGTAATTCCCACCACTGAATTCAAATGTACCTCCACTTTTGGACCAATTTCTACCACTTCAGCAGTAACTATCGTTTCTTCTTCTTCCTCGGTATTCATTTCACCTTCTTCCTCAAACTGAGTCACAATTACACTCAGTTCTTTCTTCTTGCAGACATGACCAGGAGAAAATTTGTCATCACAGCGAAAACAGAGCCCTAACGATCGTTTGTGCTGTAATTCCTTATCAGTTAATCTGCGAAACTCTCCCAATGGCTTATCTTTACGAAATTGATCTTTATTAGCTTCCATTATAGAAGGTTTTAGTGGATTCGACGGTTCAGAATTCCTTTTATAATTGGAAAAAATTGTGGATCGAGATCTATTTAGAATTTTACTTTTCTCCTCAACTCTACTAGCTAATTCCATGGCGTCATTCAATGAAAGAGGAGAGTGTAAACGGATTTCAACTCGAATATGAGGTTCTAAACCATTGATAAATTGACTGAGATATACCTCTTCGGAAATACCGGAGAGAGGAGAGGCAAGAGTGACAAAATCTCTGATGTATTCTGCTACCGTTCCCCCCTGTTTCACCGCGAGAAATTGCTCACATAAGGATCCATTAGCTGTAGATCTGAATTGACGAAGTATCAAAGCCTTCAATTCCGCCCATCGTTTCATTGGACATCGTTTATTCTCCCATTGGAACCATCTGAGAGCATCGCCTTCTAAGGAAATGATCGCTACCTCCAATTGCTCATCTGGATTCAATCGATTTAGATTGAAATATCGTTCAACTCTGAGAATCCATCCGTCTGGATCATCGCCATTAAATGTAGGTATCTCCAGTCGCCTTCCTTTAATTGCAAAGAATCGAGATCCATCTCCACTAGATCCGTTATTTTCCTTAGTTTCCCCACTATTACTTGGAGAGTCAAAAATTCCAGATCTAGAACCTTCATTGATTGATGGTTGTTTCTTCATTTCTTCCTGTATTATACAGATTTGCTCCAATTTCTTAAGCACAGCTTCCATTGTTCCCTTCATGCTATTCATATCGGACTGCAAAGCACCTACTGAAGCTTCGATGTCATCACATCTGTTGGATACCGATTTTGTCATCCTCAGGATCAGAACTTGCTCTGATACCAATTTGTTATACCTTGGATTATTCAAATCGCTTTAGGAATGTTTATTGAATCAAATGGTTACAAGTTTAGAGGAAATTCGAGAGTCCTCTTAGCTCTCCCAGCTAACAGAAAGTAACTCCAATCTTAACATGCCTCAAACAGATGTTACTTATCTATTTATAGCTACCTAAAACATTTAACCACCCAAAAGGACAAAACTACCCTTGCTCAACATTTCTGTTATTCCTTCCCCTTCTAGCATAAGTGAACCTAACCGAGGCTTATCAGTGTCCCACATTGGTGAGACACAATCTCATTTGTCTCTAGCTTTATGTATAAAACATCAATGTAATTGTAAGCCTCATTCTAAAAATCAATAATAAACTCTCTAGTTTGTCCATAGACATGGTATTATTAGCTTAATGTTGAACCATATAATTTTTTGTCTTCTTTATTTTTCTTTGCATCTTTTATCGTTATTTTTTCATTCAAAAACCTAAAAAAAATTATATATAAGTCAACATAATCACAGATACATGTAAAACACTTCTTTAGAAAATGTTGCTTATATAAACAATGTTAATTTACAATATATCCTATAATTTAGTGCATAACATACTTAGGTGATGATATATAGTTGATGTAGACATCGAATAAGACAAAAGCCTAAAATGTACTATCCTAACACAGAAATTTCTAGAGTATGGAGGAAATTTCGAGGATACAACTATCAATTTAAACGTATATAACTTGAATCCACCAAAATGAATTATGTTTCCTAATCATGATGATACCAAGAACATAATGTTAGGAATCGGACAGGGTACACGCAGCGGAAACACACTATCACACACACACAAACTTACGAAAATAAAGCAAGAAGAACACAAGGATTTTTACGTGGTTCGGATTCGGTGCAAATCCTACGTCCACGGGCTGCAACTAGAGAAATCTTATTAATACTCACAAGATTACATTTTATAACTCTTGTTTTGAGCTCAAGTGGTGCATCTAACTCTTCAACTTGAACCTCTATTTATATACATTTGAGGTGCACTATTCACAATGTGAATATGGAAATAGAAATTAGGTGTGAAGACATTTACCTCACCTACCTTTGACAAAAACTTCACCAACCAATTCACCTAACACATAAAACCATAGTTTGAGTGTATTCTTGCCCTACCGGAGAATTACAACTTAGTTGACACGTATACACGAGTCATGTAACCAAAACAAACTACCAATAGATAGTTAAACATAAAATCGGCTATCAATTAAGATTTGGTTTTGTATAATTACAAATTCAAATTAATATGAAACCTTCAAGGCTATATCTTCACCTTAAGCATGTATATAACTTTATATAATATGAGTACCCCAACACCACAAATCCGGCCCACAAGCTTGATTTTTCCATTACTTTGTCCATTTTGCTTGGCCTTCTAGAAGATTTTTCACGCTAAGCTCTAGCTACTGGAGATTCTTTTTACTTTGTATCATTGACCAATGAGTCGGCAGTTGAGAGACATATTCCTCTTTATGTGGTTTATGGACGAATTTACCCTTGGATTGTAATTGCGGTTTGGGGTTCAGATATAAATCTGACAGTGATTTCTGGAGTAGTTCGGACGAAAACACCCCTGAGCTTAGGAATGCATTTGGTGGTTTGCACAGCTTCGCTGAGATCGGACCAATTTACCCTCGGTTGTTTTCATGCTCTTACAGGCTTGGTGCTTGTTCTAGCGTCGTTTTTGTTCACTGCTATTGTCCTTATTTCTATTTATGTTGTTGGCAACTAAAGTACATTGCCTTTTTTAGTGTAGGTTTCTAGTTTAGCTTATTTGTAGTTACCATAATACTCAGTTTAAATCTTGTCTACCTATGTATGTTTCAGTATGAAGCATCTTCTTGCTAGGTATGAAGCAGAAGGCCGGGCCATTAAAGGAGACAACCATGATTCTGTAAGCCTCAACTTCTTAATTAGCCACTAGACCACCTTCTTTGTGTTAACAACATATATATAAATATATATATATATATATATATATATATATATATATATATATATATATATATATATATATATATATATACATATACACACTTGGTAAGTGATTACATATATATCTAACGGATTTGTGACTTCCGTTACAGTGCACAAAATTCCGAACATGTAAACAGCTTCTACAGACGGTGGACAGGTAAACAACATATATACCACACACACATACACACACACATTTAAAACTATGTCAACCAAATAATGGAAGAGAGATCATAATGAAAGCATCAAGATCCAACTCTTTTCCACAGGCTTGTTGAAGAGGATAATATTGAGGAGCTCTCTGTGACCGACATGACACAACTAGAAGAAGAACTTAATACTGCTCTTATGCAAACTCGGTCATTAAAGGTGATTCATTTTCTTCCTACTTGTTCAATTCACCTACCCACGCAGTTACTAGAGGAGCTCTCTATGAAAACTGTTTGGATTAACTTATTCGGTACCAAAACGTAATAAGATGATAAATTCATTTTTGGTGTTTGACACTTTCCGCTTATAAGTGTATAATGACGAATAAGGACATCCTTGCCCATTATTGACTTATTTGGTTTTCACATACCATATTTTAATTTTTTTCATTTTTAATATTTATGAAAAAACATGTAAATAATATTAAAAGGTATAACTCCAATAACTATTTATTTGATAGATCTAAATATAAAAAAAAAAACATATCTTTTACATATATTTTTATATTAATAGTTAATACCATTAAAATTTTGATTACCCGACCTTTTTGACCTTTCAATCCTTTATATAGATGTTCCCCTAACAACTTACCACTCATGGTATATTGATATAAATTATGTTTATATTATGAACAAAAAAGTCAGAGAGGTTCCCTTTTAAACATTGTGTATTGACAGTTGGCATTTATGGTTGATGCAGACACAGTTGAAGATGGAGTACATATCCACCCTCCAACAACAGGTATATTATATATGCTTTTACTTTCATTTTTCCATCTTTGATGCCACTTTCCTTTGGCTGCTTGCTGCATGGCCAGACAGATAAACAAAACAAATATCTTTTTAGAGTATTACATTAAATAAAAGAGACATAAAGCACATACCATGTGGCTTTTCCTCATATAATTACAGTTTAGATGATTACTGTTGCTAATGAAGTCCATACACTGATTTTCTTGTTTGTATGTTGAGGCTAATTCATCTGGTTTATTGAAATGTCGTTACACCCTTTTTGTATTTGTGTACATTCAGACTCGGACCATATTTTCCTTTCATAACAACCTGAATAAACACAACATCAATCTAATCAGCATTTATTTCTGTGAGCAGGAAAAGAATTTAATCAAAGAAAAGGAAGAAATAGTGCAACAGGTAAATCAATTACCCCGTTTGGAAATTGCAGAATTTTCATTTCAAGAATTTGTGTGAAGATCTTACTTGCTAGAATTTACGAATACTCCACCCTTTGCTTTATTTTTTACCACTAAAGAGGAGAAATCAATAATCTATTTGCTTACCACGATGCCTAATATCATTTAGAATCTGTTAATTAACGAAAAACTAGCATAAACCATCGGACATTTCATGTCTTAAAACTCTAGTTTTTAAAATACAAGATTGCCAAAACTTCATGTCTAGCAGCATAAAGTTTGTGTTGGGGGGTGTAGTAGTTCAAAATATTTCTATGTTGCTATTTCTATTGAATATATCATTTAATTGAACTGATAATGAAATAGGGAAAAAAGAAAGCAGCATAATCTATTAGATCTTTGACTTACAGATTGCGTCAGCCAAGCATATGAACGCAGGAGGGGACGATGGCGGTGGAGGTTTGAACAACATTACAATAAACCAGATAGATTCGCCCCAACATTTGACTCTTCCACTTTTTAAGGCCTAAACATTTCACGGCAATAATTATTTCTAACGAATCGATCCCTGCAAATTAGATGGGGAATATAAGCCAATAATCATCCCACGAGATATGTTGGATCCTAGATCTTGAGGTTTTCCATAAATATGTATAAGTACTATAATGGATGTATATTTAGTCTTTTCCTTTGTCAATTATGTAATGATCGATCCAACACATGAATTAGCCATATGAAGCTGATTTTATGGTTGGGAATTGGACTCCGAAAGACTTATCAAGCCCATTTTGTATATTGTGCGAGTTGCTCTATCCTCTGAGTCGGTTTGTGAGTGGGTGTGGGATTGTGATCGGTCTTTGATTTATAATTGACAAAGGAAAAGACTAAATATACATCCATTATAGTACTTATACATATTTATGGATTGTCAATTTATTTTTATTTGTTGATATTGTATTATTTTTTAAAAAAATTAGACATAATTGGTTAAAAACTGTTTGATTCTTATATAAGGGTGTATATGGAGTGTTTATTTAGTATCACATTGACAAAACTTTATTCGTTTTTGTGGTTTCACAGGATACCAACTTTAATCTTTAACTTTAAAAAATCTTAAGGATGGCCCCTGCAATTTGAAAACTTTTTATTAATGTTCACTTCGTCAAATTTTGGTCGTTAAGTACATTACGGACAATGGCAAAATGATCTTTTCTATAGCAGTGACCATTTGTGAATATTACTGTTTTAGTTGCTTTTTCTTTTTTCTTTTTAATCCATTTTTAAATATTTTGTATTAAAAATCTTTTTTTTTAATCCATTTATGAAGATCTCTCTCTCTCTCTCTTTCTCTCTCTCTCTCTCTCATTGAGAAAAACCGACATCCTAAAATGTCACCAACACCATCGTTAAACACAAACGCTGATTTCGACATGCTCTTATAAATCCTCCGGTAATCCAGCATCCTTCGTCGCCGCATATGCATCCCACTCCACGCTCACTTGCTTCACCGAGCTAGGGCTCATTGACTATAAGTGCAATGGGTGGTCCTAGTCAAAATTGTTCATCGATAGATCTCTCTAAATCTGATCTTTAATCACGTGTGGATCATCTATTCTCAAATGAGCCTTGTTAACTAGCAATCCTTTGTAGACATCGATCGCTGGAGTTTCCCTGGTGTCATCGGAGTTTCCTTTGCAGACATCGATCGCCGGAGTTTCCTTTGCAGACATCGATCGTATATGAGTTTTCGTTCGAACTGACCCGTGCTTCCAACTAAATCCGGGTATTCTTTAATGGCTTCAGAAATCTAATTAACTTGTTTTGATTGAATCCCCATTTGGTATTGTAATTTCTTGTAAGATTGTTTTGAAATGGGTTGTTATCGACTGAAGGCGAATCTGAAATGGGGTTTTTGAGTTGGGTTGTGGAGAAAAGGTTGGAAAAACTCAATTCCTTCGTTTTTGAGTGATTTCATTTTCTTATTTATGGAAATCGAATGGTTTACTGAAATCATGTGTAGTGTGTGTAGCTGAATCTGAAATTGAAAGTGGTGGTCGGTGGTGGTGGCAGATGATGGTGGTACCAAAGGCAGGTGGGTGGGGGAAGAGGGTGGTGTGTGTGTGTGTGATAGAGAGAAAAACGGAGGGTGGGGTGGGGTGTGGGTTTTTTTAATACAAAGTTTTTATAAAAATGTACTAAGGAGAAAAATAAAAAATAAAAAGTAAAAGAAACTAAAAGAGTAATATTCACAAATGGTCCTGTTATGGAAAATCCGTTTTTCCCTTTTCTATTATGTACTTAACGACCAAAATTTGACGGAGGGGTCATTCATAAAAAGTTTTCAAACCACAGGGACCATATTTGAGGTTTTTTAAAGTTAGGTACTAAAGTTGATATCCTGTGAAACACAGAGACCATTTATAAAGTTTTGTCTGTATAATTGTTCGGTCTTTTCACTTTTTGATATATAGTCTCACATTAGATTCTCACATTCTCAACCTTTTTATCATTCTCATTTTAACCTCTCCATATATATATATATATATATATATATATATATATATATATATATATATATATATATATATATATATATATATATATATATATATATATATATATATATATATATATATATGGAGAGGTTAAAATGAGAATGATAAAAAGGTTGAGAATGTGAGAATGATTCTGGACCAATGAAATCATAAGGGTATCATTCTCACATTCTCAACCTTTTTATCATTCTCATTTTAACCTCTCCATATATATATATATATATATATATATATATATATATATATATATATATATATATATATATATATATATATATATATATATATATATATATATATATATATATATATATATATATATATATATATATATATATATATATATATATATATATATATATATATATATATATATGGAGAGGTTAAAATGAGAATGATAAAAAGGTTGAGAATGTGAGAATGATTCTGGACCAATGAAATCATAAGGGTATATTAGTAATTATATATTTTAATTAAATTATAACAAAATAACATTTAATCTAACTTCCTAAAATTTAGGATTTTGATTGATAGTTACCTAAAATAATGGAATTAATTGATTTTTTTGTTATTCTAATAATTGAAGAAAAAATTTATTTTTATTAATTTTTTTTTCCAAAATTCAAAAATTTAATAATTTTTTCTTTTTTTTTTCACGGTTTCATTAATTCATGAATAGAAAAAAAAAATATAGTTTTATGATTTTATTGATTTAATTTTTTACAGTATTTTTATAGTGATTATACAAATTCTGTCGTAATCATCAATGAATAAAATATATATAAAATGAACTTTTTGAGAATTTTTAAAAATTGTATTTGATATGAATGTGTTAATCACGAATGATTACAAGTAACGATAAATACTAAAATGAATAAAGTACAATAAAATATAATACAATTGTAATCATAACACAATGATATAAAGGAAACGATACATTTGTAATCATTAATGAATAAAAGACAATGTAAAAGAAAAAAAAACTAGCATAGCTATAATCACAAATGAATAAAACAAATATAAGCCCCGATGATTATTCTTGTTTTGATTTTTCTTGATGCTGCCATCACACACAAAAGAAAGAGGGACACTCATGATCATTATTATTATTGGATTCACACCTGCAAAATCAAGTTCAAACACATTCAAAATAAAAATAACTCATAAATTATAATGTTATGTATATGCATATGACTGATGATTACAAATGATAATAGAAAGTAAACTCCGATCTTCATCAATGATTCAATTGATATTCTTATCTTGTTTTACGCAAATAACACATGATTTTGATATTGATATTCTTATGTTGTTAATCTTACGCAAATTGATATTAGTAATATAAAAATTAGTTATAAACGTCGATGAACGCAAATTGATTCAATCCTAATAAAGATTGTATAAGTAATATAAAAATTAGTGAATACATAGAATAAACAATAAACGTCGATGAACATAGGGACCGGGTAGAGTCTAAGTTCTATTTTACTATTTTAATTAATTTACATATCAAAGAAATCTATGTGGGCAATAGCGTAACAGGTATATACCGATTATAGCTATAATCATTTATATCACTCAAACACAAATTGTGGCTCTTCCATGAACATGGCCATGTCCACTGTCAAATGACATTTTTGGTATATGATTATTTTTAAATATTAGATTTGAAAACACAATTTGAGCCCACTCAAAACTTTGATTAAAAGTGTAAAAGCAAACAAAAATCAAGTGGAAAAGTTATAGAAAAACAATACATACTAAAAGGTAAAGGAAGATGCAACGTACATGACTTAAAAGAATTGAATGAGAACTATTGTGGGCCATTCTAGAGAATTTATTGATCGATGCCCAAAAAAATCAACCTGGTCCCATTGAAATATTATAGTCTAATTTACCGGACTTTGATACGATGCTATTTGCTAAGGTTGTCGGCGTTCCATTTTGTACGGATGGAATATTGGATACTCATCTACAAGTGTTGTGAATGGTGGCTGGAGAAAGGGAGACGTGTACGTGATGTAGATGATGGCCGGTGGTGGAACATTTTTCCGGAGAGGAAGTGTTGCATCGATGAAGGTAACACGATGCAGAGGTAATGGTATGATGCGGCTGCTATTATTAGGGTTTAGGTTGAATTATTGAGAGATAGGAGAGAGAAATAGAGATATTTTAGGAGATAATAAAAATAGTCTAAAATTTATGACTATAATACCTTTATGTCTATTTAAAAGTTACATATTTATCTCAACAATTGTGTAATTTACAAAAATGGCCCGTTAATAATAGCCATAGATGTAGATATTTATACGGCTGTGATTTCTTCTCACATTCTCAACCTTTTTAATCTTCTCATTATATATATATATATATATATATATATATATATATATATATATATATATATATATATATATATATATATATATATATATATATATATGAGAAAAGTGAATATATTGTTGTTAAGTACTTAACCTTAGGTGTTAAACCTTCAATACGATGTCGTCTTCATACGTATCAACGATCGCGTTCTAATTTCCCACTATATTTCCTTCCTTAGTTATCAGTATCATGATTTTCCATTCCAGGCATAATCCTGTAGCTAATTTTCGATCTCACGACTACTGATTTCATTCATCCCGATTGGATTACAATTAATCGATCGTGAAGCAATCCTATGATCCTTTCATTCATCGAAACCTGATTACAATTAATCAATCGTGCAATTATTCATTCTCACAGGGACTTGATTCCATTGTTATATTCCAAAACGCAGAGATCAATTTCATTGCGTCCTGATTAATTAAAGTGAAGAGGTAATTTAATTGCATAGGTTCGTGATCTTGTTAATTGGCATCGATTATAAATTTTTATTTTTCTGATACGGAATTATACTACAGATGGATAATCGAAGTCACCATATGCACATTCTTTGATGGTTGTTGATTTTTTATGAAGATATTGGTTATTGATTATAAAAAACCGAGTACCTGAGTTTCCCATCAAGAACCTTAATCAACTCCGGTGCATCTTTCTCATCCCGAGGTAAAGTGCCGCCAAAAATGGAGTACGTGGTTTTGTCTTCTGTTTTAGTTTAGGGGTTAGAAGGCAGAAAATATGCGCTATAAGGGACATATAATGTTCAAGAATAAGCTTTTTCACATTTAGATAAGCTTTGGTGAGAATAGTTGATTATAATTTAGTTGAAGTATGCTAGCCTTGTTTCGTAAGTAAAATATATGTGTATTGATTATATCTGTAAAAGATTGATGTAATCTGAGAAGTTTTGAATTCATGAAAAGAATCACTCAGTATGTTTAGGCCATTTGGTGTGCTGCCCGACGCCAAACCCGACAAGTGCGAGCCCTGCGGTAAACACCGCCCCGCCCCTGGGAGCCCGTCGCACTTTGCACCCCGCTCGAGTTTTGGACGTCGTGCGACGTTGTCTTGATGCGAGGATTGAGCCGTTGTAACGGCTATAAAAATAGCCGTTATTTAAAAAAATTAAACATATATATATATATATATATATATATATATATATATATATATATATATATATATATATATATACCCGCAATCATTGTTCAACCCGTTTTTCGATTCCACCACAATTCTAATACCAATCGATGCCACCACAATTCCAATACCCGCAATCATTGTTCAACCCGTATTTCGGGACACCTATCGGGGCACCTTCCGGGGCTTTTACGGAGCCACAACCACAATATATCAACACTTTTGATTCGAGCGACGAGGCGGTACCGGAGACACAAGCGGAGCAATTCAAAGAATCCGAGCCCGAAGAAATCCCACTACAACGAAAAAGTCGAAAGAAACTCACCGGTCCCGCTCCCGCTCAAGCGTGGACCCAAGAAGAAGAGGTTATGCTAGCCCCTGTGTGGGTTGCCGTTTCCGAGGATTGCGAGACCGGAAACGCTCAATCAAAAGCTCATTTTTGGGAGACAATTCGCATATTATTTCACAAAAAATTGGAACGCAAATTTTATCGTTCCAAGGATACGTTGACGAATAAATTTCGAGTCGTTAACGGGTAGGCGAGTAAATTTAACGACTTGTTCGTTAACTTTATGGGGCAACACGAATCCAGCGAGAGCGACCAAGATATCCACAAAAAAGCTCTTGCGGTTTACCAACACGACAACAAGGGTAAACCATTTCGACATATGGCTTTTTGGGAGGTGGTCCGCCAATATCCGAGGTGGAAGGGGTCGGCACCGATCCAGCACCGACACATGGGTCAAAACGTTCAAAAACATCCGAGACGCAATACACGACGTCTTCGGATGCACATATCGGGGCCGACATCAACGAAATTCCCGATGATTTGGAAAGACCGATGGGCCGTGATCGGGCGAAGGCGAAAGGAAAGGCCACGGCGTCTTCGAGTTCGGTGAACGACGGTAAAATGGACGACGTTAACGAAAAATTTGATCAACTTTTGCCAACCATTTCAACGCATGTGGAAAGGTTGGCGAGAAAAACTTCCTGCGAGAACAAGGATCGGGCGCACGACATGCTAGTGTTGATGCAACCCACCAAGCATCTCACCGGCGCGGCTCTCGTGTTGGCGATAAAATTGAAAAACGACATCGTCAAAAAATACGGGATGTAGTTTTAGCTTTTTTATTTTAGTTTAACGTAATGTTTGTATTTTTAAATTTTAGTTTAACGTAATTTGTCGTTTTTTACTTTTTGTAATTTTAAATTTAAGTTTAATTTAGTTTATGAAATTATTTATTGTGTTTTTATTTTATTTTTAACTTAGTTTTTAAATTAAAAAGTAAGAGGAAGTAAAAGGTAGTGATAGGTGACCATTTCCGGGGGTAAAGGAGGAGAGAGAAAATATTGACTCGATGTTGAGGTGTCAGGCAAAAAGTGAGAGCAGAAGAGATGACACTCCTGATGGCCTTATAAACCTAAAATTTATGTCGATGTTAACTTGCTCAGAGACGATGGGAACCCTCGAAAACTAACTGAAAGTATTTGTTGACAAAACCGGCAATGTGAAAAAGAATTTTGATTTATTGTTCGTTATTGGTTTAATGATTTGGTTATTGATTTAATGATATCGGTGATAACTGATACGCATATAAGACGACACCGTATTGAAGGTTTAACACCCAAGCTTACGCATTTAACAACAGTTTATTCACTTTTCCCTAATACATACACACACACACACACACACACACACACACACATATATATATATATATATATATATATATATATATATATATATATATATATATATATATATATATATATATATATATATATATATATATATATATATATATATATAGTTAGTATTAAATGAAATTCTTAAATATTGTGTTAATGTAAGACTCAATGTGGACCATTGGATCAATAAAATCAATGGCTGTTATAATTTCCGCCTTTTTAATTAAAAGCATAAACATACACGTGTTTTTAAATGCAAAACCCAGGTTAAGGGTAAAAGAGTAAAAATATCAATTCCCTTCAACAACTGAATATACGATACGCATGCTACAATCACGCACACGATGCGGTGGTGGTTTTTGACGCCGTTTGCGGCTGCCGGAGGCGACACAGATGGTGGTCGTCAGCGACGCTGTTGATCGGGAACGAGACTCTGGTCACCGATCCGGTGTGTGTGTGCGTTAATCGACCGAGTGACAAAGAGAATCAGAGGGTTCGAGAGAGACATTGATGAGCGACTGAGAGGCGGATACACAGGGGCTTTTAGTATCACATTCACTGAGAATGGATGTTAGGTTTTATTGGTTTGTGTTTTGGTAAGTTCATTCTCCGAGAATGGATGTTAGTTTTTATTGGTTTGTGTTTTTGGAAAGTCCATTCTCTGAGAATGAGTGTTAGTTTTTTATTGGTTTGTGTTTTTGTAAGCCCATTCTAGGAGAATAGTACGTTTTTTTGTCAAAGAATAGTTTGTGGGTTTTTAAATTAATTACAGTATCTTCGAATTTATTGAAAATACATCAAATTTCTTGAACCATTCTAAGAGAATGGACTTACTCGTGACAAAAAAACGTAATATTCTCCTAGAATGGGCTTAGCAAAACACAAACCAATAAAAAAACTAACACATATTCTCAGATAATGGACTTACCAAAAACACAAACCAATAAAAATTAACAATCATTCTCAGAGAATGGACTTACCAAAACACACACCAATAAAAAAAACACCCATTCTCAGAGAATGGACTTAACAAAACACAAATCAATAAAATGACGCAGAATGCCTTTACAGTAACATTCTTAGATAATGAAAGAAGAAGAATGGTTTTTAACATTCTTGGAGAATGAAACAAGAAGAATGATTTTTACAGTAAAAAAAGAAGAATGAGTTTTACAGTAAAGAAACAAAAAATTTTGCCTGTTGAATCAAGCCCACGTCTTCTTCTTTGCGATTCAATCCTTAATCGAGGCTCAATTTTTTTTTTGAAGGCCGACGAGCGACTGAATTTTCAGATCTCGTATATGAAATCGACCCCAAAGCTTAACACATCGCTATTTGATGAAGGCCACCGGAGGCGGCAAGCCGCTGACCCTCGACGGTGGTGCTACCGGCTGAGGAAGACGACGATTCGGAGGTCCGAGATGCAGAGGCCGAGTTCGGTATCCGAGAGGCAGAGGCCGATTTGTAGGTTTCATTCCGATCGTGCCCTTGTGAAATCGATGGGTATTATTAGGTCGCACAGTCGCACGGTACTTAGAATCCGTAATTGAACCTACATCTATATATATATATATATATATATATATATATATATATATATATATATATATATATATATATATATATATATATATATATATATATATATATATATATATATATATATAATCAGGATCGGGTGAGGACTCTTCTTAAAATGAGGACTTGCAAGGACACCTTAAAAAAATTGAAAAAAAAAATATAAAAAAACATAAATAATAAAATGGATCATAGTACTATATCGGAGAAAAAAAAGATTCAAAAAGAAACTTTTCGATTATTATTTTTTTTATAATGAAATAATGATCCAAAATAAAAATAGAAAAATTGCATCATTGCGTTTTACAAAGATGCAAATTTTTTTTTCAAATTTTTTTTGATAATGATATAGTACTATCCTCGATTTTATGATTTGTATTTTTTTTTTCAATTTTTTATGGTGTCTTCGCGAGCCCTCACCGAAAAAAGAGTCATCACCGGAACCGGACCCATATATATATATATATATATATATATATATATATATATATATATATATATATATATATATATATATATATATATATATATATATATATATATATATATAGGGCTAAGTTATATTGCGGACAACAGTTATTGTGAGACCGTGTGGACACTGCTATTTTGTGGCAAATAACGAATAGAATATCTTTTTTATGGTAATGTGAATACGAAACAAACACATTCTCATAAAATTATTGTCATTAAATCATTTATACGGGTTATATGAAGTTTTATGATTATCATTCTATCAGAATAAGAATGAGTAAATCAGAATGTATGAAACACTAGAACGAATAATAATGATTGAAATACGTTATGATAGCAATAATTCTATGAGAATATGTTTGTTTAGTATTAATATTACCAGTAAAAACATATTCTAATCGTCATTTTTCACAGAATAGCACTGTCCGCACGGTCTCACAATAACTGTTGTCTGCAAAATAACCTAGTTCTATATATATATATATATATATATATATATATATATATATATATATATATATATATATATATATATATATATATATATAGGGAAAAGTGAATATGTGGCTGTTATACACCTAAGCTTAGGTGTAGAACCATCAAAATTTATTAAATTTCTTATGAAAAACATGCATTTTTATTTTCTTTAATATACGTAATCCATGTGATCGATTATAAAATGATGAAAAAAGTATGGTATGAGTCATACAATATAGTGATTAAAAGTATTACACCTGCATGTGGCGATAACATAAAAGTTGGCGGTAAGAAGAAACATCACTAAAATAGCACGTAAACAAGTTGAATTGAATAGAACAACAAATTGTGTACAACGATTTAAAAGAAATTAAGTTGCTTGGGCTTTTATTTTTTTTTTTAAAATTGTTTGCTTGAGTGGTTCTACACCTAAGTTTAGGTATATAACAGCCACATATTTACTATTCTCATATATATATATATATATATATATATATATATATATATATATATATATATATATATATATATATATATATATATATATATATATATATATATATATATATATATATATAAACGCCGGTATGCTTAGAACTTTACCAAATGGGCTGAAGGAATTGGAAGAGGCGTGCTATTAGAAGAGCGCGTGATCTCTTTTATGAGCGCGTGTTTTACTTGTTTGCAAAGTTTCCACTTTCCAGACGTGCCACACACTATTTCTATTTTCCCCCTTCGCCACCACCTCTTCATCTTTTCTTTTTATCTTCGAGACG
This sequence comes from Cichorium intybus, assembly GCA_023525715.1. NCBI lineage: Eukaryota > Viridiplantae > Streptophyta > Magnoliopsida > Asterales > Asteraceae > Cichorium > Cichorium intybus. The sequence goes on along the minus strand of CM042012.1, from coordinate 38,130,418 downwards.
ACACCTCCTCTCCAACAACCATTCTTCCAGGAATTTCTTGCAAATCTTTAGCCTTGCTACAGTCGCCATCACCTCCGCCATAATCAAAATCCTGACTTTTCTCTGTCTGTCATCATTTGTTTTCGATGCTTACCAACGCTCTCCTTTTCCATCAGCAATACACATCTTTTTCTCTGAAAAAGAATTAGAAACGCAACTTCAAGCTTCTCCATTCTTGAATCCGAACTCTCTGGTGCGTTTTCTGACAATAGCTCTTTCTTCCTCTTCAGTGTATATAATACCTCTGCTAGAATCCTAAAATAATTCCATCTATATGTCCACTGTTCGTGAGCCCTAATTTTATTCACCCAACCCGTTGAATTGCTATTCAGTTTTCCACGCACCTTCTTTCTTCCTCGCTTTTCTCTCCAATACAACATAAAAGCGATGCTCCAACCTTTCTTCTCCAGCAACGATAAGCAACTTCACCACCGCCCTCCTCGCCTTCTTACCCATTTAATTAGATGATATTCTTTCTAATGTGCGATTTTTTTATGTTTTATGCAAGGATTCATTAAGAGATTACTTTGATCCGACACATAAGAAAGGGGTAAAACTCACTTCCGTTTGCTCATAAAATACATGAATTAAACAATGGAAGGAGATCTTTATGTTGGCGATGGAGCTGAATTTTAGGCATCGCACCGGTGGGAAGGGTAGCGTGAGATCTGTATGGTGTAAAAAACTCTAACTCATGTCGTTTTATTTATTGTTAGGAAGTTTTTTTTGTTGTTCTTTGTTTGAAGCTTTCATCTAACGCTTGGATCAGTGAAGTTCACTGGTCATCTTCATGTTCAGGTTTACTCCAAACCCAAATCAAAATTAACCGCCATATGTTTGATGATATGCCTGAACCAGTTGGTGAGAATCCTCAAAATCAGCCAATCACTTCCAGTTATGCTTGACGCAATTGGTATACCACGACCGCCATATTTGATAAACAGTTGTATGTCCTTCTCATCATCTTGGCATTTCTCTATAACAAGAACAAATGAACCGGAAAAACTCTTCATGTCTTCCTCTTCCATCTTCTGCTTCTTGTTTTGACAGCTCCATCTTTATCTTCTCCTCCCATATGTATGGCATTCAACAGCCAACCTTATTAACATGTCAATATCTAACAATTTGAAGTGTAAAATGAAACTAAAATTGATATTCCTAGTGTTAACATTTTCTATTTTCAGGTTTTAGGCTTCTTTCATGTTTACTCATTTATTGAGTTTTCCTTTTTGTTTATTTTAGTTCTGATAGGTTTGATTATTCCATCACAATGACTTCAAATTAAGAAATGAAAGAAAATCCTCCTGTATAGCTTCAAGCGGATGACCGGAGGAAATCCCTCTGTTGTTGGTGTAAGTTTAAGGTTTGGGGTTATAGTTCTTGATATCATCACTAATAATCTTTTAATAGAGTATGAAGTGTCTGGCGAGTAGCATATGACCGCAGTTGAGCGTCGCCATGTTATGATTCAAATGATTTGCAGGTGACTACACGGTTACCATCAGCTTAGTTATCGTTTATCAACATTAAATTCATTTCATATATCTATTAACTCATGGCTTTTTACATATAAATTTACAGTGTAGATTTACAGTACAGATTTCTCTATTAAACAAGGTTCCAAATTATAATTGAAGTATGGATGACCACAATAAATCCTTTTTGATATATGGTATTGAGGTACCGCGTCAATGGGTTTCTAACGCTTTGGCTACACATGTGATTTCCTTTTATTCTATTTTTCAAATATAGTTTGTTTTTAAATTCTTTTATTTTTTATTTTTCTTTTTGTCATGTCATTGCTTTATATAAAATAAGTGTTTCATATTCTTTATGAGTAGGTGATTTTTTCTGGTTTACTTTTTCTACCATACCGACTGATTTATTACCTATATTGTGTATTTTATATATGGTATTCCTACTACACTTGGAAAATGCATCAAATATGAAGCATATGGGGACTTCTCATTCCAGGACTGTAATGCCAATTGTCATTAACAAGATCTATGTGTATTCATTTTTAATTTAATTCTCCTTATATTAATTTAAACCAATGAGAAGTATAAGATTTCATGTTGTGCATGTTTTCTTTCAAGACACGTTTTCTTCCAACTCTTAATCAATAAAAGCAATGGCGGAGGTTCTAATACTTCTGAAGCAGTTAGATTTTCCAGTTTGTACTCTAATTTTACCAACAAGTTTAATTCATTTTCTTTGTTAAACCATTATTATTAGTATTATTATTTGTTTTGTCTAGGTTTGAGTGACGAATGATTTCCCAAGGGGTTTGTACTCTAATTTTACGACCAAACTATATGTATCAAGCTATGGAGCTCTTTGTTGGATTAGGTGTCTAAGTCATGACTAATAATTTGTATTTACCTAATTAATAGAAGCAAAGTCCATTTGGGTTGCCCTCATAGCTGGAGGTTTGGTAGAAAGTTCGGTAGAGAGAAAGGTTGGTTTATTATGGGATTAATAAATCAATAGAAATAAAAGATATGGTTTGTTAATATATTAAAGTGATAATATATTAATTAGAAACTATATTGATTGATTAATAATTAATCAGGAATTAATTAGATTAATTTATGTGGCATTAATTAGATTAATCAGGAAGTCAGGGATTAAAGTCGTACAAATTCAATAGTTGAATTGCGGCGCGCGGCGCGCCAATGTATAGGCCGCGGCACGCGTACGTATAATCCGAAAAATGGCTGACGGCTAGGGTTTCTTGTTTCCCTATAAATAGGGACCCCTAGGCCTTATTATTAGTGCTCATTCTATTATTCTCTCTGGAATTTTCGTGACCTTCCTCTGGCTCCCTGGGTGTGATCTCATTTAAGGCAGGACACTTGTGCTGCTTAGCTTCAAGATTAAAACTAAAGGTTAGTTTTTCTTATTTATTCTTTTAGTTAATTTTTGTTTGGCCTTTAGGAATTAGTTACATGTTCAAAGTAAGAAAACATAGATCTTTTCTAGGTTGCATGTGAACTTAGGTTATTTAGTTCATGGTTGCGGAAAACCTTTCAGTGGTATCAGAGCATTTGGTTGTTTTCTTATTGAATTGCTGTAATAGTTTTCCTAAAATTAGGGTTTAAAGTTTATAAATCCTTTGGGCCTGATTTCAATTTTGGGGTTTAGGGTTTTTGAAACCCTAGCCCCTCCCCCCTTCTTTTTCGATTTTCCTGGTTAGGGTTTTAGGAGGTTTTCTATTTTTGGTAACTTTAATTGGTTAATTAAATGGATAACCTTAAACCCAGTTTGTTTGAATTCGATAATTAGGGGTTTAAGATAGGTTTAAATTGATTTGATTAATTTGGAAAAACCTATCTACATTTGAATTATTTTAATTAATTGTTTAATTAAAAGATAATTCAAGGGATTTAATTTAATTTTGATTTAATGGTTAAATTTCGAAAATTAAATGATAAATCCTAAAATATTTTAAAAGGTTTAAAATATCTAGATTTAATTAATTAATTAATAGTTTAATTAAAAGATAAATTAAATCAAATTAAAGGTTTAATTTAATTTGAAATTTAATAGTTAAATTTCAGGAAATTAAAAGATAAACCAGGAATATTTTAAAAGATTTAAAATACATCTTATATATATTATTAAAGGTTAATACTATATGTATAAGATAAATTGGTTAGTCAAATCATTAGTAGGCCTCATTCACGAAGCTGGTCTATAAAGTGGGTATAAGGAGACTGCCTATAAAATGGCGGTCTAATGGGTGTTCACTCTCACCCACCGCTCGCCTGATCAGTGGAGGGTCGTTAGCCGAACAGTTTTGATAGGACCGCTTAACCATTAAAAGTATAATGATCAAAGTACTAGAACCCGTACAAGAATTCCCAATCTAGTTACTTTAAAAAAAATGTGAATTTGATGCTAACCCATGAAATTGCACATTGCACTTTATGAAACGTTGGTGGAGCGTGTGTGGGTTACCGGCACATCAATGGGGGTTCATAAAGAGTGGCAATGGGTTTCTCGGGTGTTATCATTGTTGATGGAGCGTGTGTGGTTAACCGGCACATCAATTTGAGATGATAATGTACCTCGAGAGTACCAAGCTAATTTGCATGGTTATTCACACCCGATTTGTGATCCTCGGCATCCCAGTCACAAACGGTGGGGCATATCCGAGATTAAACATGCCATTGAACAGTTCAATGAGTCTCATAGATCTAGGAATTTCATTAGACTGAAATTGATAATAGTTATCTACCTTAATGACCACTGTGTTGTGACTACGGCATCCCTCTTCACAGCATAGTTGGGGTATTTTGGATCCTAGCCTTGTTAAATAATATATATTGGGTAATTATTTTAAAGGATTAATTAAACTAATAAATTCTGTTTCCTTTTATAGATGTCTGAATAGAGTGTCTATTCTCATCCTCCTCCTCATTCACCCATTTCTGAGAGCTTCAGAAAGCACCTGTTTAGTATGGTAAGGCTGACTGGCCTGAACTATGTGATATGGTTTTGCAGTTAGAGAATAGTTCTTAGTTTTGCTGGCAAACCATATCCAACTGAGTGTCCGCTCCCAAACATGGCATCACACAGCAGCTTGTGATGAGCATGACTCATTGACTATTGAGTACAAGGAAGTTCGTTGCCTTATGCTATTGATCATTAACCCTGAGTTCCGCAGGGATTTAGAATTCCTGGGGTCTGATAAGTTAGCACAGCTAGTTCAGGAAAGGTTCCGTGAACTGGTTGAATAAAGGGAACGAACTAGGATCTTCAAAGAGCTTTAACCAAAGGTCCAGTTGGACAGGACTTTGGAATCATTTGACTTAGAGTCACATGATGAATTGAGTGCTTAATAAAATTAATTGTGGCAAGAAAGGAATCGCCCAAAGATCCAATGGATAGGATTTTGGAATCAGTTGACTTGGAGTCAGGTGATGATTGCATGTCTTGAACAATATTAACAAAGTCATAAATTTACATGGAACTGTAAAGGTATTAAGATTTTGAGCAACAGACACATAAGTTACTGTGTATTGCTCGAATCTTCGAATAGAACACGATTAGTTATGCTTCATGATATTTGCCAAATGGTTTGACAAATATGGCTTCGTTTATCGGAATAAGCGATTGATTGGAACCTTGAAGTGTTCAAAGATTTCAAAGGAAACATAAGATCAACAGAACCTGAGTAACAACATAGACTGAGAAAATGTTTCACAGTTTATCCTCTTCCAAGAACACTAATGGTTATAATGTGTCTTAGGGAAGATGATGGAGCATTGATCGAAATAGTTTTGATCCTCGGTGTATAAGATACACTGGATACATTTCCGACTAATATTTCAATGAATTGAATATTCAACCAGTCAGACCGCAGAAGCCATATTTCGACCACATCTTAGACTAAGTAGGTTATGTTGACACTGTCTGAAATGTAAAGCTGGGATCATCCCACTAGTACATAGAAAGTCCAGGGTCATGTAGCATTCGTCTGAATCTCATGACAAGCCTGAAACTAATCAGCAATGTCGTTTCATTGGCCACCCCGGTTATCCTTTGAAAGAAGAGTACTTTTAGAAAGAACTCAAGTTCTAAGGAAACAGTGGGAGTAAGAATAATTCTGAATGAGTTCAGGGCTTAGCCAAGTGAAAGAACCTTTAGTCACCACTGGGACTTGACCAGGAATTAGATTCCTGTTAAACCTGACATACCCTCTCTTCGCTTGACCAGTAGTTATTGTCACTGTCATAAGGAGTTATGATTTGGGTGATATACCGGGTAGTGGTAAAACACTAAAGATGGTATGGATAAGTAATCCGACTGCTGGAAGCATTGGTGAACCCAGTTGCTGCCAAATAAGAGAACGTTACCACGAGTCACAGTCTATGTGACAGTTTGATTGATCTTTACAACTGGTCTAGGAACCAGTGGGAGTAACTGAATCATCAAAAGAAGGGAACATAGAAATGTACTTACATAACATCTGGTTGAATGAGTCATCACTTGGAGTCAAGCAACTGATTCTGAGAGAAGCACTCTCAATAGAAGATGTAATCCGAGAGGATTCTGCGTGGCATAGTGTGAGTCGTTAGTGGAGCGTGTGTGGTTTACCGGCACACTAATTGGGACTCACATAGAGCATGCCATTACAAAAAGGTACATGGCCCCGGGATTCGTCCCATGGGCATCTCGCAAGAAAGGATATTCGGATTCTCAAAATAGGCCAAAAGGTTTGGATTTTGTGAATAGCCTGAAAGATTTCCTTTAATATGTCGGAAAGGTTTGGATTTCGGTTTCGTAAAATGTGTCATAAGTTCTGGATTTTGTGAATAGTCCGAAAGATTCATATAACGGTGTCAAAGCCAGTGGGAGTATCGTTGTTATCTGCTATCATTGTATGTGGGTTACATACTGGTTCTAGGAAACGTCTCTTATCATTACAAAGTGTAATGACTTGGTGTTAAGAAACGGTTCGCTATGAAAGACTTTAAGAGATACAACATACTCAGGTGGTTGTGAACATCTATTAGATAGATCAGAATTCTGCCAATATGAACTTGATGAGATTCAAGATGCATAACCCCAGGAATGGAGTTTCCTGTCATTGCAAAGTGTAATGAATTGGCATGAAAGAAACAAAGAAAGTGCAGCATGCTCACGTAGTTCATAGACATCTATCAGATAGATGAGACTGATAGTATTGACTTAGCCGTTGAGAATATGATCTTGATAGGATTCAAGATGCATAAGAAAGAGTCCCTGAAAGGAAATGGTTTCCGGAAATCATGACACAAGGATTATTGGTAATCTTAGGATTCCGAAAGGGCTTGGAATGAGATTACATCAGGTTCCTCGAGCCTCTTGGACAAATCAGAAGTGTTATGAACATATCCTGATGACTTAATGCTTAGAGCATTGTAAGTTGGATTCAGGATATTGCCTGGCTGAGAATACTGAATGGATTTTTGAACAGACGTGAGAAATCATTGGGAAATGATTAGGGTGATTGATTTGAAAGGGTTTTCAAATCGGTAATTGTTTACACCAGAACGTGGTGCTGTAGGACTTCATGGTTAAAGAATTTCGTTGGTTTCTGATGGAGCGCGTGTGGTTCACCGGCACATCATGACACCTCGAAATTGTCTTAGGGTGTAGTCATGCAGACTAAAGACCCGAGAACCATGGGCAGTCACGGTACACATCACCGGAATGGAGTTATAAAAGAGAATGACAAAATGACAAATTGAGATATCATCGGAAGAGTATCCGATAAGATCATCTGCAATAAAGTGTATAAGTGTTAGACACTTGGATACATAGAAATAGTGAAAAGGTCATAGACATAGATATAAAAGGCTTGAATTGAAAGTTTAAAAGAGAATAAGAAACCGATAATAGTTATGATAAATCCGACTTGGTGATTACCTCGTGGAGACTTGGTAATAAGCAGGAGTAGCTGCCAGTCAGATTTTATGTTTCACTTTTGCATGTTTACTTCCTGAATAATTGGATTATTCAAATATCCACAGTCGTTCATACTCTTAGGGAGTAAGTATGAAGGAAGACTGTCATGAATTGGTTTGTAGATTGTCTAAGGAGTTAGAGATAGCAATAAGATTGCTGCAACGTTCATGAGTACTTGGAAATGGAGATTTGAGTATTGGATAAACCCGCACTCAATGGATTGCTTCATGGATTATATCACGAGCAATGTTGAGACGATAATATCTTATGGTCTTAAAGTGGAAAGATATGAGTTATAATTTGCAAGGCGGTTGTTCGTTGATAGTACGAAAACGCATCGGTAACTCGGTGTCATAAACGTGATGTTGTGAGTGATTTGTCGGGTAAAAGATATAACATATTAGTCGAAGCTTATTCGTCCCTTGATCCAGACGGGAAACAGATATCTGTTGGCCACTCGATGATTTTGAAGTTGACTGAAGCGCTGGCCAGCCAGGACTGAATTGATTCGTTCAATTGGAAGTCTAAAAGTCATAAGCAAAATCGGAAATCGGGAAACAGTGTGTCAGACAGAGATTGATCTCAATCCATGTCTCATGTCTAAAAATATCTTGTTGGACGGAGGATCATCTGATCATCTATGGACAGAACTGACTAGGTCAGAGTTCGACAGCAGTTTCTAGGAAGCTACAGATTACTGATTAATCAGAGGTTAAATTGGTAATTATAGTCATAGACTTATCCAAGTGGGAGACTGTTGGATTAGGTGTCTAAGCCATGACTAATAATTTGTATTTACCTAATTAATAGAAGCAAAGTCCATTTGGGTTGGCCTCATAGCTGGAGGTTTGGTAGAAAGTTCGGTAGAGAGAAAGGTTGGTTTATTATGGGATTAATAAATCAATAGAAATAAAAGATATGGTTTGTTAATATATTAAAGTGATAATATATTAATTAGAAACTATATTCATTGATTAATAATTAATCAGGAATTAATTAGATTAATTTCTATGGCATTAATTAGATTAATCAGGAAGTCAGGGATTAAAGTCGTACAAATTCAATAGTTGAATTGCGGCGCGCGGCGCGCCAATGTATAGGCCGCGGCGCGCGTACGTATAATCCGGAAAATGGCTGACGGCTAGGGTTTCTTGTTTCCCTATAAATAGGGACCCCTAGGCCTCATTATTAGTGCTCATTCTATTATTCTCTCTGGAATTTTCGTGACCTTCCTCAGGCTCCCTGGGTGTGATCTCATTTGAGGCAGGACACTTGTGCTGCTTAGCTTCAAGATTAAAACTAAAGGTTAGTTTTTCTTATTTATTCTTTTAGTTAATTTTTGTTTGGCCTTTAGGAATTAGTTACATGTTCAAAGTAAGAAAACATAGATGTTTTCTAGGTTGCATGTGAACTTAGGTTATTTAGTTCATGGTTGCGGAAAACCTTTCACTCTTTGCTTAGTTACAATGTCTCCTATGTTCCCAAGGGGTATGTTTCCATCAAATTCTTTGTAATTTTTTTATTAAATGTTTGATCTTCTAATCTTTATCATCCTACTCTACAGGTGCCAACACCATGGGTAGTTATTTCCCGTTTATCTATTGCTACCGTGGTGGCTCCTGTATCAATGTTGAGTACGGCTCATGTATAGATGATGAGTACAATCCAACATACGATTCATAATCAATGGTATTAGTATAGCAGGAATAATGTTATAACTTTACAAACAACACTTCATGAATAAATCATTGAATATATTTTCCTTGAGACGGCAAAAAAGAATAATGTTATTACTTTTCTTGTTCAACTGCCGCCTTGATCTAAAACACAAAAAAGAAATTTTAATATCTTTTTTTTTGTTCTTCAATAATATCCACACCAACATGTAATTTTGTTTCTTTATTACCATTTTTCTTATCTATGTTGCCAAAGATGCCTAAAGTTCCAATAATTATTCTCATTCATCTCGTTTGAAGGTTGCTTCAGTTTTATAAATTAATAATGTCTAGAAATCCATGTTTTAAATAACAATGCTACTGGTATTTTCTGCATAAGGAATTCTAATTCTACTCCTCACCTGTAACTACAATATACTTTCGATTTTTTAATCAAGAAACCATCCACGGGTCGTGCTTAGCACGACCCTTTAATTTTACCTAGTATATATATATATATATATATATATATATATATATATATATATATATATATATATATATATATATATATATATATATATATATATATATATATATATATATATATATATATATATATATATATATATATATATATATATATATATATATATATATATATATATATGGTTTGCTGCGTTTTTTTGCGACACTTATCACAATATGGTTTGCTGAGTTTTTTTTATTCCCCCACGTAGTTTTTGGACCATAACTTTTTTTTTCTTTGTAAATTTTTTTTTAAAAACCAAAGTTCTTAAAATTTAATTATGTACAAAACAAGCACCATCATGAAATTTTGAAAAAAAAAATTTTTATTTTTTATTTTTATAAAAATTCAAAAAATTCTACAAAAATTATGAAAATTTAAGGGATCATTCTAGACATCATCTAGTATGTTTGTAAAAAAAATTGAAAATAAGTTCATATGTATATGTATTTTTTTAATTTTTAAGTACAAAACCCACTAAATTACCAAAAAAAATATCCATGATCCAAAACTTAAAAAGCAAAGTATGTTTTATGATTCAAGCTATTATGAACCAAACTTTTTATGAATCAATACTTATGATGATTCAAAATTTAAAATGATCCAAGAATGTGTATTAAATTTTATGATCTAAATGTCATCAATCAAAATCTTATAACTCAAAATATTATGATCCAAAAAATAATAAATTATAAATATTACGAGACCGAAAGATTGTCATCTTTGAAAAATATTACGATCTTAAATTATATGATTCAAAATATTATGATTTAAAAAATTTTAAGATAAAAAATGATAAGGTGCAAAAAACAATGATCCAAAATGTTATAATCCAAAAATACATGATCCAAAACATTATGATTAAAAATATCATGATCCAAATGATTAGATTAAAAATACGAAAAAAACGTTAAAATTAAGATTAAAAAGTAAAAAATATATATCAAAAATAAAAAACAAAAAAAATTCAAAATCAAGTACTATAGCATTAAAAAAAATAATTAAAAAAAATAAAAAAATAAAACAAATTAAAAAAAATAATAATAAGCTAAAAACCGAGTATAAAAGAAAATAAAAAAATTGAAAAAAATAATATTTTTTTTGAAAAAAATAAAAAAATAAGAAAAAATAAAAAAGAGAAAAACCCCACTTAAATCACGTTGGAGGAACATGCGTCACATATGATCGTATCCTCGAGTCCGTATTTAGTTCCGTGGACGTGCGTTGCACACGATTGCGTTGCCTCGAAAGAAGATGTTTGACGTTATTGCCCTTATGAGAATGATTGTACGAGTAAAGTCCTCGCGGTTCCTACCGGACACACACACATAGATAAGCGATCGGGTGAGGACTCTTCTTAAAGTGAGGACTCGTGAGGACACCTTAAAAATTTGAAAAAAATAAAAAATATATATAAATAATAAAATGGATCATACTACTATATTGGAGAAAAAAAATTTGATAAAAAAGTTTATGGATAATTATTTTTTTTTTATAATGAAACAATGATCCATAAAAAAACATTTTGGATCATAACTGTTTTCCAATGATCCAAAATGTTTTTCCAATTTTTTTTTGATAATGATGTAATACTTTTCTCGATTTTATGATTTGTATTTTTTTAATATTTTTTCAGTTTTTTTAAGGTGTCTTTACGAGTTCTCACTGTGAAAAAAATTTCTCATTGGAACGGGACCCTATATATATATATATATATATATATATATATATATATATATATATATATATATATATATATATATATATAGAAGTTCAAATGAGACGGTGGGAATTTTGTGAGACGGGAAAACGCAATCCTACCAACTTATTTTGGAAATCAAAAAATAAATAAAGTAAGCCAAAATAATGAGAAATTGAAAAAAAATATTACTAATTTTCGCTACGTTTTGTATTAAAAAAATTTAAAAATAAAAAAGTATGGAAAAATCAAAAAATATTTGAGTGAAATGTTTTAAATTCTAATAGAATATTACACTATAAGTATAATGTTTTATTGAAATGTGACATAAACGTTAATTTTTTATTTTTTTATTAATTTTTTTAATAAAAAATTACGAAAATTATATATATATATATATATATATATATATATATATATATATATATATATATATATATATATATATATATATATATATATATATATATATATATATATATATATATATATATATATATATATATATATATATATATATATATATATATATATATATATATAGGGGTGGGTTCAATACAGAACCAAATTAAATCACCTAACTGCAGAACCATGTTCATCAATGAACATAAATCCCAAAAACCCCAAAACCAAATATCGTAAAGGATTTTACCCTGTAATCAGCGTTCTCCAATTCGACCAACATCTTCTCTGCTAGGATTTAGTTGAAGTATGAACTGTTTTTTGTAGTTTATTCGTGCATAATATTGGTTTGGTTATGCGTATGTAATCAAAGATCGTAAAAAAAATTTACCCTGTAAACGTATGTTCATTATTGAACGTATGTTCATTATTGAACGTATGTTCATTAATGAACATATGTTCATTAATGAACATATGCTTTTCTATTAGCTGATTCCAGATTGACATTCACCCTGTAAACGTATGTTCATTATTGAACATATGTTCATTAATGAACATATGTTCATTAATGAACATATGTTCATTAATGAACATATGGTTTTCTATTAGCTGATTCCAGATTGACATTCACGTTTGAATCGCGGATCATTCATGTATCGATATATGCAGTTGAAGCTTCTTACCTTTGTAGTAATCGATTGTTGATTAAATCTCTGGACACTCTTTGAACTTGAAGTTTTGGAAGTCAGAATTGATGTTACTGGGATCGATTACAGAAGCAGATGTAGCAGATGTATTGATGGCCTTCGGCACACCTTGAATCAACTGTTAAAAAATATTCAACAAAGGCACTGTGATTATTCCTTCGATGGTGTAAAGTTGGAACGAAGAAGAATAGATGGATGTGAACGAAGGGTGAAATCGATGGTGATGATGATTTGGGATTCCGAAGGCTTTGGATGTTTGATGAAATAATCGAGATGCGAAATCAGAAACAATCGAAATTCAAGAAAACAAATCGAAGAAGGTAAGTGACGACGACCGTGACCGGAGGAGTTGTCCGTCGGAGAGATGAAGGGTAAGGTCGAGAGATGTTAAGCCGTTGAGTCCACTGAGCGACGAGGGTTTTTGGGATTTATGTTCATTGATGAACATGGTTCTGCAGTTAGGTGATTTAATTTGGTTCTGCATTGAACCCATCTCTATATATATATATCAAGGTTGTAGAAGTCGCCAGGCGGTACGTGGGCGGTCGACTGGGGCCTAGGACTAGTCAGTCTAGGCGAGGACTAGTCGGCGCCTAGGCGGGGAGTATTAATTGTAATAAATTTTATTTTTTTAAATAATATATATATATATATATATATATATATATATATATATATATATATATATATATATATATATATATATATATATATCCTAACAAAAATAAATTTTTCTAGCAAAATCTTTATGATATAAATGAAAACCAAATGTGCAAGATGAAAAGTGTTAAAAATTACCTCTACAAATGCAGGCTCAAATATGTAATTTTCTGCAACTGCCCATATTGTTTGAGTAGATGGATTGTTGCAAATAGAATTATAACATGATAATGGAGTTTCCACCTCACTGATGGCTGCAATGAAAATCAACATAGTTCTTAAAGTGCCATAAAGTTACAGTTTGATAATATCAATTGGTTCACTCTTTGTTTGAAAGAATTTTAAGTTTTATGAAACATGGTATCACTTACAAGCAGCAGGGGTTTCTCTTTACAGCCAAATCCAAACATGGAACTCAATAATCAATATGGAACTGTAATATGTAATCCAAATCCATATGGAACTATAATACTTTCACTAGAACTCAATAATCAATATGGAACTGTAATAATTAATATGTAATCTGTAATCCAAATCCAAACATGGAACTGTAATCTGTAAATCGTAATCTGTAAATCAATAATCAAAATGGAAATCACTAAATCAATAATCAAATCCAAATCCAAGCTGGAACTGTAAATCACTAAATCAATATGGAACTGTAAATCACTAAATCAGATGGAAGTCGGAAGAAATAAGGCGGAAGAAATCCGACAATTAGAACTCAAAAATACATAAGTCAGAAGAAATCCTTACCGTAGACATGGTCGGACAGGAGATGGAAGTCGATGATGGAAATCGGAGATGGAAGTCGATTCAGAGGAAGCCGCAAACCAAAATCGATAATCAATCAAACCAAAATCGAAATATGAAATCAAACTAAAACCGATAACATATGTAATCTGAAATCGAATCTTGTGTTGAACCAGAATCGGGAAAGAAGCTGAAATTAATCTTGAATCGTTTCTCGATCATGTGGCGGAGGAACACAACCAGAGGCGGCGCCTGATGAAGTCGCTAAATGCTAACTGAGGAAGGAATCAATATCGCAGAAATCAGATGAAGAAGACGGAGGAAACGGAGGCGGCGGAACCCGGAGGCGGAGGAACCCGGAGACGGAGGAAGCCGGAGGCGGGATGCGAAATTGATTTGGGTTCAGACTATCCTTCACGTGGGAGGGAGAGAAGAGACCAATTAGGTCAAAAAAATGAAGGGTAGTGGAAAAAAAAGAGGGGTAGTGAAAAAAGGGGGTATTTTTGAAATTTTTTGAAGGACGCCTGTTGACTTCGTTGACCGACTGTTGACCGACTTTGACCGCCGTTTCCGCCTAGACCGATTTTGACCGAAGTTGACTACGCCCGACTAATTGAGCCGCCTAGTACTAAACGTAGGCAGTATTAGCCCGCCTAGCGCCTAGGCGCCGCCTAGGCGGCCGCCTAGGCCGACTTTTACAACACTGATATATATATATATATATATATATATATATATATATATATATATATATATATATATATATATATATATATATATATATATATATATATATATATATATATATATATATATATATATATATATATATATATATATATATATATATATATATATATAATATATATATATATATATATATATATATATATATATATATATATATATATATATATATATATATATATATATATATATATATATATACTAGTTGTAAAACCCGTGTATTACACGGGATGATACAAAAAAATTATTAATTAAAAATATCTAAACATTAATAATTTTACATAAGAAATTTGTTTGTGTATCGTGATATCTTGCTTTTGATTTTTACCATTACGACTTTGTATTTTGATAAATATAATTGATTATGAGAATGTCACCGGTACTAAAATCAAATTCACTATTATGATTGGAATCGTTCTTCAAATTATTATGACGTCAATTGTCTCTCTATTGTCTCCCAAATCATTCTACACATTAAAAAATAATATGATATTAAAAACAATTATTTTTGAAATTAAATGATAACAATTAATTTTGAAATTGAATGATAATTAAATCGATCATTAATGAGTTAGAAACGTTTCAAACCAATTAGCTTTTTTTTTAAATTTAAAATTATGAGAAAATGACATGTGGCAAAATGAATGTGGTGATGACATGTGGCTTTGAGTTACTTATTTATTAGGATAGGATATATATATATATATATATATATATATATATATATATATATATATATATATATATATATATATATATATATATATATATAAGGGTTCAAATGATAAACACTAAAAAGTTAAGAACCGTGACAATCGATATTCACACATTAAGAATCATGTTTTTATTTTTGTTTTTTCACACTTGTTTACTATGTGAAAATACATCAAACTTATTAAATTTCAAATTTATAGTTATTAAACTGTGAATATTATAACGTAAATTATTTTCTTTAAAATATATCAATATTGATATCTAATAGAAAAGAAATGATAATTATATATTTTATGTGTTTGGTAATTTTATTTTGATAAAAAATAAGTGTTAAAAATACAAAAATATAAGTTTATTAAACTGTGAATTAGTGGTTATCACAGTTCTCAATCTTTTAGTTGTACTCATTTGAACCATATATATATATATATATATATATATATATATATATATATATATATATATATATATATATATATATATATATATATATATATATATATATATATATATATATATATATATATATATATATATATATATCATTATCATTATTATATATAATCATAGGTATTTTTAGATTTGTAGCAAATGGATTCAAGGGATTGAAGAGTCGTGCTCTTAGGAGAGCGCGTGAGCTCTTCTTTGAACGCGTATTTGGCGTGGTCGCAAAGTTTCCAGATCCTCCACCGCCTCTATGTTCCAATCGATCTCCTCTAGATCTCACGTCCACCACCGTTATGTTTCTTCTAACGCTTGGGACATCGGCTTCCCAATATGTTTCCCCCATACCCTCGCTTGCCTTTCTTCTTTCTCTATACCCATTGTTTCTTTTATATTTCTCTAAAACAATTGATGCTCTCTCTTCTTAAAAGAACCACAACACTGGCTGTCTTTACGAGTCCAGTTGAAAATTTCTCCACAAACCACTATGCTATAGCAATTTGTGAATCCCATGTTCATATCGATTTTTTTCCAGGTTTTTGGATATCGATTCTTTGAGGACACCATCAAAGGTATCACACAGGATGGATTCCATATTTCTTCCAAAAGATGAATCACCACTTCCGAAATAGCTCAACTCCTCTCAATCGTTTTGTTTATAAGATTTATATCGATTTTGGTGGTCTATTTCTTTCAGATTGCTTCTTATGAGGGGATAGGCAACCTAATTTGTTGCAATACGTCGGTGGACTGACCAATCCCTCTTTCCTTTGTATTCTCGGTTATTTCCCCCACAATCTGCATCACGAACCCTCGTCTCTCAAAAATCAATTCCTGTAACCACATACCGTTGAGTTCTGGAAAACGCCCTAAATAGAGATGAATTTTCTCGAACATTTCTTCACTAAGAAATCACTCTAGCATTATCTCATAACGTTTGGTTTTCATCAGCCTGGATATACCAGTGCTCACGCTGTTCCCTCTTCATCTCGATTTCTCATTGGGAATTTTCAACTCTAGGACGATCAGGAAAAGACGTAAACCTCAAAACCTCGATTTTCTCTATTTTGTTTTGGGATTTTGGATGATTAAAACCCTGTTTTCTTTTGTGATTTTTGTAATTTTACTGCTTTTTTCTGGTATTGAGCTTCCCGTTGAATAGGCTTCTTCCACAACTTGAGTTTACAATACATAATTTTTGTTTCCGTTTTATGAATAGAACCTCAAATGTATCAATCAGGTATATTATGTGGTTCTTTATGAGGAGGGGTTGGTAACTCTATGATAAATGTTTGACTCCCTGATGTTTACTGGAAGTCTACTACGAAACACTTAAATGCCTAGGTTCTAATACTTGAGATGTCGTAGGGTTCTTGTTCTATGTACATTTGAGTTTTATTTTCATAAGGCGTATCCCATTTCAATCTTTTGAATTAGTAGTCTCGATGATGTAAATAAACTTGGTTTTAGGATTACCAATCCTTTTTACAATTGTTTTTGTTTATGTGGGCCTTCCAATTGTTTGATATAATGTCAAGAAGAGATGGTTGTGGTGCAAATGTGGTACTTTTGCGATACTGATTTATAATCTATTTGAACTGGTAAGCTTGCACAAGCATTTGCATTGAAGGAAAAATTGGTCATTAATAGATATGACCAAGTGGACGGACATGTATTGTTCTCAATTAAATAATGTCTGATTTAGAATAAACTAATAAGGCTATGTATTTCTAGAAGAGGTGTGACAAGGTAAGTAGCCTCAATGCTCATACTTATACAATATCAGTTGCTGGGTTGTGTAGTAAAGGTAGAATCAGTGATTTAAACGGGATGCTCAACTTAAGGTAATGTTACTTTTAATTATCGATTATCTGATTTATTTTTAATTTTTTATGCTTAGTCTTTTTTGGTCTTATATGTTCTCTTGTGTTCTTTTTTCAGGCCGTTAATTCGTATGTGAAAAGCATCGAAGACCATGGTTACATGCTTCATTTTGGAGTAAATTCATTTACTGGTTTTATGCAAAAAAAAAAACAGCAAAGACAATAAGATGGTTGTTGGGAAACTTGTACAAGGAGTTGTAAAGCGTATTGATGGAAACTGTAAAGTTGTTAATCTTAGTTATGATGCTGATGAGGTGGCCAAATGTGTGGTATGTATTTGTCATTTGACTCATTTCTTTCTCTAAATGGTAATCTTTTTGTATAATTGCTACAAGTTGTCTCATTTTGATCTTTTATACAGACAAAAGATCTTAAAGGCATTCCATTTAATCTACTTGCTCCTGGAATGATGGTTAATGCTCGTGTGCTTTCAACTCTTGAAATGGCATCGTAGTTTCCTTCCTCACATTCTTTACCGGAACTGTATGTTTCAAATTTTTACCATATATCAAGTCTAAATTGTAATAAAGCAATGTAATTGTTTTTTAATGTATAATTGATTTTTTATTTTCTTCTAAATTTTGTAGGTTGATGTATTTCATTTGGGAAAAACTCTCCCCGATTCAAAGTGGAAAGACTTCTTTAAACTTTCAAATATTATTTTTATTACACCCTTTTCTTCACCTTTTTTTATCCAATATCATGTCAATGCTTGGATTTTGTTCATAACAATGCTCCACCTTCAGTAAGTCTTTGCACTTATCAAAATCTGCAAACAAATCTGAAATATTATTTTCAAACTTCCAAGTAGGCTTTTACATAAAATTACTTTTTACTGTTTCTCTATTAGCCAAAAGTACAAAATACTGTAAGACCCGTTCCGCCGAGTCGCGGCCCAAAGGAATCCGCGGCGCGGCTTTTGGAAGAATCTAGAATCGCGAAGGATTTGTACGCGCAGCGCGGTTCTAAAGAACCCGCGACGCGGTGCTCCTTTAAAGTGAAAAACCCTAATTTGGATTTAAACGCCTATATAAAGGGACCCAGCCCTAGGGTTCGTGTTTTTGGGGAGTTTCTAGAGTAGAGGCGTCTGGTTTCGGCAGATACTCTTTGGTCTCGAGGCTTTGAAGGTTTTGGGAGATTAGAAGAAGGAGATCCAACGCGGGAGAAGGTTTAGGACGGGTCGTGGGCATCACTCCGTCCTTCAGAAGTAAGGTAAGAAGATTTACTCTTCTGACTTTCCTTTTTATCCCGTCATATGGTGTTACTAGTTGGTTTGTAGCTTTAGACGATTTGTAGCCCTTAGGGTTTGAACCAAGGACATGCATGGACTTGCATGTCCATAAGGAAGTGACCTTAGGGTAGTTTCTGATCCCAGGAAGGGTGTAGAAAGGAACCCTAGCCGATTGATGTACTGTTAATCGCTGAAAAACATTTTGGAATGTTACGAGCCGCGACGCGGACTGGCTATGTCAGCGGCGCGGACTCGGCTGAAACCCCGTAATTGTGCAATGGTAGCCACGGCACGTAGAGCGAGGAGCCACGCCGCGGCGAGTGACTGTTTGTCCAGGAATTTAGTTTTGACCACGGTTTGATGGCAAATAGTGAGTCTAACCTTTAGACAGGTCTGTAAGAGCCTAGTCAGTAATTGATATGTTGTATGTGTGTGGGATTTAGGTGTGTGGACGAGCTAAGTGGGGATATTAGAGAATATCTGTGCGGTTTCAAATCAGGTGAGTATGCTCACCTTACTATATGATGTTGCATGTTAGGCATCTTGTGTGTTATTTACAGTTATATGATTTGCTCTATATCTGTGGTTATTTGTTGTTGGGCTCAGTACTGATGCGTGTCCCCTCGTAGCTGTTGTATGGCGAGCTGGACTATGCCTTGTCCCATAGCTGTTGTATGATGGGCTGGGCCATAACCGGGAACCCATAGCTGTTGTATGATGGGTAGAACCTTCCCGTGTCCATAGCTGTTGTATAATGGACGCCCGTAGCTGTTGTATGGCGGGTAGGGTCGGGTCGTTCTCGAGGACGGGTTGTTTAATGTGTGGGCATGTATGGTAATTTGTGGACTCACTAAGCTTTAAGCTTACCCGTTGATTTATAACATTTCAGGTATTTCAAATGACAAAGGGAAGGGCAAGGCGTGACGGCGGTGCATCGCATACAAGAAGATTTATTTTAATGAATTATGTTATGATTTTCAATTGTTTCCGCTGTTGGTTTAATAAATAAGTCGAACGGATTTACTTTTGGAATAAATATTTTATTGGAACCTTGATAATAAATGAATTTTAGAAATTTTGAAATTGGGGCATTACAAATACCTTTATGAATGTGTTTTAATAAGTTCCATATAACTTGCTATGCAACTTGTTATAATTGGAGATATTTTTAATGACTAAAAAGTGATTCGAGTCGACTGGGGAACCGGTCTTCTTTTGGAAATCCCTTCTACTCTGGTTCCAACTCCAGCATATGTTAATGTAAGTTAATCTGGCAGAAACAATTTTGCTTTGCTTAAATCAATAAAACTTATTACATATCATACAATAAAATTGCTTTCAATTTCTAAGATATTCACTACTTTAATACGATAGAGTTTTTAAAGTATAGTTGCCTAATAAGAACATTGTATTTTGAAATTGGAGCATCATCTTTTGGAAGGAAACATTTACTTTTGATATCTTGTGAAACCGAATTTGGTGATACTTAAAGATTGAAATGATAATAAAGCAAAAGGCTCACATTTCGAAGAGCTTTTTGATGTGCAACTTGATGAGCAAAGATAATGAAACAAAAATGTTCACATTTTGAAGAGCTTTTGGATATGGAGTTAAGTAAAAAAGAATTACCTTTAGAAGTTGTATCTGTTGTTGAAGTGCCACGATATCTCCGGATGCTTTTTAAGCATTTGTTAAATTTATATTTACGGTCTTTAGTCTAGCAGTGATTAATTGGTTATTGATAGGATCTGGTTTGAGGTTGATACTTTTCTACAACTACACTAATTGAAGACTATTAATAGTAAGGAGATTCGAAGTTGTCTGCTATTTGGTGCAACTTATGGCGCCAGTTTCCAGTGTAATGCAACATGTATGATTGTTCTGAGAAATGCTCACGTCCCGTTATTGCTCACTTGGTGAATTGTGGTTATAGTAGCACGAATCGGTAAATAGATTTGTAAGTTTGACTATCATCACTTAATGTCAAATTGAAATAGCAGTGAATTTCCATTTATTTATGTATTATAGCATTGCACTTTCATTTCTTTTAATCTTGGTCAGAAGATTGTTATTGAAATTGAATGCATGGGATACCAATGTACTTCCATTTACTTGTTTTTATAGGATATTACTTTGTTCTCTTTCTATTGAATGCATGGGATACCAATGTACTTCCATTTACTTGTTTTTATAGGATATTACTTTGATCTCTTTCTATTATAGGCGACTACTTTTGTTTCTTTGGTATATAATCTTACCTTCATTTTCATTTTCAGAAATGATTTTATTTTTCTGCGATTGTAGTGAAGGAAATGTCCAATTTCCATTCACAGGTCGTGCTTAGCACGACCGTCAAAAGGTACCTAGTATATATATATATATATATATATATATATATATATATATATATATATATATATATATATATATATATATATATATATATATATATATATATATATATATATATATATATATATATATATATATATATATATATATATATATATATATATATAGGTAAAGGTTCAAATGAGAACCAATAAAAAATGAGAACCATGAGAACTAATCTAATCCATTGATTCATTTTAATCTTATGGCTATGATTAGAGCTTGTTTTTTAATGTAATTTGAATAATAAGGGTATTTGTGTCAATATTGTTATTTTTTATGATTTGTAATGTCAAGGTTATTTTTGTAAATTAAACATTTATTTTGTTTTTGATTTTTCTTTTACGTAAATTAATGGATTTACTTCAGTGATATTCAATCTATCGTAATCTTCAAGCTATTGTGATCTTCAAGCTATCTTTAATCGATGATTTCAGTCTAATGTTCATCGATTATTTGATACAGATCAACGAATCTTTGTCTCAGTTATCGTGATATTCAATCTAATTTGGCTCGATTCATTACTAGAATTTGTCTATCGATTTTTTCCTTAAGTACTGATCCGATCATAAACAGAAGGTATTCGATTGGTATCTAAAATTCTTAGGTCGTTCTGTGAGATGGAAGGTTTTTGCGACATTAATCATCAATTAGGTTCAATGATTGAAGAAATTGACCAGAGGACAGTGATTTGTGAATATGATTCGTCTACTTTTCGAATTGAAGAACACTCTTTTGATGCGTCGACTCCGATGAATGTTGATATTGATGTAGATTATTCGTCAGAATCTGTTGAAGTTCAGAGTCGGAATATTTCTATTGATTCAGATATTCATATTGAAAGGGAATCTCGATCAACATCAGGTATATTTTCTTCGTTATTATTCGTTTTTCTTATTCATCTCTGTTATGGAAGAGTTTTATTCAATACGTTTATTTTGTCATACTCTTCAATCAAGCTTATGTATTTCATGTTCGTATTTGTGTTTTGCTATGTTGTAGTTCGATTGTTTTAGCAGGTTAGTTATATTGTTTTTAATGTGTGAATTGTCTTTATGATTGTGATAGATACTATTATACATGTAGTTTATTGTTAAGATGTGAAATTATTTGTTAATGTATCATACATTGAGTTCCTATGTTGTGGTTTTACTTCAATTAAGGTGAGTTGTTATACTTATAGTTCTTATAGTTTTTAAGGTGTGAATTGTCTTTATGATTGTGGTTTTACCATTTTAGTGATATAGTTTTTAAGGTGTGAATTGTCTTTATGATTGTGATAGATAGTATTTACTTAGTGTAATTGGTTTAATATTTAGTTTTTATTCTGTGATGTTTTGTACAGTTGATGAATATATACCTTCTGAGTTTTATTCACCCAATGGTACTCGTATTATTTGGATCCCTAAGGATGTTGATGTGAAACCAAAGCTTGGGACTATATATCAAAGCATTGATGAAGCAATGGATTTCTATAAGAAGTATGCTTGTGCTTTTGGTTTTGATGTTAGAAAAACAACTACAAAAAAGAAAGGAGGTAACATTCTTACACATAGATATATGGTATGCAGTAGACAAGGGTTTCCAGATTCTGTTTTAGTTGATACAATGGATAATGAGAATAATAATCCATTTAGAAACTCTAATATTAAAAGGATGGGATGCAAGGTTCGTGCTAAATTTAAGAGAGTAGGAGATTCTATGCAGTGTGAATTGTATGAATTTGAAGAAAGACACAATCATAGTTTGGTCTCTAAGCAATACAAACATCTTTTAAAGATGAACAGGCAGTTGGACTTTTCTGGGCAAACATTTATTCAAAAGATGGCGAATTCTAGTATTGGGGCAACAAAAGCTTATCATTTGTATCATGGGTTACATGGTGGTTATAATATCAATGGAGGTACTGTTGTTGACTATAAAAATCATGTTAGGAAGGTTAATTGTTTTGTTGGGAAGGACGATGCGCAAATGCTTGTAGATAAGTATGAAATTCGAAAGAGAGAGGATCCAAATTTTTCGTTCGAGTATAGATGTGAGAAAGGTGTATTAAGTGCACTTTTTTGGGCGGATGAAATTTGTAAGGCTAACTATAAAGAATTTGGTGATATTTTGTCTTTTGATGCAACGTTTTGTACGAACAAGTAAGTTTCTTTTTATTAAGTTTTTTTATATTATTAAGTTATTTTGTTTAAATTAATTTTGTTTTATGTGATTTAGGTACCGGATGGTTTTTGTTCCTTTTACGGGAATTGACAACCATAGAAAGAGTATTACATTTGGTGTTGGTCTTTTAAGCAGTGAAACAACAGATTCTTATGTATTGTTGTTGAATTCATTCTTAAAAGCTTTTGGAAAACAACCATCAGTGGTTGTAACTGATGAAGATGCTGCAATGAAGATTGCAATAGAACGAGTATTCACAATGTCACGACATAGGCTATGCATGTGGCATATTTCACAAAAATTACCGTCTAAGGTTTGTATTTTCTACACAATCATATATTCATTTCGTTTAAGGTTGTTAGTACTTATAAGTAGTTGTTAAATATAATGTATAGTTAAGCAGTGAATGTTGTATTATTCTAATTTTGGTTATGTATCATTAGTACTGATGTGAAAATATTATATATTCATAGTTTGATTTTAATGTAAATTGATAGGTGTGTGATGAACTTGCTAATGATATGGAGTTCAAGAAACGATTCAATCGACTTATTTGGAATTCAACTATAGATGGGAATGAATTTGATGTTCAATGGACATCTCTGATTGGTGATTACAACCTTCAAGAAAATAGATGGCTGTCCAAGATGTTTGCTATGCGTGAAAGTTGGATACCAGCGTTTTTTAGGAATACGCCTTTATCTACATTAATTAGGACAACTTCCAGGTCTGAAAGCGCGAATTCTGCATTCAATAAAATTTCTCATTGGGGAAATACATTGGTTACATTCATGATATCTTTTGAGTCAGCAATGGAAAGACAAAGAAGCAACCAAATCTATCTTGATAATTTGGACACCACTTCAAATTCTAAATTGAAGACATCCTTAAAAATTGAGAAGCATGCTTCTGGTTTGTACACGAATGCAGTATTCAGGAAAGTTCAGAAAGAAATTTATGATTCTTTGTATTCATGTACACAACAAAGTATGTCTTCAAGTGATAATGATGATACATTTGTTGTTATGGAAACAAAAGAATCAAACAAGGCTACCAAAGATGCATTGTTTTGTGAAAACTTAGTTGCTGACACCGGATATGGCGTTTCAAATAAGGCTTTGTATTACAAGGTAATTATTTTTTATTAATACATGTTTACATAGTCTTTAGTTGTGAATTTTGATAAGTGTGTTAACTGTTTTTTATGTGATCAGGTTGTTTATAACAAGAAAGAAATTACATTTGAATGTAGTTGTTCATTGTTTTTCCAGTATGGCATCCTATGCAGTCATATATTCTGCATCTTTAGAACATTTCATATCGATCAAATACCTTCAAAGTATATTGTTAGGCGTTGGATGAAGCATCTGATACCACCTGATGTCCTTTCAAAACGATATTCTTTTGGTGAAAGCTCAAAGTCATTAGATAAACTGTCTTGTGAGGTTTTCAGTTTTGTGGATCAAACTGTGGCTTCTTTTAGTAAGGAGGAAAACAAACTGATGGAGTTTTTTCAACTGATTAAGGAAGCCAAGATAAAAGTTGATGGTGATGCATGTACTTCAAGTTCAAACACGTGTGATATGAACAAGAAAGATGGTTGTGAATTTATTCAGTCTTCTCTTGGTGTAAACAAACCAGCTTCTACTGATATTGAAAATCAATCGGGTATAAAAAATAAAGGATGTGGTACTGGGAAGAGGTTGAAAAGTGCTAGGGAGAAGGCGATTGTGCAATCATTGAAGAAGAAAAGGCAATGTACAAGGTGTAAGCTTGTTATTGGTCACAATATAAAGACTTGTGAACGTTTGGAAAAAGAAGCTAAAGCAAAGGAAGCACCAAAGGAAGCATCAAAAAGGTCAAATCAAGTTGCATGAATAAAGTAACATTGTGTTTGAAAGTCTTAATATTTTTTAAGTTTTAGTTTTTACAGAATAAGTTTGGTATAGCCATACTTTTATGCTAAATTCACAGTTTAATTAGTGTTTCAGATGGTTTTGTTAATCTTTGAGACTTGATGGTTTTGTTAATGCCTGAGACTTGATTCTTTTGTTAATGTTTGAGAGTTGACATTTGTGATTTTTATTACATTGTTTTGATTTTAAGTTGTTTTATAGATTGATTTTGTGTTAAATAACATTCATCAAGTTGGTATTTGTGAAGATAACTTTTTATGTGTTTAATTCGCATCTTAATAGTTTTTAGATTCGCGGTTGAAAGAGTTCAATTTGTATTAGTTTTTGTTCAGCATTTTTACTTTCAACTTCACTTCATAGTTTGTTTTGATGTCCTCTGATATGTGCTCTTTAAGACAAGTTATTAACTATGCCAACTGTAAACATACACTTTTAGAATTTACAAACCATACATTCACAGTTTAATTTTTATAAAATGGCAAATATGAATGTTGTATGAAATTGAATCAGTCATCAGTGTTTTAAAATACACTATAAGTAGATTTTACTTTCTTTGTTTGGATGTCGTGTGATATGTTGTCTTTAAGAGAAGTTATTAACTATGCAAACAGTAAACATACACTTTCAGAATTTAGAAAACATTCATTCACAGTTTAATTTTTATAAAATGACAAATATGAATGTTATATGAAACAGAATTAGTCATCAGTTTAATTTTTACTAAGATGATAGAAACATTCATAGGTACCAAAAACCTAAGTTTAAACATTCACAATTTCTGAGTTAACTTTTTCTAGAAACCAACCAAAAGCTAATTCCAAAAGGTACAAGTTTCCAAAACCTAATTCCAGGACTAGTTCATTACTTACAAAAACTAAAAGAGGTAATATAAAGTTTTCAAAGGTTGTCAATTAAGGCGAAACGTTCTTTATGGTTCTCCAATGCATACTTCAGCTTCTGTTTTTGAACATCTGTTGGCAGTTTTTCAAATTCGTGCCCTTCATCTGTTATCTTTTGGCTGTGTATGTTGATATCATTTACCAGCAGCTTTGTAAGGTATTTTGCTCGAAGTTTTGTGACAATTGCTTTTTGCTGTTTCTGATCAGTCTCGATGTCACAATTCCATGTAGTCTGCCCCTGTCCTTTAAAGGTTTCCATGTGTCTCATTAACAAAATTCCGCTGTCCACGTGATTATCATCCGACCACCACTTCAGTTTGAACTTGACCACTTCTTTTTTCTTCAATTCTGGTGCTTTTGGATGAGCATTATCTAGCAGGTAATCTTGCATCATTTCTAGCTGATATTACAAAAAATAAAAGATTCTCATTTTGATAAATTAAAAGATTCACAGTTTAATGGATAATAATTTTAGTAGGACAATGTATTAAGTCAATGGTCAGTGCTTACCAATAATTTTGGCAAGTTCCCGTAGTCTAGCACAATATGTTGCATTGTTGTTTTCTTACTGTCAATTATGTATGCTGAAGTGCGTTGCAAATTAAAACAAATCAAATAGTAGTTTCTTTTTTCGATGATTGGGAAGAAAAGCTGCATTTAAAATATATATTGAAACTGTTAGTATATTAATACATATTAATAATTAAAAGTAAGTAAATGTTTTTACTCACAATCCCAATTTTCTTCAAACCTCCAATATCAGGGTAGTTGTCAAAAACATGGTTGATTTTTTCTTCAAATATTGAATACCTTGTGGTATAATCCTTTTCTTCATCCATTATTGCTTCAGTCTGAAAAGAATAAAATTTTTATGTATTATGTTAGTTTCTGTTATTAACATTCATATCAAAATAAGTATATGTGTAGGGTTAAGTTTTATGTACCGTTATTCCAGTTGGAAAGAAGAAACGCAATGGTGAAGTTTTTGCCCTACGTTTCTCTTCTTCATTTAATAATAATGACCAACAATTGATTACTTTTGGATGTACATTTGAACTTTGAATGAAGGTTTCAAAAATTACTCTTTTTTCATGATTTCCTTGAGTCGTTTCAAATATTATTTCCCTGTTTTATGTGACAATACAAAACAGTTAGAAACATGTTATGTGTAAGTAATGTAGATGGATATTTTTAAACAAATTAAGTTGTGAATAATGGACATGTTATTTTATTTTCAAGTTTTTATGAATTGATATTGCGAATTTTTTGTGATTGTAATTTTTATTAAAGCAAATTAGGTTTTGAATCATTGATATTTTATTTTCATTCACAAATTAATTGGTTTTCTGTATATATGAATTAAGTTGTGAATGGTGTTTTCAAAAATAGTTAAAATTTTAATTGTGAATTTTATTTTCATGCATTTTTCATACCAATTAAGTTTTAAATGATAGAGATGTTATCTTATCCACAAGTATTTCTTTTATCCATATTGTGGATGATTTACAACTTATTGTCATTCACAACGTATTTGGTATTCTGTAGTTAATTTTTTAAAGCAATTAAGTTGTGAATGGTGTTTTCAAAAGTAGTTAAGTTGTGAATGATAGAGTTGTTATCTTATGCACAAGTGAATGACTGATATTTTACTGTCTTTCACAACTTAATTTCAATATATAAATGTTTTTTTGTTGTTAAAGGTCATGTTATTTTTGTGAATGTAATTTTTTCAAAAGTGAATCAAGTTGTGAATCATTGACATTTTATTGTTATTCCACAAGTTAATTGGTATTCTGTATAAACCAATTAAGTTGTGAATGGTGTTTTCAAAAATAGTTAAGTATTTAAACAAATTAACTTGTTGTTAGTTTTGACTTACTCAGGGTTTTTTCGCATGGAGTATATTGCCCGTGAAACTCTTGTCTCATTTGCAAACAGACAATCTTTTGGTGCAACTTCTCTTCTCAAGTATGGTGATAGGTTCGGTTCTGTTGAAATGATTTCCCTTTTGCATCTTGTATTAACTCCTTGTTTCTTATTTTCTTCTCCTTCTTTTTCTTTGTTAGTTTCTAATTCAGTCTCTTCAGCCATATCTTTTTCTTTTCCTTCAAGTTTTTCTTTCTCTTTTTGTTTGTTGCTTCCCAATCCAGTGTCTTCTACTACATCTTTTTCCTTTCCTTTGTTACTTTCTCTTCCTTCTTTTTCAAGTGTCCCTTTTTCTTTTTCTATTTTTCCAGCATCTTTTATAAAACCTGTAATGGGTGATGGAGAGGTGTTAGGTTGAGTGAATTCAGGTGTGAGGCCAAGTGAAAATGTTGGTTGAGAAGATTGATTGTTTAGTGGTGTTTGAGAAGGTTTATTTGAAGAGTTCTTGTTTATACTTGTTTGAATAATTTGGTCAATCTGAGCAAGCACTGTTGGGGACTCGAATGTCGGGGTATACAACATGTTTGTTGTTGTATCTTCATCTTGTACTACTGTTGGTGTTTCAAGGACTTGATGAGCTTCATTTTCTGTTGTCTTTGTGATGTTTATTCTTGTTCCTTTTCGACTGTTTTTGGTGTTTGGTGTGTTTCTTTTTGTTGAACTAGATGTGAAGGTGATTTGTTAGTTGTTGGTGTTTCATGTGTTTCTTGAGGGATATGTAGTGGTGCCATGGTGCTAGAAGAAGTTTCTTTGTTTTTTTTTATGTTTCGGCACTGTCGGTGTTGTAACATGTTTTTGAATTTCATAAACCATCCTTTGATTGTTTTGTCATTTGGATATTCTTGTGTTGCATTCCAAATGACATCTTGCATTCTTTCTTTGCACTGAAGAACTTTCTTGTAATCTTTTTCAATCATTAAACAATAATCCTGCAGCAGTTATATGTTTGTTAATTAATATTATATAAGAGTTAAAAACAAATTCACTGTTTAATATGAAATTTAGTATGATCATTCACAGTTTAATGTGAAATCTATCCTCATCATTCACAATTTAACAGAATATAAATTGGAAGAATTATTACCTCAATTCCTATTGCTTCATTTTCTTTTTTATTTGAATCTTGTTCATTTTCATTCTCATCTTCTTCATCTTCTACCATTCTATCATCTTCTTGTCCACTGTATTGCATGGCATCTTCTAAAAGTTTCACATTTCCAAATCTCCCTTGATTAATCTCAAACTGTTCTCTACTTTTCAGCCTTGCATAATTCCAATAATGGATTGGTTTGATTTCTCTATTCACATAAATATGTCCACATGATGTTGAATGAACATACAACAGCTGTAATGGATATCAAAATGATACAAAAGTTAGCTATTTTTTATTATAATATTTAGTATATATAGCAAAAGTGTTTATTACTTAAATTGTACTTACTACTAAGAATGGCAGTGGCCCTGCATAGTAGCTGTTGTTGCTGTTTGGCTTCCAGATACTTTTGCTATTCTTCAAACAATTGTTCAAATACTTGCACCAGTTGACAGTTGACTTGTCTTCCAATGCTATCAACTTTGGAATATGTCTTGTTTCAGTAGCTCCAGATGTTGTTTTCTCAATTATCGAGTTAATGAAAAGTGTCAAAAAGTTGATTACAAACATCTCATCAGCTTCATCTGTTTGTTCCAGCAGATCACAAAGTGGTTGCATTGTTTTTGATACTTTTGGATCTTGTGCATACCACTGTTTGAGTTCTTCATTGTCTGGTTCACAGTCTTGGATTGAATCAAGGTCTATCCCATCTTTTTGTATTCCTAGCACTTCATGGATCTTGTCTTCTGTTATCTTTATCTTAATATCACCCAAATCTATTGAATTAGTTTTTGGGTCATATTTTAAGACAACATAATGAGCTATCTTGGCAGGTATTATATCTAGGGACATGTCAATCATCGATCCTAAACCTAACCATCTAACACATTCTTTTTGCTCATTGCTTAAAGTCTTTAGTGTCATCCAAAAGCTTTTCGTTGTCACCATTGTTCTTATTGGTGGGAACGTATCATCTTCTTTTTTTTCTTGTATATCTATTTTAGACTTTTTCTTTTTTGGTTCCCTTTTTGCAATGCTCTTTCGTTTTCTTGTTGGTTTATCTGCTTAACAATAAATTAAAAGTCAATATTAATGTTTTTTGTGCAATATATACAATTCATAAAACAGAAATAACATGAATAAGAATTTAATTATTATGTAACTTTTTGTATGGTGAATTAGTTATATTTACCTTCAGGTTGATGTTGTTCATTTTCTGTTTTCTTTTGCACTTTTCTCCTTGTTTTTTTAACAAATTTTTCTGTTTGTTCTTCGTGAATATCTGTCATAAATTTTTTTGTATAAGTTGTTTGGATTACTATAATAATAACATTATTAAAATACTTGCCTTTACCTTTCTTTGTACTCTGTGAACATGTTTTCCTTTTTGACGTTGTTTCTTTTTCTGTTGCTGAAAATAAAAATAACATTTTCATTAGAATTATGTATCAATATTTTTGTAAATTAATATTTATTCATGATTCACAAATTATTGTTAATAGGATTCATAGTGTAATATTAAGATTATTCACAAGTAATCATTCACATTATAACATGTTATATAGTTTGAAACTTGCTAAACAGAGGTTATTCATAATTTATATTATAACAAATTCTATATAACAAATTTATTATAACTGTCATACTTTTGAATAAGATAACATGTTCATCATTCACAACTTAGTTAAGTTGTGAATGACAATAAAATCTAAATGATTCACAACTAGTAAACTTCAATGATTTGAATGTCATCATTCACATTATAACATGTTATATAGTTTGAAACTTGCTAAACAGAGGATATTCATACTTTATATTATCACAGATTATATATAACAAATTGCTCATAATTGTCATAGTTGTGAATAAGATAACATGTGCATCATTCACAACTTAGTTAAGTTGTGAATGATAATAAATTAGTATTGATATAAGATAATGCATAGTTTAATATTGATTAAAATATTTCATACATTTTGATTTTTTTTTTCTTTTGTGGTGTTTCAACTTTGTTTTTGATTTCTCACCAACTTAATCGTCTGAAAGTCAGAAAATTGTATGTTAGTGTAATATTTAATTTTATTTCACTGCTTAAAATGTTGTTTTACCTGTATCTTTTTCGCGTTGTTCATCAGTTTGTTTACCCTTACCATCTGTAAGTCAGAAAGTAATATGTTAGTGGAATATTTAAGTTTATTTCATTGCTTAATATGTTTCTTTACCTGCATCTCTTTTGTGTTTTACACGAGTTTCTGTACCCTGTTCAGAAGTTTTTGTACCCTGGTCATCTGTAAGTCAAAAAAGAAAATATAATGTACTTATAAGTAGTTTCCAAAAATTTATTTCAGTGAAAAGAACATTTACATCATTCACATTTTAATAGGATATATAGTTTGAAACTTGCTATACAGAGTATATTTATAATTTAGATTATCACAAATTCTATATAACAAATTTATCATAACTGTCATACTTGTGAATAAGATAACATGTTCATCATTCACAACTTAGTTAAGTTATGAATGAAAATAAAATGTAAATGATTCACAACTAGTAAAGTTCTGATTTGAATGTCATCATTCACATTATAACATGTTATATAGTTTGAAACTTGCTAAACAGAGGATATTCATACTTTATATTATCACAAATTCTATATAACAAATTTGTGATAACTGTCATACTTGTGAATAAGATACCATGTTCATCATTCACAACTTAGTTAAGTTGTGAAAGACAATAAAATGTAAATGATTCACAACTACATTGATTTTTTAAATAAGATTAGTTTCCCAAAATTTTATTTCACTGATAAGAACATTTACATCATTCACATTATAACAGGTTATATAGTTTGAATTTTGCTAAACAAAGGATATTCATACTTTAGATTATCAAAAATTGTATATAACAAATTGCTCATTACTGTCATAATTATGAATAAGATAACATGTGCATCATTCACAACTTAGTTAAGTTGTGAATGATAATAAATTAGTATTCATATAAGATAATGCATAGTTTAATATTGATTAAAATATTTCATATATTTTGATTTTTTTTTATTTTGTGGTGTTTTCAACTTTGTTTTTGTTTTCTCACCAACTTGATCATCTTAAAGTCAGAAAATTGTATGTTAGTGTAATATTTAATTTTATTTCACTGCTTAAAATGTTCTTTTACCTGTATCTTTATCGTAATGTTCATCAGTTTGTTTACTCTTACCATCTGTAAGTCAGAAAGTTATATGTTAGTGGAATATTTAAGTTTATTTCATTGCTTAATATGTTTCTTTACCTGCATCTGTTTTGTGTTTTGCATGAGTTTCTGTACCCTGTTCAGAAGTTTTTGTACCCTGGTCATCTATAAGTCAAAAAAGAAAATATAATGTACTTATAAGTAGTTTCCAAAAATTTTATTTCAGTAAAAAGAACATTTACATCATTCACATTTTAATAGGATATATAGTTTGAAACTTGCTATACAGAGTATATTTATAATTTAGATTATCACAAATTCTATATCAAATTTATCATAACTGTCATACTTGTGAATAAGATAACATTTTCATCATTCACAACTTAGTTAAGTTGTGAATGAAAATAAAATGTAAATGATTCACAACTAGTAAAGTTCAATGATTTGAATGTCATCATTCACATTATAACATGTTATATAGTTTGAAACTTGCTAAACAGAGGATATTCATACTTTACATTATCACAAATTCTATATAACAAATTTGTGATAACTGTCATACTTGTGAATAAGATACCATGTTCATCATTCACAACTTAGTTAAGTTGTGAATGACAATAAAATGTAAATGATTCACAACTACATTGATTTTTTAAATAAGATTAGTATCCCAAAATTTTATTTCACTGATAAGAACATTTACATCATTCACATTATAACAGGTTATATAGTTTGAATTTTGCTAAACAAAAGATATTCATACTTTAGATTATCAAAAATTGTATATAACAAATTGCTCATTACTGTCATAATTGTGAATAAGATAACATGTGCATCATTCACAACTTAGTTAAGTTGTGAATGATAATAAATTAGTATTCATATAAGATAATGCATAGTTTAATATTGATTAAAATATTTCATACATTTTGATTTTTTTTCTTTTGTGGTGTTTTCAACTTTGTTTTTGTTTTCTCACCAACTTGATCATCTTAAAGTCAGAAAATTGTATGTTAGTGTAATATTTAATTTTATTTCACTGCTTAAAATGTTCTTTTACCTGTATCTTTATCGCAATGTTCAACAGGTTGTTTACCCTTACCATCTGTAAGTCAGAAAGTTATATGTTAGTGGAATATTTAAGTTTATTTCATTGCTTAATATGTTTCTTTACCTGCATCTGTTTTGTGTTTTGCGTGAGTTTCTGTACCCTGTTCAGAAGTTTTTGTACCCTGTTTAGAAGTTTTTGTACCGTGGTCATCTGTAAGTCAAAAAAGAAAATATAATGTACTTATAAGTAGTTTCCCAAAATTTTATTTCAGTGAAAAGAACATTTACATCATTCACATTTTAATAGGATATATAGTTTGAATCTTGCTATACAGAGGATATTCATAATTTAGATTATCACAAATTCTATATAACAAATTGTTTATAAATGTCATAGTTGTGAATAAGATAACATGTCCATCATTCAAAAATTTGTTTTTGTTTTCTCACCAACTTGATCATCTGAAAGTCACAAAAGTATATGTTTGTGGAATATTTAAGTTTATTTCACTGCGTAAAATGTTGTTTTACTAGTATCTTTTTCTCGTTGTTCATCAGTTCTTTTGGGTTGTGCAGGAGCTTCTCTACCCTGTTCAGCAGTTTCTGTACCTTGGTTATCTGTAAGTGACAAAAATATATGTTAATGTAATATTTAAGTTTATTTCACAGCTTAAAATGTTCATTTACATGTATCTTTTTCACGTTCATCTAATTGTTTAACCTGATCATCTGTAAGTCACAAAATTATATATTAGTGTATTATTTAAGTTTATTATAATCCTTAATATGTTTCTTTACCTATATCTCTTTTTGGTTTTGCAGCTGTTTCTGTACCCTTGTCATCTGTAACTGACAAAAGTATATGTTAGTGTAATATTTAAATTTATTTCACTCCTTAATATTTTCTGTTGAATGTTTGATGAATTTACTTTACCTTTGTCTTTTTTGGGCTCTTTGCCAGTTGGTTTCTTTAGTTTTGATAAAATCAAATTCAACTTTGATTTTGTCATTCTCTCTTTTGGTATATCTGTAGATTTGAAAGAAAATAAGAATATTATTTATCAGTATTCACAGTTTAATTGAGATTTTAGAATATTATTATTGACTTTGTTGTTTATTTGATTTACCTTTCTCTGTTTCTTCTGTATTTGCTGTTTTGGTTGTTTGGGATGTTGCTTGGTGTAGTTGCTTTAGTTGGTGTTCAGTTTGAATTGACATTGGAACTGTCATGAGCTGCTGCATGACAAAGTCTGTCATGACAGGGTTGTGCACCAGGGGCTCTCTCAATCTTTTGAAATCTACAATGTGACAATTCAGTATAATATATTAGTTAAAATTCAAATATATGTAACATAAAATATGCAATCTGTAATAAAATACATATACATTGGAACAACATTAATTAGATTCATTATTGGTATAATAGTCATCAAGATGAATTTGAAGAATTGTATTGTTGCAAACTAACAGTTTGAATTAATCCAACACATATTTGGCATTCACAATTCAGATTATTTTATATGCATCATCATGTGATATACCATTTAAGCTTGATCTAGATTTAAAAACATTTAACAGTTAATCAATTGTGAATAAGATAACTAACATGTCCATCATTCATTGAAAGTACCAATACACATTTCTCATTTAACAGTTTGATACTTTAGATTGTGAATAAGATAATTAATCATGTGATATTGTTGAAAACTAACAGTTAAAGTATGATTGTTAGGTAATTGAAGAAATAAATCATTCATTGAAACTACTAATACACATTTGTCATTTAACAGTTTGATACTTTAGATTGTGAATAAGATACAACAATCATACTTTAATTGTTAATATTATAGTTTCATTTTACCAATCATAAAGGTATATTCTTCTAAAGTATCATAAAGGTATATGTTATATACCTTTAGATATAGTTTCATTTTATAGTTACAATCTACAATATGTACCATTTAACAGTTTGGTATATCACATGTCTAACAATCATATATTTTATTGTCATTTAACAGTTTTCAATGTTTTAACATGCTTTTTGAATGGTATTTACAGATTAATCAATTGTGAATAAGATAACTAACATGTCCATCATTCACATGTTAAGTAATTGAAGAAATACACGAAAGTTTCAATTAATCCAACACACATTTGTCATCAAGATCAATTTCAAGAATGATATTGTTGAAAACTAACAGTTTCAATTAATCCAACACACATTGGTCATTCAGAATTCAGATTATTTTATATGCATCATCATGTGATACACCATTCAAGCTTGATCTAGATTTAAAAAATTTTAACGGTTAACTTCAATGATTTGAATGCCATCATTCACACTATAACATGTTATATAACTTGATACTTGCTAAACAGAGTATATTGATACTTTAGGTTATCAGAAATTGTATATAACATATCGTGTATAATAAATTTCCTATAATGGTCAACATTTACAGTTTAACAATGTTCAGACCTTAATAGTTCAATAATCATGTTAAATTCTTAGTTTAACAATGTTCAGACCTTAATAGTTCAATAATCATATTAAATTCGTAGTTTAACAATGTTTAGACCTTAATAGTTCAATAATCATATTAAATTCGTAGTTTAATAATGTTCAGACCTTAATAGTTCAATAATCATAGTAAATTCGTAGTTTAGAATAATATACCTTCAGATGTAGTGCTGGTTTCCGTATTTTTCTTCAATTTGACCGTTTCTAAGTCTTCTTCTTCTATTATCACAGTCGTTTTGTTTTTTTTATCATTAGAAGGTGGAATAATCTTCGATTCTAACCTCGAACTCTTCCTTGAAGGTGTTGTTGGTTGTTGTTTTTCTTTTTTCTTCAACATTTCTTCATCGGATTTTGGTTTATTTGAAACTTTTGTTGATTTTTTCTTCGGAGACATTTTGGTGTTTGTTTTTGGTGAACCGAAGACTATTGAATGAGAGATAACCGTCTAGGGTTTCGTGAACCGTACATAATGAAGATGATGAAGGTTTTGCAATATCTAGTGTTTGAATTAATTGCAGATGTCAGGTTTGAATTAATGAGAGTCATAAAATGGTTTTCCAGATCTAGGGTTTTGACGATCGAGGATATTTTGAAAGGGTTTTGAAAGAGTTCGTAATTTTAGAAAGTATCTGTCATCGTAAAGGTAATACGAAATTGCCATGTTTTTGCACGTATTTACAATGTTGCCACCGCCATCTTTCAATAAGTAATACGGAAATTGCCATTGGTTTGGATATAATTACAATATTGCCACCGCCTGTTTTAGTTGCTGATCATAATAACAAGTGGCCAGGATTAGTTCTCATGGTTCTCATTTTTTTATTGGTTCTCATTTGAACCTTTCCCCATATATATATATATATATATATATATATATATATATATATATATATATATATATATATATATATATATATATATATATATATATATATATATATATATATATATATATATATATATAGGGTTCAAATGAGAACCATCAAAATGTTGAGAACCGTGAGAACCACTAATTCACAGTTTAATAAAAAAACTTACGTTATAGTATTCACATTTTAATAACTAGAAATTGTATTATATTGTGAATATTGTAAAACGTATTAAAAAATAAGAAAATTTATTAAGTTTGATATATTTTCACATAATAAACAAGTGTGAAAAAACAAAAAAACGAAAAAAAACATAATTCTTAATGTGTGGATATCGGTTCTCACGGTTCTTAACCTTTTAGTGGTTCTCATTTGAACCTATTCCTATATATATATATATATATATATATATATATATATATATATATATATATATATATATATATATATATATATATATATATATATATATATATATATATATATATATATATATAAAATATTGAATTATACAATATCTCTTAAACTATAGGACATCATAGTGTTGCTTATTTTCTTTCTAGGTTCCGAAAGTTTTTTAATATTCTAATTGGTAAAATCTAATATGGATTTTGAAGTAACATATCTCTTTTGTTTTATACTTATATTAGTTTGTGTTTTTTGGCATACACACATCTTGGTGGTTGAGTTGGCAAGAGCACATGCCTCCCTTATGGGAGGTTGTGGGTTCAAACCACACTCCACACAAGTAAGGTAAAGATATTACACCTTTACTTGTGGCCTCTGTGCTCGCCAAGACAGTGTGTACCCGGGGATGGTTTCCCCCCAGTCGTTGCTTGCAGGGCGTCTTTCCGGGGTGGACGTGGTTTGCGCCAGGGTTTGCCGATTGCGTGTGCGGGTCTAGTCTCTGTGCAGCATCTACTTGGAGAAAGGGAAGGTTCAACGGTATAACGACCGAGCAGTCCCATATGTACCTAGCTAGGCTGTAGTATATTACATACCCGTGTAATAGGATTCATCCCTACTTGCAAAAAAAAAAAAATAAAGTATATTTGATGTGATACTAATGTATCAATGGAACGATATACGATCTCGAAAAAAAATATTACATATATTCAACCTAATACTCACAATAAAATGAGGACTAATTAATGCAAAAAAAATCAAAATTTATTAATGTTTCTAAATGTTATCATTCTTAAGTGTAATAATATAAAACTTGTTATGATTCAAGATTCAAATACTATCATGATCCCATATCTAAAACTTGTTATCATTCTTAAGCCTAATAATCCAGAATGAATTTAAAAAAAGGATAAAACCAATTTTTTTTACCAAAAAAGCTGAAAAAATGAAAAAAAAATAATGAAAACACCAAAAAACTGGAAAAAATACAAAAAACTAAAGATCAAGTTTATTAAAAGCTAAAAATATCTTAAGTTAAATAAATAAAAATGAATAAAACATAATAAAGAACTTTCGAGTCCACGTTACATTCGATGGACGACTCCATATACAATTGCTTTAAATCCAATAATTACTTTTGATGTTGTCCTTGACGAAATAAGTGGACGAGTCCACGTTACATTCGATGGACGACTCCGTATGCAATTGCTTTGTTTCGTTCTTTATTTGCGATTAAACTATTTATTTTGTTCATGATACATCTTTACGACCTGAAATAGTAGGTTATAGCCTAATTGACATCTACGTGGCAAATATGTGACATCTATGTGGCTTTGAGGGTAGGGAAAATGACTTATAAGGGTAACCAACTATTTCTTTTGTTCACACTTGGCCACTTTCGTTTTTTTATTCGTGCTTTATTTGTCATTAAACTATTCATATTGTTCAACATAAAATCCTTATGATCTGCAATAACCAGTAATGCTGATTTAATCATTCAATGTCGTAATACAAGTATTATGTGGGTTAATTACGTGTATTATTACGTGTAGCAATGTCCTCACCCCTGAAACTTGTATCATATCACATTATACAGACACACAACTAGGAAATATATAATGCCTACAATACATACATTCCCTTTGAAAATGGTCACTTAATCACCTTATAGCAAGTTACAGAATACCCATAAATCGATAAAATATAAATGACTAATTGATATATCAAACGGTCCGTTAAGCATGCTGCGCGGCCGAGTCAAAAAATAAAAAACCCCAAGTATTTTTTTAAAAGGGGAAATGAGTTTTAAGGGTAATGATATGCATAATCAACTCACGTAACACTTGTATTATGACATTGAGTGATTAATAACAAACATAAGGATTTATGTTGAACAATATAAGTAATTTAATAACAAACAAAGCATGAATAAAAAATGAAAGTTACCAAACGTGAACAAATCAAATAATTGGTTTCTCTTATAGGTCATTTTTCGTAGGTGTGTTCTATTTGTCGCGTATTTGCCACATGGATGTCAATTAGTCTGTAATCAGTTATTTCCGGTCGTAATAATTTATCATGAACAAAATAAATAGTTTAATAACAAATAAGACACAAAAAAATAATCAAACATAAACAAATCAAATAGTTAGTTACCCTAACAATTTATTTTTCTATAAATTAATGCAAAATCAAATATAAAGTTGAAGAAAACAGAAAATAGGTTGATGAAAAGAAATGAGCATCAAAACAATAAATAGTATTTGACTTATTCCTTTGCCGACATTAAACGACAAAAAATATTTATAGAAATAATTATAA
This sequence comes from Cichorium intybus, assembly GCA_023525715.1. NCBI lineage: Eukaryota > Viridiplantae > Streptophyta > Magnoliopsida > Asterales > Asteraceae > Cichorium > Cichorium intybus. Next base: position 38,090,744 of record CM042012.1, on the reverse strand, counting down.
ATTCAGAAATAGTACCGGTCAACGTCGACAAATTACAGGTCACGCCTCTTTTGCTATTAACACATGCCGATCAGGTACATATATGATGATATCATAGAGCCATAGAAATAGAGATAAGCAAGAACACGTCGGAAAAGTTAGGTCTAGAAAATTCGTCAGGAGAGAGAAACAATGGGGCGGAGGAAGCTGGAAATAAAACGGATCGAAGACAAGAGTAGTAGGCTAGTGACATTTTCGAAAAGGAGAATGGGTTTAATTAGCAAAGCACGGCAACTTTCCGTACTATGCGACGTCGAAGTCGCCGTTATTGTTTTCTCCTCCGGCGCCAAGCTGTATGAATTCTGCAGCGGCGGTACTAACAGGTGCCTTTCTTTGGTTTGTAAATTACTAGCACTTTGACTTTCTCTTTGAAAATTTGTTCCTATGTGCTCTCGTATTCCCCGATACATATTATATCGTAGAAAGTATCACCTTTAGTTATAAACCGTATGTTATCTCAGTAATACAGTGTGAGATTTCTAGGGCATTAAGAAATGATTTTATGACTAACATGCATCATAATACATAGCATCGATATGGTCGGTCGATGGTTCCATAATTGTATGTTATACTGTCAAATTTAGATAGGCATTAGGTTTTCTGGTGGCATGGGGAATTTAGAAGTTGTTTGTGGTGAAAATAACGTTAGCCGGTGGAAATCCACATGCTGATTCAGTGATTTGGTTTTTGTCGCGTCTTCTTCTTTTTAGGGCACGTTTGCTTCGTATCTATTTCTATTTCTGTCATGCTAGTAACGACACGTGATCTTGAGTGTTTATTGTATTCTCTATTTTGGGTCATATTTATAATTTAAACAGTTCTTCACTTTTTCATTTGAGATTTTTTGTCTATCAATGTGAAAATATAAAAAGTGTATACAGATTGGCCTTACTTTTAGTTTTGAGCTAAATCGTAGCTATTATACAAGTGGATACAGCCGTATATCTCGAAAACGAGATATTAATAAGTGTAATTGCTTTTCAAATGAACAACCACCTAGACTCATGCATGTTCATTTGCCCAATTTAATATTCAGATTATAATAATGAGGAACAGATCCCTAAAATGTCTACTATTAGTCAAGTCTACTATTAGTTTTCTAGGGTTTTTGGAACAGATCCCTAAAATGTCCTATAAAAAGTAGTATTCATTTTAATTTATTCAAAAAGAGTATGTGTGCTATAAAAAGTAGTATTGTAGCATTCCGTTCCAGGAGCAATATAAGCAAAGAAAATTGGTTTTAATCATCATTTCAATACACAAAAGAATCAAATTAGCATCGTGTTGTTGCAACCTTTCTTGGACCAAATTCTTACTTCCTATCTTGTCAACGGGTTACTAAAAACTCTCAATACTTAAAAAAGATGCAAGACCCACTCATGATTAATATATGCAAGAGTCTACAACTCGTTGTATTTAGAAGGGCTATTATTCAAATAAAGGTTTTTGTAACACCTTAAGATCAAAAGTTATAGACTACTCTTAACTTAAAAAGACAAAATACAGTGTGGCTCAACCAACTATTTATTGTTGGTTTAAAAGGTTTTTAAAGTTTTTTTTTTTGGCCTTTTAAGGGAATAAAGTCCATTTTTACTTGCTCATTAAGTCCCATCAGCAGGTTTCCAAGTTAAAAGTTAGGAAAAATGACATTATAGCCCTATCAACTTTCATCTTCTGTTTTAAATAGTCCCTAAACTTATTTTTTTAGTTTACAATGTCGAAGATGGAGGTTGATGATTGTCCAGGGGTGCTCAAAGTTAAAGTGAACCGAGCTTTCAAGTTCGTATCAATGACGATGATAGTCTTCTTCTGGAAAGACGTCCTTTTTGACCAAACAAACAACATTCGCTATACTCATGACTGTGGTTTCCGCTTAGATTCACATACATGGCCCAACTGCCGGAACTACTATTTCAAACTGGCTCTAGCTTTACTAGTTGTAATTGTAGCTCCTAATTACCGTGTAGCCCTTGAGAACCGCCTTCCATTAGCGGTGAAGGGCAAGTTAACTTCCATGAAGTGGCTCCAATTCTAGGGGTGGCGGCTACGCTTGACCCATGGCTCGGTTCACTTTACTGGATCGTTATATAGAGTCGTCACTATAAACTTTGAGCACCCATCGACAGTCATCAACCTCCATCTTCGCCATTGTAAACTAAAAAATAAGTTTAGGGACTATTTAATACAGAAGATGAAAGTTGATAAGGCTACAATGTCATTTTTCCTAACTTTTATCTTGGAAACCTGCTGAGATGACATATTGAACAGGTAAAAATAGACATTATTCCCCTAAAAAACCTAAAAAAAAAAACTTTAGGGACCTTTTAGACCAACAACCAATAGTTGGTTGGACTACAATGACATTTTACGAACTTAAAACTGCAATTAAATTTATTGATAGTCCACAACTTAAGAACCATAAAAGGGGCCGACAATTCTTATTTCTATCCATGTGGATGGACCGAGTCGGTCCAAACATAATTTGGTTCCACGATAAAGACAGAAAAGGGGCCCCATAAATGCATAAAAAATTATCTAATATCAAAATAAATGATAATATGAATATCATTTTATATGCCTATATAACTTTTTGTTACATTGTTTTGCAACACCGCAACTTTCATCTTGTTTTACGAATTATATCATTGGCTGCACCTTTAGGATTTTTCTTTCCTTCCTTCCAATTCTTGATAGTAGGCCATTTCAATTTTTTTTCTCATCGTCTTGCTTCCCAAAACCTATCACAGAATTTACATGTACAAAGAATGATAAATTATAGCAATCTAATCACAATTGTTGCACTTTAAGTTTCACCATAATTTGAGTTTCTCTTTCTGGATTGTATTTAATATTAGAAATTTAATAATGTTTTCTTAAAGTCCAACAAAAAAGAGTATTTTTTATCACTTTATAATATAATAGTAAGTGATATTTTATATTACTTTTTATGTGCCTTTGAAAATATCGTTGAGTTCCTCATATACATATATATTACGTTTACTAATTAAAATATTTATGGGCCCTTAATATTTATGAGCCATGGATGGTCACACATGCTACACCCGCCTTTCAGTTAATTATGGGGTGGGTAATTATTATAGTTGAGGCCTATGATATTAGCTTAGTTGTCAGAATAGAATAGATAGACTATGGATGAATTGTTCTATAAAATCATCTATATCCAAATCCATATTTCGAAAGCGTTACTTGAGAAGCCAATAACAAAGGTATAGTGTAGCATTTGTGAGAACCCAATACCAAAGGTATAATGTAGCATACGACTGGTGAAGTTCGTGATAGAGAAAAACAAGTAATAACCCTAGACGATAACAATGATGCTTTAAGATTTTGCATGGAGAAATGACAATGGCAATGGTAAGAGACATTAAACCATGCAATAGTAAGGGGTAATGTTTGAGTAAATAAGTAGGTTAGAATCATGGTAACGAAAGGGAAGATACTTACTATGCACAACGATGGCTGTTACACAATTTAATGGCTATGTAGACTCTAGATTCCAATAGAATATACAACAAAATTTATGACAATAACTACAATAATGTTAAACTTGTAAAAGTTGCAAATTAAGCATATATACGATCTAAACCCTCTTATAAATATTTTCTAAATGATGATACACATATGAATCATTAAATGTTTATGTAAAAAAAGAGTTGAGAGGATCTATGTGTGTAGTATGTACCATGGAAAAAATAAGTTAAGGACATTTTGTATAAAGAACTTTCGTGTTTTGTTCTTATTTAGTATACTTTATGAGGACAAGACTTCACCAAATATTTTATGTATATGTGTTTTTAAACACATAGTTAACAAAAAAACCTAAGTTGCACCGAAACGGATACAGCACGGGGAAACGGATACGTAATAGATACCGGAAACGGCAAAACTCAAAAATTTAATATACGGATACGGCAGAGATACGACAAATGTAATATATATATATATATATATATATATATATATATATATATAAATATATATATATATATATATATATATATATATATATATATATATATATATATATATATATATATATATATATATATATATATATATATAGGGTTCAAATGAGAACCATTAAAAGATTGAGAACCATGAGAACCAATCTTAGCACATCATTAAAAAAAATGGATGGCCCTGATTAAATTGGATAAAATCCCGTTTTTTGTCCTTTTGGGTAAAAGAAAAGGGCAAAATCGTCATTTTCACAACGTAATACATTTCATTCATACATTCATTCACAGTTTAAATACTCATTCATATACTGATTCACAATTTAATACGCTTACTTTTACACAATTTCATAATTTCTAACGGTGATAGGAAGGAGCGACAGGGGGAGGGAGGAGCTGGTGGTAGAGCTGCCATCAGTGGTGGTGGTGGTGACAAGTTTAATGCACACATTCACAGTTTAATATAACAAAACATTCAAATTTTATACAAACATTCACAATTTAATACGCATATTCACAGTTTAAAATACATATTCGTAGTTTAATATAAACATTCAAAGTATAGAAATTCATAGAGGCATTTCATCAAACACCTGGTGTGCGGTTGTGGATCAGATCTGATGTGGTGGTGCTGGAACATATTCGATGTGCTTATGGTTTCCGACATCGACGGGAGATGGAGGAGATGGTGGTGGTGCATCAGACGATGATGGTGGTGTAAATCGACCACCAGACCTCTTTTTTGCTGACTTTTTGCAACTCAGGTGGTAGATCTGAGGCTAAGTGGCGTCCCTGGTTGTGATTCATTGTCGGAACTCCTTTCATCTCACCGGGACTCCTTCTCTAATGGTATGTAACAACGGTGGTTGCTGAAATCGTAGATCTGGAGACGAAAATCCTAGATCTAAAGGTGGAAATCACAGATCTAGTGTCGGAAATTGTAGATCTGAACGTTGGAGTAGAGTTTCATGAAGAAGACGACGACGGAATACGGAGGAGACTGTGGAGGAGTCGATTTCGACAATGACGGTGGCAGCGGCAGGTGGCGGAGGCGGCGTCAGGCGGCGGTGGTTGCAGGCGGCAGGTGGCTGTGGTGTTGGGGTATGAATGTGTGTTCTTGGAGAGTTGAGAGAGTTTTTGAGTGGAAGATATTTTAATCTGATTTTTAGATGTAAGTTGTGTGTTTTTATGTTAAGACTCTCAAATGACCATTGTGCCCTTATTTATTTTTGACCATTGATCAAGACTTCAAATTTTTAAAGGCTAAGATTGGTTCTCATTGGTTCTCATTTGAACCTGTTCCTATATATATATATATATATATATATATATATATATATATATATATATATATATATATATATATATATATATATATATATATATATATATATATATATATATTAACGAAAATCCAAAATAGATATATATTGGGAATTAGAACTTGAAGTAGCGATAAAAGAATTGTGATCAGAAATTCAGAATTAGAAGAATTCATCGTGAATTGGTGATTGACTGTGGACTATCGGTCAAAGAATTAGAATTGGGAGAGCCGACTCAGCCTGCCAGGCTGCGTAATCGATAGGTCAAAACCTAAAAGAAAATAAGCCCATTAGCTTTAAAACCCTTCAGGAAGCCCGATACTTCAGCTAATACGGCGCAGATACTGCTTCCAATACGTTTCGCCTTCATCAGATACGTATCCAGGCGTATCCAAGCCGTATCCGTATCCAAGCCGTGTCAGAAACGGGAGCGGCGCCCTTGAAGACGTTTCTGTGCATCAGAGAAAAAAACTAAGAACCTTGAGTTATGGAGACTGATTGCTACTGGCGAGATTTAGAGGGGAGCTACCAAATACGGTGTAATCAGTGTTGTAAACTCGACGTAAGTAGATTTAAATTAAGGACAGGTATCAGTTGAGATTAAATTTGATGAAGACGTTTGTTTGTCATTATTATATTTGTTTGTCAAAAGTTGGTTTGGTATAGTTACATTAGTTAGTAGTTTACCTAGAACTACTAAGCTTACATTCAAAGGAATTCGCCATCTAATCCTTGAAAATGATATTCTTACAAAAAATGCATGTGAGTCTTTGAGTTCCTTGTTGAGTATGGAGGAAAGGGGAAATTATTATACAGGTAGGGGTGATGGTAAAGGATATCGGTGGAAGTTATTTGGTTTGGAACCGAAAATCCGAAAACCAAACCAAACTGAAACCGATTTCGGACCCAACCATATTTGGATTCGGTATTTCGTTTGGTTTGAGACCAAACCGAATTTTGAATTTGGTCTTGGTTTGGTTTTTAGTCTCTTGAAGTTCAGACAAAACCGAACCGAATTACAGAATATTATTAAATAACTAATTGAAAAATAATTTATATTTTATTTTTATAATTAATATTAAAAGATTTAAAAAAAATATTCGTTTTCCTTGGTCTCAAAATGAACCAAGCCGAATTCAAATTCGGTTATCGATTTGGTCTATATTTATTTGGATTTGGTTTGTTCGGTTTATGGGTTGGGCCAAAAAAAATTCAAACCAAAGAAACCGATTCGAGGAATTCGAAGAAACCAAAAACCGAACCGATTTCCACCCTAGCAGCTTATTAGATTCTTCGTATTGCATGTTTCGGGGATGTCATCCTCAAGACATCTTTAGCTCAAAGTGGACAGTATAGAATGGCAATACATTCCATAACCGGAGCGAATGCTTATATTTATAGGACCATTAAACAACAAAGGATATTATGAAAATTTTGGTGGTAACTAATGGAAGATGACAAATTGGGAATTTAGCAGTTGCTCATAGTCAGAAACATAAACCTCATACATGGTTAAGGTTGTTGGAAATGGAACAAACACTGTTATTGATGATGTTGATATTTCTACTCAATCGCACCAAAGACATGAGCATGTGAGTGAAAAAAGTATGAAGATGCTAACTACTATAAGGTTGCTTTCTGTTTCAGAAGAAACGGGGTTATCTTGGAAGGATTCACAAATTCAAACACGGGTGGATGATCTGGTACGGGGTAGATCCGGGGTGGATCACTACATGCTAAATGTTCACTATCAGGGTTACAACAGTTAGTTGGATGTCCATACTTTAAAAGAGTGTTGCTTTTCAACCACATAAGCAGAACACATGGTCGTCGCAAAAGCTAGCAATGAGTTTATCAAGTCGCAGTCACTACAAAATATGGTTTTATACTATGTTAGCATCCCACATGGAAAAGTGTTGGTGAACAATATAAATTTAGGATATGTTATTTGGGAGAAATGGTTGTTTTCAGAATCAAGAGGTTTCCATGATCGCTTGAAGGTTCGTGTGATCACTTTCCGAATATTATATTTCAACAATATGCTTAGGTATCACGAAATCCAGATTGAGGATAATTCTTCAAGGAACAATTTTGAATCAAGGCATTGATAAGAAATCATGAACTAGGGATTTATAGAACTCAATTTCTTCAGATAAAGATCAATCAATATTAAATGCTGATTTTATCCCATAAATATAGGATGACAGTTTCAAAGAAAATTATCATATGAAATATAAAACGAAAGTAATATTTTCTATAATGATTTCCTTTACAAAATAAATTTTCTGAACGAGGTGCTGCCCCTTAGACTCCGGCCAGGGGTGCTTTCCCTAGGATCCCACAAGGGGGCGCAACCCCATTGAACCCCGTCATTTTGGTCAAATCGAGGTCAAACTCGTTTTATACAAACATGCACTACGTACATCCTAATTTGTCTAAAGTTAAGATTTAACATACATTGGTAGTTTTGTAAATTCCATTATACTACAATTGGCCCAAAGACTCTAAAATTACCAACGGGGTATGTTATGTGTCCCACATTGGTAAGACACAATCTCATTTGTCTCTAGCTCTATGTATAAAACCTGAATGTAATTGTAAACCTCATTATGAAAATCAATAAACTCTCTAGTTAGTCCATAAACATAGCATTATTACCTTAATCGCGTGAACCATGTAGTTTTTTCTCTTCTGTATTTTTCTTTGCATCTTTTATCGTTATTTTTCATTTAAAAGCCTAAAAATATTTTTATATAAGTCAACGTAATCACGGATACATATAAAACACTTCTTTAGAAAATGTTGTTTATACAAACGATGTTGATGTTACAATATATCGTACAATTTAGTGCATAACATACTTGGGTGATGATATATAGTTGATGTATACATCGAATCGGACAAAAGCCTAGAGTGTACTATCCTAACACAGAAATTTCTAGGGCGTGGAAGATATTTCGAGGATACAACTATCAATCTAAATGTATATAACTTGAATCCACCAAAATGTATTATGTTTCCTAATCATGATGATACCAAGAACATAAAGCTATAGTTTGAGTGTATTCTTGCCCTCCTGGAAAATTACAATTTACTTGACATGTATACCACGAATTATATAATCAACACAAAGTTACATAAAATCGGCTATTAATTTTTTTTTTTGGACCAGCGAATACAATTTCACCTTGAGCGTACTCAATCGTGGTAATCCCCCACATGTGCATTGGACGGAGATTGAACCCCAGACCTCTGCCCACATGGTTATATACTGCCCACATGGTTATATAACCCGGGTGCCTCGAACCAGCTAGACCGGAAGTCATTGGCTATTAATTAAGATTTGGTTTTGTATAATTACAAATTCAAATTAATATGAAACCTTCGAGGCTATAACTTCAGCTTAAACATGTATATAACTTTATATAATATGAGTACCCCAACACCACAAATCCGGTCCACAAGCTAGATTTTTCCATTACTTTGTCCATTTTGCTTGGCCTTTTAGATTGAATTTGGAGACGATTATGATCTACACATGTCTAGAAGATTTTTCACGCTACTGGAGATTCTTTTTGCTTTGTATCGGACACCAAGGAGTTGGCAGTTATGAGGCTTATTCCTCTTTATGTGGTTTATGGACGAATTTACCCTTGGATTGTGATTGCGGTTTTGGGTTCAGATATAAATTTAACAAACATTGGTTTTCTTTCCCTATGCTACCGGGAACAAATTCTATGTGTTTCTTTCGAACTTAATATACAAATACTGACATGCTAGGGACTGATTTAAATAAATGAACAATTTCCCATCAAGTCCAAATTATTTACAAATATATGTTCGATTATTTCTTCCTTCCACTTAGTATGAAATACTTTTTAATTTATTATTTATGTCAAGTATTTATGAATATATAAAAATATTCTTAATTCAATAATTTGAAAGTTAATTCAATAGCTAATACGCTCTGATTCCCTGTGGTACCATTAGTGACTCCTATTAAATAATTCAACTTGATGTGTACCTTAACAATTTTAGCATAATAGTTTATGAAGCTCAAATATTGCTAATTCATATTAATAATTTAAATAACATTTAAAGTTCTGTACTATTATTTACGTATCTAACAGACAAACATATTTTATTCAACACTAATTTATTCGGGAACATCCATATGGTAACGGAACCGTTGTTTGTTCACATGATGTACGACGTCCACATGTACATGACATCTAAATTATTGCTTTTGTGTGTGTATATTAACTAATTACTTACATGCTTCTTACTCGCTTAAATCTTGTCTACCTATGCATGTTTCAGTATGAAGCATCTTCTTGCTAAGTATGAAGCAGAAGGCCGGGCTATGAAGGGAGACGGCCATGATTCTGTAAGCCTCAACTTCTTAATTAGCCACTAGACCTTCTTTGTGTTAACAACATATACACTCAGTTTAAGTGATTACATTTACATCTAACGGATTTGTGACTTAATGAGATTGCACTACAGGAACTTCCGTTAAAGGGCACAAAATTCCGAACATGTAAAGAGCTTCTACAGACGGTAGACAAGTAAACAACATATATATACTACACACACACACACACATACATCAGCAAGCGTTAAGATCCAACTCTTTTCCACAGGCTTGTTGAAGAGAATAATACTGAGGAGCTCTCTGTAATCAACATGACACAGCTAGAAGAAGAACTTAATGCTGCTCTTATGCAAACTCGGTCAATAAAGGTGATTCATTTTCTTCCTACTTGTTCAATTCACCTACCCACGCAGTTACTACTAGACCTCTGTTGGGTGTTTGAGATTGCTTCTTATTATAAAAAGCTTATGCTTATTTGTAAAAATGCTTATCAACTTATACCGATACCAAAATGGAGTTTTATGATAACTGTTTGGATTAGCTTATTTGGTACCAAAACATAATAAGACGATAAATTCGTTTTTAGTGTTTCGCAGTTTCTGCTTATAAGTGTATAATGACGAATAAGGACAACCTTACCCATTATTGACTTATTTGGTTTTAACAGATAATATTTTGATTTTGTCATTTTTAATATTTATGAAAATTATGTAAATAATATTAAAAAATATAACTCCAATAATTATTTATTTGATAGATCTAAATATCAAAAACATATAAAATATCTTTTACATAAATTTTTATATTAATAGTTAATGAGTGGTGATACTCCGCGCGTTGCGGCGGGTTTATTAATAATATATTTTTTGACTAAATAAATAAATATTGGTATTAAGAAAATTAATTAAAAAAACAAAGGTCAAGCCAATTCCTACACATGGACCATTTATGTAATTTTGTCTTAGACATAAATGATTTTTATAAATTTGTTACACATAGACTTTCTTTAATTTTGTCTTACACATAGAGAGTATTTCAGTAATTTTGTCTTACATAATGACCATTATTGTAATTTGTTAAATAGGGACCATTTCCATAACTTTCTCAAATATAGTGATGATTCCGTAATTTTATCTTAAACAGGGTCGTTTTAATAATTGTGTTACAAAGGGACTATTTCTCTAATTTTTTTTTGTTATATATGAACTATTTTTGTCATTTTGTTTATCTATAAACCACAGGGACTAAAAGAGCAATTTACTAATAAAATACTATTAACTTAATTTAACCTTATCGATAGTAGTTTACAACATGATAAATGTTATATATATATATATATATATATATATATATATATATATATATATATATATATATATATATATATATATATATAATACCATCAAAAGTTTTGATTACCAGAACTTTTTGACCTTTCAGTCCTTTATATATTTGTTCTCCTAACAACTTACCACTCATTGGTATATTGATATAAATTATGTTCATATTATGAACAAAAGAGCTCAAAATAACTAGTAAAAGATCCCCCTTCACCAATTTTTGAAAAACACAAATCAAAGAATTATACGATTAAAGGATGATAATTATGGCGTGAGACAACAAATTGATTGAGAAAAGCAACTGTGCAGAAGGATGGTTATGGGTACTTCGATAATGATGAGAAAACAGATGTTTCAGTTTGTAATTTGAGGGTAATAGGGTAATTTGGCTTCCACCTTTAATAAGCCATTTTAAATACGTTAGACATACGCCACTTATCAAAAACAGCTTATTTAAGCTAACAAGTGCTTTTTATTCTAGGTCATCCAAACACTCAAAATGGCTTATTGACAGTACCAAACTGCAATAAGTCAATAAGCAACAAGTGCTTTTTAATTCGAAACTTATATAGGGCTTATTGTGTTAAAAACTCATCCTAGAGCAAAAAAGTCAGACATGTTGCTTTTTAAACATTGTGTATTGACAGTTGGTACTTATGGTTGATACAGACACAGTTGAAGATGGAGTACATATCTACCCTCCAGCAACAGGTAGATTATATATATGCTTTTACTTTGATTTTTCCATTACATATATAAGTTCATACGTAATTTACAGCACCATTGATGCCAATTTCCTTTGGCTGCTTGCTGCATGGCCAGACAGATAAACAAGATAATTATGTTTTTAGAATATTACATTAAAAAAAAAGAGACATAGGGCACATACCGTGTCGCTTTTCCTCTTATAATCAAGTTTACAGGTTTAGATGATTACTGGATTGCTAATGAAGTCCATATACTGTTTTTATTGTTTTTATGTAGAGGCTAATTCATCTGGTTTATTGAAATGTCGTTACACCCTTTTTGTATTTGTGTACATTCGGACCATATTCCCCTTTCATAACAACCTGAATAAACACAACATCAATCTAATTAGCATTTATTTTTGTGAGCAGGAAAACAATTTAATCAAAGAAAATGAAGAAATAGTGCAACAGGTAAATCTATTAACCCTGTTTGGGAATTGCATAATATTTCATTTTAAGAATTTTTGTGAAGATCTTACTTGCTAGAATTTACAAAATACCCTACCCTTGCTTTATTTTTTACCACTAAAGAGGAGAAATCAATCATCTATTTGCTTACCACGATGCCTAATATCATTTAGAATCTGTTAATTAACGAAAAACTAGCATAAACCATCGGACATTTCATGTCTTAAAACTCTTGTTTTTAAAATACAAGATTGCCCAAACTTCATGTCTAGCAGCATAAAGTTTGTGTTGGGGGTGTAGTAGTTCAAAATATTTCTCTGTTGCTATTTCTATTGAATATATCATTCAATTGAACTGATAATGAAATAGGATAAAAAGAAAGCAGCATAATCGATTAGATCTTTGACTTACAGATTGCATCAGCCAAGCATATGAACGCAGGAGGGGACGATGGCGGTGGAGGTCTGAACGACATTACAATAAACCAGATAGATTTGCCCCAACATTTGACTCTTCAACTTTTTAAGGCCTAAACTTTTCACGGCAATAATTATTTCCAACGAATCGATCCCTGCAAATTAGATGTTTATAATGGGGAATATAAGCCAATAATCATCCGACGAGATATGTTGGATCCTAGATCTTGAGGTTTTCCAAGAACTATGATATTGTTGTGTTATGTACATCGATCCAACAATGAATTAGCCATATGAAGCTGATTATATGGTTGGGAATTGGACTCGGAAAGGCTTATCAAGCCCATATTGTGCGACTTGCTCTATCCTCTGTGTCGGTTTGTGAGTGGGTGTGGGGTTTGTGATTGGTCTTTTGAGTTATAATTTTCGGGTTTTTTCACTTTTTGATTTATCGTCTCACATTCGATTCTTTTCACACCCTTAATATCTAATAAAGTTTGATTTAATAAACGACAACCCATTTTCAAATTCAAGTGGCGCTGTTAAACTATCAATACAAACTAGTTTAGACTCGTGCTACGTACGGGTCGGGTTAGATCGTTGGATGGTCCAGCTTGTTAAATGGGTCGGGGTGGATCGGCTCGCGTTGCGTTTTATTGTGCTCTTATTCCAAGCAATTAAGCCTACAAATCACATAGAAATAAACGAATGTCAGGTGCTATAATAAAGAAATAAAACAAAGTACGTTGCTAATTCTTAAAATAATCCAACTGTAACACGAATTCACAGGCCTATCAGAAATCTTAAGTTTAACTATGTTGTAACTCAATTGTCTAATTCATTTCCCATACGAAAGAATTAACTCAGACCAATTTCATACTATAAGTATGATTTTGATTATTGAACTTTTTGTCGAAACCATTTTATCAATTTAGCCGCTTAACTATTTTCTGTAGTGGTTAAAACATCATATCTTTTTTTCTTACCATTTTATAAAAACAATCCGGTTATCCGGTTTGGAAAAAGGATAATAAAAAAAAAAAAAAAAAAAGCAGAACTTGCTTTCACAATTTTATTGATTCAGCCGACAAACTATTATACTTTTTATAGTTATTGTGATATACTTCAAGGGCTAAATCGATAAAAAAAAATACTGGTTCAGTGGCTATTGGTTAAAACCAATTAAACGATGAAAGTAAATTATGCATTTCAGTATTTTACCATGATACCGAATAACAAAGGAAAAAAATTAAATGCTCAAAAAATTATAATCGTTTAATCAATACAAAAAATAACCACAATCATGTCATATGCACAAGGTTCTCTCTTATAAAAAAAGAGTAAACTAAAAATTTAGTCCCTGTAGTTGGCATTTTCTTTGGTTTTGGTCCAAAATAGAATATTTTTTCCATTTTAGTCCCTATTTCCATATTACAATTAAAAAAAATGCTCAACACCGGATCTGGAGCATCCCATTGTTGAGAAGTTCTAGAATATGAACATTAATGCTCGCATCTTAGTAGTAGCAAGACGGTAAGGAGCTCGGGCAATCAATATTGCTCCCGAAATAAGATCTTCAAAACTCAACTTATCTGACGAGTGGCAAGTGGCAAATCTAATAAATCTTCAAGAAACAATTAGGGAAAGTCTTGAACTATTTTTGTATCTTTAATATTTCATATTTCTTTTCTCCCGTCAAACACATATGCAATATAACAATCACATCCTTTCAATAAACAATGTTTCACTTTTGTTGTCGTTATTAAACTTTGCAAGTTTTTCCGTCATTCACCATATACATATACTTTACTTCCATAAAGAGATTTGATTGACATGACTTTTCTTCCGGATATTATTTTTTTCATTATAAGTTTTGGGCCAATCCATACCCAATAACACATTGAACCTCTTATTTCACATCTGGCATTAAACTGGCTCCATCTTTTTATTCATCGTTGCCACCATAGTTTCACTTCATTTCTTGGGGGAAATTAGAACTATGCTGCTCTTTTTGGTATGTATAACAGTCCCCCATCATAACATGCAAGACATCCTGATTCGTTTGGTTTTGAAATTAACTCTCTACCTCTTCATGTCCAATTACGCTACAATCATAACATGTAATGTTTCTTCAAAAACTTTCTTCTTTTTAATTCTTAATACACTTCGTATATTCATATATACTTATTGATTTATCCTAATTCTTATTACACTTCGTTTGTTCACATATACTTCTTGATTCGTCCTACAAAATGAAAGTTTGGGTCTTTATGATAATTCCTAACCTATTCACTAGTCATTTATTTTCTTCAAACATTGGTTGTTAGATAATTCATTTCCTCAACCGTCTTTCCCCATAATTAAATTCGTCACCGCTTCATCAAACAAGATAATGACTCAACTTACAATCATTGAATATTCAAATGGCAAACCATTTTGTATGATGGTCGATCATTACTTTGTTTTTTCTGAGAGTGACATACTTTTTAGATATTATAGTATACTTGTCAATGACAGAGTATGTCCAACATGATAGCCTATAGTAAAAGTGTTGGGACTCCTTCTAGGGAACTCGAAATGATGCACCATTTCTTGCGTTAGAAACTATATATTCATATCTTTCCAACCGTAAACGATACATATATTTTGGCCGTATATGTTTTTACAAAATTTCTGTTGAAGTTCGACCAAAAATAGAAAAATTATGTACTCTTCTTTTGAAGTGCAATCCTCCCCATAATAGTGTGTTTTGCATTACTTCACCTATATTTTTTATACTTTTCTTTTTCTCTACGTTTCTTTTGTAAATCTCTAGGGAAACCTTGAATGGCTTCCGTTCTTCCTTTGAAATCACATCATCATTTCCATCGACCTGGAATAAACGACTTCCTAATGAATTGATGTATTCAAATATTTTCCATCATCCTATGACTTAAAGCCACTCCTTGAGTTATCATTTTCTATAAACTTTCAAACCTAGTATCCTTTATAATCAAATATAAGGGTGAAAGCATATACTTAAAGCTTGTGGCGTGGAGATACCTAACTATGCAATTTTTTACTATAAACAACATATATGACCTAGTGTTATCACTAATAGTGGCCCCAAGAACACTCAGTTCTTTTTTGTTTATCACAATTTAAGCCAGGCACGGAAATTCCAAACATAATTACATGGGCGCCTATGCTTTATCCTAAGAAAATATTTATCAATATAGATTAAACAATAGCTATGATACCAACTTGTAGCATCCTATATTTTCATGTTACAAAATCTAGACTTTTTATAACCGTCTTTATTATTTTATATCGTAACTAATTAAAATCCAGTCCCAAAAACACTTTTGCAAACCCTTATAATTTAAAATTGTGATTAAACATAAGGTTAAAGTTTATAACATATATAGACATACTGAATCAGATAATACATGTGTGTAAACTTTTCCCTCGAAGTTTGCATTTCATTTTGAGGCTCCACCTTGCTTGATACATCGATACACTATCCACAAGTTACTTGAACCTGAAATACATGAAGTGTTAAAAATAAAATACGAAAGACAAAATATTCCGTGACCTACATGGGTTATTATACACATAAAACTTTATATTTTTTTATCATATCAAACTCTAAGCTAGACTTTATGCATGCAACGCATGAGCACATTCCAATACTAAAAACTAATACTAGCTACTTACGGTCGCTGCTCGTCTATACTCTAGATGCTTACGACAACTACTCATTTGTACTCTAGCTGCTTACGACCGCTACTCGTCGGTTCTATCCCAAAAGAACATACCAACTCGGTATAATAGCTTAGGCTGCTACTTCGAGAGGGGTGGGGGGACCTGTCTACCAGACTTTTATAGTATGCCTGATCATCACTTATCTTTTATACACAACCATCACATACAATATGCCGTGACATGTTATACTTGTACAGAAACACCATGTCTAATAAGATAAACATGTAAAAGCGGTAAACTTTTATCGACCAAACAACCCCATTTTTAAAATTATAACTAACTAGCATGCTTTAATGAAATATTTTCAAATGAACTATTTTCTTTAAATTCATTTAGGCTGGAGGGAGTGGTTAGTATGTTCAGCATGTGCTAAACTATGCCACGTCAGCATTCAGCGAGTTTAGCACATGCTGAGCAAAAATGGTGGTAGTGGTCAGCACATGCTGAACTTCATGCTAAACTATTTTATTAAATCTTTTTTTTAAATTATTTATATATTATTAAAACATAAATTAAAAACATAAATTAAGCTACAAATTAAAAACATAAATTAAAAACATAAATTAAAATTAAAATGCATTACATTAAAATTAAAAACATAAATTAAAAGCATAAATTAAAAACATAAATTAAAAACATAAATTAAACTACAAACTACTCATCGAAATGATATCCCAATTGCCTCGCTGCATCCTTCTTCATTTCCATCGCGATTTGGTACTCGAACCCCGTCTTCCCCGATATGTCTTCTTGTAGGATTTTCCGTAGCTGCATACTCTGTTTGAGCTTCAAGTTAGCTTGCTTGATCAATTGAGCTTCCTTGAACGTGTCAACATTGCCGGTCAAAGCCACTATATCTTCATGCACACTACTATTTGTGCTAGTGCTAGTGGCTTGACTTTTGCCTCTTGTCTTTCTCTTTGCTTCATCACGTCCCATGGGACGTGGCGGATCATTATTGAGGTTGAATTCGGAGGAAGGGGATTGTGTGGATTCGGATGCTTTGTGCCTCTTTGATAAGTGGACAACAAATTGGTCAAAGGACTCTAGCTCTCTCCACTTCTCGTAGTCTTTGACCGCACGCCAAAAGACCTCTTGGTTAAAGTGAGTACCATATTGGGCATGGTACAAGAGCCTAGCTTGAGACATAACATCGTCACCATTGGCTCCACTTTGTCTTTGTCTCTCAACTTCGGCATGGCACCCTTGGAACTCCATTGCACTTTTGTTGCAAGTGCGCCACTTTGAGTAAAGTGAATTGGGATTGCGGTAGTTGGAACCCATTCGTCGACACCAACTATTCCACACCTTAACTTTGAAGACGTTTGTAGTTTGGTTGGTTCCTGTCTCGGCTTCTTGCGAACAATCCACCCAAGCTTCGCCCAAAGCTCGGACCTCATCATCATGCCAGTTGATCCTAGGGGCTTTGCCTTTGTTAGTTGGCCCGGTGTCTTCTTCTTCTTCTTCTTCTTCTTCTTGTTCTTCATCTTGTTCGGGTTCTTCTTCTTCATCGTCTGAGTTGTCTTGTTCTAGGCGGCGGGGTGCATTTCTTAAAAATTGGGAGTTGGGAGTGAATTGGGAAAGTGATTCTAGCGGTGGAGACATTTGTGTTGGAGATGGTTGTGGTGAAGAAGCTTGTTGTAACCAATTGTTGACATATTGGTGTTGCATACCCCAATATTGACCATATCCCATCGAAGGGTCAACCGGTTGAGGGACATAACATCCGGCCGGAGGGGTTGCAATTGAAGTAGGGGCGGATTTCTTTTTGCTAGCTTTGGATGTTTTGGATGATTTGGATGATTTGGTGTTTTTGTTTTGGCTTGAAGACATGTTGATTGAACTTTGAGAGAGATTTTGGAAGAAGAGAGGGGATGATTGTGTGAATAAAAGAGTAGAATGATTGTGTTTATATAGGGGAAGATGTAACGGCTAGTTTTTTTAAAAAAAAAAACGGCTAGTTTTTTTTATAAAAATTTTTGAATTTTATAAAGGTTTTAAAAGATTTTGGTTTGGAAAATGGAAAATTGGAAACTAGCCGTTGGAACCCGACTTTGGCGAGCTCGTCTAGTCTTCGGCGAGGGAGAGTTCGGCGCGTGGTTTAGCGAGTTAGGCGGTGTGGGTTAGCGAGCAATGGCGACGGATGGCGAGGGGTTTGGCGAGGGGTTCAGCGAACCCACTCCCCCCAGCCTTACCAATACTATCAAGCATGCTCTAAAGTTCCTTTTATCTAGGTCTACTAGCTACAAATATTCAACCTTAAGTCAGTATCTCAAACGCAAAAATTCTACATGCACTCACCTTATTATCTAGGTCTACTAAAGGGGCGGAACCACTATGGTGCTCATAGTGGCCCATGCACCTACTAAAATATATGGGAGCACTGCTATACATTGTGATGTTGAATCTGGAAATGTCAACGTGCTTGAATTGTTGGTGAAGAAAGGGGCGGATGTTAAGACGAGAAACAATAAGGGTGTCACAGCTAATACAAAACCTAACTAGTTCACGGTGTGTGAAACTCAACTACAGACCAAAGAAAAAAGATAACGGAAACGAGAGACTAAGTTTTTCTATAAGGTGTGTGTAGTGAAAAGAAATAACATACCTTTGTTTATTTACGCAAGTTGAGGATGGAGAGAAGAAAGACTTTCTAAAAAAAAAAAAAGAAATATGCAGTCAAACAAAAAGTATCCTATTATAGAGAAGACTGCATATAGCCTCACCCATACCCATGTGAAGCAAGAAAGTAGGCACACCTTTTACTCCACCACCTAAAGAATTGGTCAAACTTAAATCCATATCTAACTAAATATATTAACATAAAATAAAACCATAAATACTAATTAATTCCAAGTTTCCAACCATGCAAATAATGAGTAAACACATGACTACCAAACCGATTAACCCAATAGTGTGTATGTGATTAATGGTGCATCTAGCTGATGACTTAATTATTCAGCTTTATATATTTGGGTCAGAGAAATGGAGCCACAGAAAAGATTCGTGTGTTTTCTACTTGCAGAAATGAGATAAGTGAGCCGCACCCCATAGAATAGAATGAAAAAAAAAAAATTATGGTGTCACTACTGCTCCAAGTTTCTGGTTCCGCCACTGTCTACTAACTACAAGTGTTTTATGGGCTCCTAGCCTTGTGGGCTGTATTTTTGTTAAAAATAAATAATTTCACGGCATTAATATTTTGTCCAAACAACACAACAAAACCATACATTAATCTAAATTTATTTTTAAGACACCTTTTATACGTTTTTAGCATCATTTTAGCATTGGTAATATTTCAAGGTACTCTGATATTTTTCGTAAAACATACTATTCAAGTATTATGTCGTAATTAATCTTTTTGTCAAATCGCATTACGATAAAATTTAATCTATGTTTTCTTACATTACGCCTATTTAATAAACAATCTCTCACAACTTGGGTTATAACCAATCATATAATAA
The DNA here is from genome assembly GCA_023525715.1 of Cichorium intybus. NCBI lineage: Eukaryota > Viridiplantae > Streptophyta > Magnoliopsida > Asterales > Asteraceae > Cichorium > Cichorium intybus. Next base: position 38,070,910 of record CM042012.1, on the reverse strand, counting down.
ATACAACAAAATCAGCCAACATTTTATTTGCGTGTTGGTGGAGAAAGAAAACCTTGTTATTTAAGTCTGAATATATTCCCCTCTCCTTGTTAATGGCTATACGTATGCAAATTATATGTTTCAAGAAAATGTTAGAAGCTCCAGAAAATTATATGTTTCAATAAAATGTTTGAAGCTTCCAGAAAGATGTGGTGAATGGGATAAAGAGAATGAGAATGAATTCCACTTAAATGTATTTTATATATTAAATAAACTAAAATGTGATTTCTAAAATGTGATTTCAAATCACATTTACACCTTTAGTCGATGCATGTTTCATAATCTACTCAACTCCAATTTCTTTATCAGTCATACTTTCATAATTAATTATCATTTTGCCCCCGTCGACTTTTATGACTTCTTTTTTTATTGATGTTCATGCACACCAAAGCACAAAGAAGGTTCAAGAGATGTTAAAAAGAGGAAAAGAATAACATATTGGAATTACGTCAAATATTGTTCAATAATTCTACACTTTTAGTCTTGCAATTACCTTATTTTGCTCATATGTGCATCTATTTTGATCCACAATAATTAGTACCACAGTGGAGATCATGTTATTATGCACGATTCAATTACTACTTCCTATTTTCTAGAAGTAAAAAAGTTAAAGTAAAAAAAGTGATAAAAGGATAAATGTTCAAAGTCCGGCGGAAAGATATGTCGACCAAGAGGCCATGATTGATCTAGAAACAACCTTTTCAGTCCTATAAAAGCACACATCATCATTCATTAATCCATACTCGATTGACAATTGTTTAAGTTGAGTTAAGTTCAAGCAAAAGTCACCAATGGTTAAAGCAATTAGAGTTTATGAACATGGTGGCCCTGAGGTGTTTTTCTCTTTCCCTTTGTAATTGTTGTTCAAATTCGATGAAGATTCTGAATGTTTTAATTTCAAACCGTTTCCATTATGGTTAAATCCACTTATGTTTTTCTCCAGCCTAAAAAACGTGTGTTATCGATTTTGATATTCAGTAGAGTAGTTTCCTTCGTTAATTAACGTTAGTTGTTTTTACAGGTGATGAAATGGGAAGATGTGGATATAGGCGAACCGAAAAGTGGAGAAATCAAAGTGAAAAACAAGGCGATTGGAATAAACTTTTTGGATGTTTATATGCGTAGAGGCCCTGGTTTTGCCCCACCATTGCCGTTCACACCAGTTTTTTTTTTTGTTCAAATTTGTCCGGTTTTCCTTCTTGATCAAAATCATGGTTTATGGTTGAAATTAACTAAATCTACTACTAATTGAAGGTATGGAGGCCGCCGGAGTTGTAATAGCAGTCGGTCCTGGAGTCACCACCTGCAAAGTCGGAGACGTTGTGGCTTACGCCGGCTACCCTGTGTCCGCTTATGCTGAAGAACAGATACTTCCTGCAGATAGAGCCGTACCGGTCCCACCTTCAATTGATCCTATTGTTGCAGCTGCTGTGCTCTTCAAGGGATTAACCGCCGAACTTCTGGTTCGCCGGTGCTTTAAGGTAATTGAAAATTTCCTTTTAAATCGGAATCCATGGATGCCAATTAACACATCGATGATATGAATTTGATTTTTGGAAATAGGTCGAACCAGGGCATACGGTCCTTGTACACGCAGCTGCCGGTGGAGTCGGATCGTTGGTGTGTCAATGGGCAAACGCACTCGGAGCAACTGTTATCGGAACCGTTTCAAACAAAGCGAAGGCGGTGCAAGCCAAGGAAGATGGATGCCACCATGTCATTATTTACAAAGAAGAAAACTTTGTCGATCGTGTTATGGAGATCACTTCAGGGGAAGGGGTTGATGTAGCCTATGATGGTGTTGGTAAAGAAACATTTGAGGTAAACTACTTTACGATCTTAATCTAAAACACCATTTGTGGGGATCTTGTTCGATTGTAGAAACAAAAGAATAAATCTTTTTCTTTTTGTAGGGTTCTGCCGCGTGCTTGAAATTTCGTGGATATTTGATTTCAATTGGTGGGCCATCGGGTTCAGCCGACCCGCTAAGCTTCAAACTGGTTGCTGCCAAATCTTTGTACTTCACGATTCCATCTGTGATGCTTTATACAGAAAAACGAAAAGACCTTCTTGCAGCTTCAGAAGAAGTATTTTCAAATGTGACAAAGGGAGTTTTACGTGTTCGTGTGAATCATAAGTACCCTTTGTCGCAAGTGGGTCAAGCCCATTCTGATCTCGAGAATCGGAAAACAAGCGGGTCTATTGTCTTGATACCAGATGCCTAAGCAATTCAGATGATGTTTGGTGGTGTAGTTGCATGTGGTTGGTTGTATACATGTTTGTTGTTAACTTGTTATGGTGCCATAGCTTATATGTTGTATCTATTATAAGCGGCTTGTTCTATCATTTAAGGTTTTATAAATTATAAATTTATAGTTTCCTGTTATAGAAAATACAAAATGATCACGTCCCTTAAGATTTGTACAAAAATAGCCAAACCACGAAACAGTCACGTGAATTAACATTTGTCGAAAAAGTAGCCAAAGTATAGTAGGGTCCTTGCAAAGGATAATGTTATGTCATTTTGTTACCCAATCAACGAATTATAGATTTTATGGATTTTGATCTTATTTAGTTATTCAATTTATTTTTTTGTATTCTAGGTTTTTTAAATTATCAATTTATATATTAAAAAGAAAAAGGGTAAATTTCAAAAAAGACACTAATTTTTCAGAAAAGTTCGATTTTGACACTGTGTTATTTTTTTTTCAATTTAGTCACTAACTTCTTAATTTTTCTCAATTAAGTCACTATGTTTTCAATTTTGTTTCAATTTTGACCACTTGACCGGTCAACCCGGTTGTCAGCTGATGTGGCATGGTGACGTGTCAGTCTTGATGACATGGTGCTGACATGGCATGCTGACGTGGCACCAAGGTGTCAAAATTGAAACAAAATTGAAAACATAGTGACTTAATTGAAAATTTTTAAAAACTTAGTGATTTAATTGAAAAAACAATAACAGAGTGTCAAAATTAAAATTTTCTTAATACTTAGTGTCTTTTTTGAAATTTGTCCAAAAACTAATTATAAACATGTCAAAATATTTAATTGATAAGAAATAGAAAAATAAATAAAATAATAATAATGATTTGTTTTATCGAAATGGTGAGCTATATGTTATCATTTGAATATTTATAATAACTAAATATAGCGATTTATTTTCGATTATATTAGTAATAACTGTAACGGTTTATTTTTCGTTCTAACGGAGCCATAACCAATTATGTGTAACGGTTTGGTTCTTGTTTTTTTTTTAAATTCATTATCGGTTTCACATATTTTGGTTCCTTAACCAAGCTCAGTTTAAGTGAGCAAAAACTCGTTAGAACCGAACAAAGTCGGAACCAATTATATATAAGGTTTGGTTCTCGGTTCTTCAAAAACATAATATTCAGTTATCTTGTCAATAATATTAAGTTAGTAATCATTTTTTAGCTTCTAAAAGTAAATATAACCGTTTATTTTTTATTATTTTAGCAATAAATGTAACAGTTTATTTTTCATTCCAACGAAACGGAAACCAATTATGTGTAACGCTTTTGTTTTTGGTTTCTTTAAAAACCTATTATCAGTTTCGCTTTTTTTGGTTTCCTTAACCAAGCTCATCTTAAGTAAGCAAAAAACGTTAGAACCGAACCAAATCGGAACCGATTATATATAACTGTTTGGCCCTCAGTTCT